>CM076673.1:101110536-101473036 GCA_038501925.1 Xenopus petersii
CACAAAGCACATTAATGAAAGATATAAATCAAACCTCCTATTTAGTTTTTAGTTTCAAAACATGGGGGTGGTTTGGGAAAAAAGAACAGTAATTACAAGTCATTATTATGTTGGCCTATTTATATTAAGTAATTTGATGGTGTGGGCACAGGAAATGCTGATACCTCCTGTGGTGGTGTCATTTAAACCTACTTCTGTCAGGTCAGAATTAGCTATGAGGCTTAAATAAACATATGATAGGAAAGCTTGCAATTACTTTGGTTCACATGCAGTGTAAAGCAGATATTACAATTATTAGAAAAAAATATACAAAGGTCCTGCAGACCCTTCTTTTTTAAGGGGTCTTTTCATTCGTTGATCTCCTCCTCTCACTGAGCACTGGATTTGCTGGCACTTTATTAAAACTGAATGGGAGGTCTTACAAGTCCGCTAAAAGTCAGAGAGTGGATATTGAAGCAGGTTCAACCCAATCCCTTAATTATCCCTTTATACTTTATGCTATAAAGGTGTTACTGAGTTCTTGCAGGGCCATTATCTTTCCCCTATGTCTGTGGATAGCTGGAAAGGTACTCTGCATAGAAGTGATGTGAGGTCCTACAAGTCCCCTATTAGCCAGAGAGTGGATATTGATTGAGGTTCAGCTCCATTCCTCTATCCTATTATGTATGTTTTAAAGAGTGTTACTGAGTTCCTGGAGGGCCATTATCTTCCCTATGTTTGGAAGATTGGAAGATAATGGTGGAAAAAATCTGTACATGGAATCTTGGTCAATCGCCATTCAAATGTGTGGAGAAATAAGAAGCATATGTAGGCCACCTGTGATTCAAACCCTATAGCTCCCAACTTGGGAAATGCTATCATTTCCAGCAAGGAAATCCTAGATGAGCACTCATAACCTTGAATGCTGGTGTGCAAATGCAAAAGTAATCATTCGTTTTAGCAAAAATTGATTGGTTACTGTGAGTTACACCACCTGGTACAAACTTTGCTACTTTTATTATATTACACCTTGAAGCGATACCGACACGTTCCTATAAAAATCATAGGAATGTGTCCATTTCAAGGAGGTCCTCTAATAGCCCCCAAAGCCACCCCAGCCCCATGAACCTTTGTTAAGCTGAAGATCTAATGGATCCTCTGCATTATTTTAATGACGTGGGACTGGGGGCGGCGCAATCCTTCCATAGGCTAATTACAAATTAAAACAGGACTTCAGCCTATGGAAGGATCACTCTGCCCCCAGTCCAGCATCACTGAAACAACACAGAATATCCGTTAGCAGTGTCAGAGGGTCAGCTTCACAAATGTTTGCGGGGCTGGGGGTGGCTTTGAGGGGGCTTTTAGAGGAAAATATTCGGCGTGCAGCACCTCCTTTATTTGGACACGGTCCTATGATTTTTATAGGAACGCCTCGGTATCGTTTTAACTGTGAAGGAATGTTTACATGTAATGGTTGCGCCATTGTTTTTTGTGGGTTTGGTCAAATCCTTCATGAAAGTTTAGGACAAATCCCCAACTGAATCTGAACCCTAAATCAGGACATGGAAGGGTCAGAGAGAGCCACGTGCTGCATGTTAGGTCAAAAATTTCAGCTTCTTTGAGTGTGTCTGGCAAAAATTCACGATTTGCATCTGGTTTGCATCAAGCACTTAGATTCAGTCAAATCTGAATTATTTTTTCCCATGAACAACAGACACAAAAGTTTGCTTAGCAACCAATAAGATGCTTTTAAATAGGTGACTAATAAGTGCTACCTACTTAATTGCAATTAGATCTTCAGTAAACATTGAACCTATTCAAACCAAAAATATAACCCACATTTTGATATGAGCTCATTCAGTTGGGCTTATGTAAAAAACATAAACTCTATCTTAACTTCCAAAAAGGAACCATTTAAACCATGTTAACCCTCCCTCACTTTGCCCAACTTTTTCAAAATTAAAAAAAAGGGGGCAGAAGACAGCTGCAGGCAGAGATAATGGAAGATAAAATTCAGCACAAACCTGACTGTGGCTTGAGGACGTACTACAGAAGTTGTCCGAAAACCCCTGACCCGTGGGTCCCCCTGGCTTCGGGCCGGCCCGCACATCACTACTGAACATATTTTTTCCCTGTTGATCTTTGAAGTGGCAATATTTGCCTATACATATTTTTACACAAGCACAAAAAATAGATGCTGAAAATGTGTTATGTCTATTCTTCTAAATTGCAGATTGTTGTTTTATTTTTATTGAATTTGGAGAGTTTGTTTAGTAAAAATGTGATTAACTAGGTTCTCTTTCTCCCGCAGTTTCTCAGAACAACCACAGAAAGTTGGAAATAAGAAAAGAACATAGATACTGTATTTCATCAAAAGGGAAAAGTATGATATGTTTAGCATGAGCAATATTTTTTGAAATTGTGATGAACCAGGGTGTATACTGCTCCTTTAAAAGGTTATGTAAAAGGCATAACATTGCACCAAGTCTAGCAACCGATTAAATGTTTGTATACTAACAGGTGAGCAGTGTATACCACCAACTGACTGGTTGGTATTGGCTACTGGACCTGGCACAAACTTTGTTTGTTTTGTTACATAAACATGAAACTTTTACTCTGCAGTGCACTTCTTCCTCTTTCGTAGAAAAGCAGCATTTTATTAAGATTCTTTCCTTTTCCTCAGTTTATTGTTACACCGCAAAGAAAAGGTTTCCCGGTCCAAATACTTTATGTATGAATAATTATTTGAGTATAATTATTCCTGTTTTGTAGGAGGAAAGCAGTGACATGTGAAAGATAATCTCAGAGTATACGTCATGGTAATGCTGAGTAATGCAACCAAGACTTTCACACAAATGTTAAGGCAAGGCAGTCATATGACAGGGCAAGGTTCCAGATAGGGCCTTTTTGGGTCAGGGCACACAGTCAGATTCGGGGAGATTAGTCTCCTCTTCTTCAGAGTGATCTCCCAGAACTGCACCCCCTGCCTTCCCGCCGGCTAAAATGTAAATCACTGGATGGCACTCGGAACGATTCGTTTTCCGAAGTTGCTCGAAGTTTCCTCAGTCAACTAATCTCCCTGAATCTGCCTGTGTGACACACAGAGCTAGTAGCAGCTACTTATCATGGCTACCAAATACACAATAGTGATAATTGGTTTAGCTACTGTAAGTCACTACGTGTGTTTTAGCAGAGGCAATTCTAAGTATTGTTCATGGTAGGATATTTTGTTGGCATTTTGTAGCCAATTAGAACTACTAGTACCCAATTTCTATCCTTACACAGTATCACATACAGACACACACACATGTCTCTGTTTTGATTCACTTAATAGTTTATCGTGTATATGAAGACGAAGTTGATGTTCATTAATACAGCAATGTATTTAAAGTCATTTCTCGCCATGTATATGTAGCCCTTTCGACACCCCTTTGTCAATGTTACACTCCACGTGTGGCGCTTACCTGATGGCATGTGGCAAACCTGAGCCACTCCACAGTGGTATTGAGACTGGGTACCTGGTACTTACTAGCACAGTGCCTACACCTAGTGGGATTCATGAATGCACCTACGGGTGGCCCCACTAGGAACAAAATAGTAATGCCCACACATAAAATAAAATGGCCCACTAATACATGCAGCGATCCTAACCGGTGGCAATAGGGCCTTACTAACTAACTTGCTAGCGCAATCTGTCTACCTAACTAAAAAATGCCTTTAATGTCCTTTCAATAAACAGTGTCTGTATCTTCAAGTTCTTCTTTTAGGTGCTTTACCTTTAAACAGGATACTCACTCCAAAACCTCTTTGGATGCTTTACAGTTTGTTATTAGGCGAGTCCAGCACATTCAGACATACAGTGCGACTACCGGCCCCTTTGGATGCTCAGATTGGAATCTCCTGCTGGTTGTTCCTCCAGTCGGAATTCCTTTCACACTCTCTGGGGGCAGATCTGCTAAAGGGCAAAGTGATTAACGCTGGCGAAAATTTGCCAGTGTGATGTCATTCAGGCACTTCGCTGATTTACGGGCACAGGCGTAACTTCGCTAGCGAAAGAGACAGACGATAGAGATCATTCGCACTCTATGACCAGGCGAATTTTCAATCTGGCGAATGGACATAACTCCGCAAATTCACTAAGATGCGAATTTTACTGAACGTTACCTCTTTCGCCAGACTTACCTTCGCCAGCTCAGACCAGACGAAGTGCAATGGTGTGTGTAGGACTGCTTGAGGTGGAGCCTCTCAACGTTCTGGTCTCTTTCTCTGTCCACCAGGTGGTTTTCTATGCCAGGCTGTTCTCTTTTGCCAGTATCTGCAACTTCCTCTTCCTTCCAGCTATTCACTATCTGCCGTGTCACTTCCTGCTGCAGATCACTGAACAGCTTGTTGCTAGGTAACAGCTTACAGCACACAGACACAGGTTCTGTGCTTGACCTCTAATAGGGATAAGTGCAATGGTCTTGTACTGATTCCCTACATATAGTTTTGCGGAAAATTTCTGCAGCAGCGAAAAGTTTAGCAGAAAGACACCAAAAATTGCCACATGGTCAGTTTTGCGTGGTAGACAAAATTGTCACGGTAGTCAAAAAAGTTGCCCATAGACTAATATATTTTGGTAAAAAAAATTTGCTGCAACAAAAATGTTGAACATAGACTTTAAAGTGTTTTGCGGATTTTTCGCCATTTCACACATTTTCTTGTAGTTTCGCAAATTTTTTGCGAAACGGAACAGATTTGCTCATCACTATGATCTACTTTTTTATGTATCAGAGACCGATACAAGGGATCATTCACCATGACCCTCAACATAAGTGCTAGAGCACTAACCGTCATAAAATTGTTCCCCTTGGTGCTCATTCACATACCTCCCAAGTGTCCCATTTTCTGCAGGATAGTCCCGATTCCGACAGCTCCTGAGTCTCTCTTTCATTTCCTGCACTAATGCCAGATACAAAGCTTCTGAAACTTAATTTTTACTCAAAACTGTCAAAAAATATTTATGCTAAACTAAAAGAACTCCATCTACACCATACAAAAATAAATAAAAAGAATAATAGTGGGCAAAAATGTGCATTTTAAACATCTCAGATAAAATATAATGGAAAATAGGAGCAGTATAACAAAAAGGCACAGAGCAACTGTTTACAATAAAAATGTATACAGTCAGGAAGAAAATGAGCAGTTTAGTAATATTTTCCAGTATCAGTAATCTGTAAATGTGCAAGGCCAAATGTATGCTAGGGATTCCTGGGAATTAGTGTTAAGATAGTGGCACAGCACTTTCTTAGAATCTTTGGACTAATAGTTCATCATCATTTGTCACTTACATAATAACATGCATAATAACTGCATAATAAGTTATTTATTGTGTTGTGGAACATCAAGAACTGGAGACCATTTCAGGTGAAAATAGTTTATTTGACACAAGCTCTGAACCCTGATCAAAGAAATCACAACGTTTTTTATAAACTTGAGAACATGTGACATATGGCATAAAAGGGTGTTACTATTGCGAGAGCATAGAGATATCTCTTCACAGCACAGAAAAACAAAGAACTGCCCAAATAACCAATGTGATGGTCTTCCTCAATGTCAAGGTATTATTACCAAGGCTAGCCTGAGAAAAGAATACATCCAGATCAGGGGGGCTCCCAGGGGAATCTACCTACACAGTCAATTCTCTCTCAATAGCTTGTCTGCTACTGAAGAATCTTCCAAAAGTTTGTTCCTACTTTATGTTCCACATTATGTTTGCATAATCTTAATATAAATATTAATAAATGGGTGGACATGTTAAGCTAGAGCGTTTAACATCCCATTATACGTGTAAAGAAGTCATCGAGTTATGCAAGTGTAGTTTTCTTTACAGAATACACACCTATATTTACCCAGCTTTGTTTCTTCTGCATACAAAAAGTACACAGAGAACAGGGCTATACAGAAAAAATACAGAAACAACTTGTATTCTGGAACAGTTAGTTAGTTTTTAT
Source organism: Xenopus petersii (assembly GCA_038501925.1). Classification (NCBI taxonomy): domain Eukaryota; kingdom Metazoa; phylum Chordata; class Amphibia; order Anura; family Pipidae; genus Xenopus; species Xenopus petersii. The sequence goes on from CM076673.1 coordinate 101,116,509, forward strand.
TGGCATAAAATCTTTTTCTGCTTCAAACTAGAAAAGACAAAGTGAATTTCAGCAAAAGGTTTATATAATTTTAAGGCCTATTCCATCTAACATAAAGTTGATCCAGTGTGAACATACATGTTAAAACAGCTCAGATATGTAAACATTATAAACAGTATAAACTTATCATGTATTCCAAAAATGTAATGCCATTTTAGGCTAAAGTAATTAAAAAACTGCTGTGCTAAACCACTTGGGGCAAAAAGTTTGTGTGATTGTTTTCTGATTGCCCCCTACATGCTTGGGTATTTTTCTAAAATAACTTACAGGGCCAGTAACATTAATTTTTTTTATTTAAAAAAATCAGTTATAAAAGCTACAACTAATGGTCATACCCTAATACATTTATATAAAATACCTTACATTTTTTTTAAAAAAATCCTTCTGCCCATTCACTAAGGAAAAAGGCAATAGGGCGTCCAGCTCTCCACTGCGTGGTCTTCCCCAATGCTGTTCTCTCACACAGTACTCCCGCTGTAAGAAACCGGAAGAACAATCTCAGAGCAGCCACAAGGTAAGTTGTAATGGCTGGGAAGAGGCAGAGCGACTGAACAGGAACAGCTGGGGAAGATTGGCTGCAGGGAGAGAGGGAACGGCTGGGGAAGAGTGACTATGGTGAGAGAGAGAAATGCTGGGGGAGGGAAAGGAACAGAACGACTGGGGAAGTGAGGGAACAACTATCATCCAGAGGAGCTTCTCCGGTGTCTTGGTTAATGTGTGATGTCACTTCCAGAATTGACGTCACGAAACAGGAAGTCGGATCACTGCTGCGAATTCCCGCGATTTGCCGCTGGGTGAATAAATGTGCAAAACCGCTGCGAAAATTAGCCGGAGTAAAAAAAAATGGACACTGCCGCATTTTCATCAGTGAATTTGCGGCGGCATCCAAAAACCTGACGCTGACGTCAAAAACGAGATGCCGGCGCCGTTTTGTGAATTTTTTGACGTTTTGCGAATTTCGCAGGAAATTCGTGAATTTTTCGGCAAAGTGAAATGCCCCAAATTCACCCATCACTCGTAATGTATATTAATTCTTTTTTATTGTGCCATTTAAAAATGGTGTTACTAATGCTTTACATATATCATGGTAGCCCCTTTGATCACTGTATGCTCAAAGAAAAACATTTTTTAAGTGCTTTAACTTCATATGAAAACACTTTTACTGACCAACTAAATCCTTAATCACTAAAATATATATTTTCACTGATTCCATTTATTGTCAGTTATTAATTTTATCAGCTTACAATGTTTGACAGAGCTGAGCTGTGCTCGACACTCCTTTGTCTAAAAAAATAAACTCGAGTAGAGAAGCCTGTCTCATGTTCAGATTTGTTTTTGCAAATGGCTATAACTTAGCAACCATACATATACTTTGATGCACAAATGTCATTAACAATGCATACCACAATGTTGCTTTGTTTGCAATATGGTCCAGTCCAATTAATATTTCATGTAAGTTCACTAGAACTGAGCACTTACGATAAAAAGGACCAGTAGAAAACACTTCAGGCTGTGACACAAAATAAAAGCCACAGTTTAATTAGTTTCTACGATGCTATTCTGTAAGTGGGTTTGAAAAATTCCAACATAAAAGGCTCTTATTTAACTTGCCAAAATTATATACATCGATATATGTGCACCTTGATCAAACAACATGCTAAAAATATTTTTGAAATCATTCTATTTATCCTATAATTCAACATATATTTATATCTGTAATTATAGGTAAAACCAGATACTGAAAGTGCTTTATTTTTTTCTACTTGGCTATAATGTGCATCTGCAAAGATGGTCACATATCTGTCTTTTTCTAACTAAACAAACCACACTCATTAATTCACTTTTATTCTTGGGTGTACCCTTGATTTTGCCCTATCCTTTATTCTTTATATCCAGTCACTTACTAATTAATATAACTTTCACCAATGGAATATTTTCAAAAACACCATAATGTATCAACCAAGATGACTAGTGATGGGCGAATTTGCAAAAAGTGGATTCACTCTCTCTTATCATATCACACTGACTACTGTAACTCTCAGATAACTGACCTTTCCCTCCCTCCCTCCCTTCAGAGACTGTCACCTCTCCAGTGCATAATGAATACTGCTGCCAGGCTCATACACCTCAGGAACTGTTACTCCACTCCAGTCTTTTCTACTACCTTTCATAATAAAATTCAAACTAATGACTGCAGTTCAGGCCTGGACTGAGATTCAAAATATGCCCTGGCATTTCAGGTACACAGAGGCCCAAACAGGCCACACAGCAGCCCAAACAGCCTCCCATCAGCCCAAAATATAGTGACTATCTATGGCAACTTATAGCAGCCCATCTGTGGCATTTGCCAGAACCCACAGATTGCCAGTCCGGGCCTGCTGCATTTAATGAGGTTGCTGAACGTAGCTCCATAACTGCTTGTTATGCTCCATTACTGATCAACTGCTCAGCTTATCTCTTGTTACCTTCTCACACATACTTGCTTTTCAGGTGCTGCACTGTTTCTCGGGAATTCTCTACCTTGTTCTGTCTAATGTTCTCCCAATCTTTTAAAAGAATAAAAGGATTCCAAAAGATCTTTTAAGACACATTAAAAGAAGCTTGTCCTCGTCTAGCTTAGAATAGCTTAAGTGTGCACTATATGCAATGTTCTCATACAGCCATACAGTATAGTTCTTCATAATTGGATCCTTAGCATACAGTTCTTTTTTTAACTACTAGGGTTATGATGTATGGCGCCTTGATCCCCACAACAACGTTAAAATAACCCAGCAAGCTGATGTGGAATTATGAAATGATGGGGGTCTCATAGTAAAGTAAGTAGTTGGCATATATACAGTAGTGCGTCATGATCATAAATACATAACGAAATATGAAATTTTTTGTTTTATTTTTAAACTAGGTTTTCTTCATCTACTTTAAGGACTTGAAAATCAGGTGATGCTTTAGGTCACATTCACTCAATTTCAATCACATTCAGCCACTTCAAGCACCACTTTCGCTTATAGACGATTTGTTTGTACTATGCACAGAACAGTTCTGGACAATGGTCCAGGAATTGAACACATTCCCTTTGACCATTCATTTCACAGCCAACATTGATGAATGTAAAATTTTTCTTAGATCTCACATTAACTTTGTCTGGATCTAGACTTTCAACAGCCACATACAGAAAGGATATTGGGCACAATACGTTACTACACTGCACCTCCTGTCATCCTCCACACTTGTTACACAGTATTGTTACACAGTATAATCTCAGATGCTTCAGTGAGGAACAATTCAGAACCAGACCAGTTGATGCAACAACGCTGGCGAGCCAGCCAAGATAAAACTTACACAGCCCTGCAGTTTAATGTACTTTGATGCAGTGTAATCTTTGGTCACCGAATATGGATATAGGTGCCCTGTAATAGTACCCGTTCAACAGCCTGGCATTATAATATAATAGTAATAAATAGTAATAAAAGTAATAAAAGCAATACCTATACAAATATTGGGAATGTATGATCTTATCTTTTGGCCTGTGTCATAAATATTACCTGGCAATGTGCTTACCCCTTGAGGATGGTGTGTATGGTGTATATGGGAGTTGTATGTAAATATATATATGTGTGTGTCTTTGTGTGTATATATATACATACTGCGATACTGCTTGTATATATTGGTAATCACCTGAGCAGGATGACGTGATCTGCAGCAAGTAGGGGATTAGATGGCCACCACATGTAATAGCCATTAAAACACACAGGACTCAATTACGATTGGTAATTGTCTTCTTAGATCTCCATTTACCCTGTATTTGTGCTAAAAATTATATTTTGCTTTATACTCATTTATAAAACACACTAACAGGTATGTAGCATTATGAGAGAATCTCCAGGCATCTCTGTATTCCTACAAAATAATAATAATGATGAATGTATATTATGCTTCCTATAGTTACTACTGCTTGCACTATACAAGAATGCTATACCCCAAACCTTTATTTATTTATTTATTATTTTATATTTTATTTAATTTTTAAATCTGGTGTGGGGCTAAACATATTCTCAGTTTCCCAGGTGCCCCCAGCCATGTGACTTGTGCTCTGATAAACTTCAGTCACTCTTTACTGCTCCTCCCTCCCAGCAGCCCATCAGCAGAACAAAGGGAAGTTGACCAGATAACAGCTCCCTGGTAGTTATAAGAACAGCACTCAATAGTAAAAATCCATGTCCCACTGCGGCAGTTACATTGATTAGGAAAATCAAAGCCTGCCTGAAGTGCTGGCTCTTTCTGACCAGGCAAAATGACCTGAGATGGCTGCCTACACACCAATATTACAACTTGAAAAAAATACACATGTTGGGTTAGGAATTACATTTTAAATGGATGAATTATTTGCAGTGTAAACAGTGTAATTTAGAAATAAAAACAACACCATAAAAATCATGAAAGAATGCCTTTAAGTTTTGTATTATGGGAAACCTTTCCAGAGATAACAGATGCAATCTTATCCACAATACGCATAAGTGTGGCATTCTGATTCCTTGAAAAAATCAGATACATTTTAGGTACATATAGTTTAAAAAAAGAAATATAGTGAAACAGTTACAAAGACAACAATTCTATAAGGTGCCATCCAAAGAATAGGCAATCAAACTTTTAAAAATGTCCCAGAGTCCTGCAGAACCTTCTCAGCAGTGAGTGCTCTTCTGTCTCTTTCCAGCATTAAAACGGGTGTCACTTAAACCAGTAGTCATTGCAAATTGCAAATTGCCAACATATTAACAGTTCATTTCAAAGATGAGAAATACCCTTTCATATAAAGGACAAATAATTCAGCTAAATCACTTAACAAATTGTAATTTCCAGTTTTAGCACCATTGACTGTAAATAAGTAGGGGGTCGAGACAGTACTTCGACTATCGAATGGTCAAATAGTCGAACTATTTTTAGTTTGAATCGTTCGATTCGAAGAAGTAGTCGAAGGTCGAAGTAGCCAATTCAATGGTCGAAGTAGCCAAAAAAACATTCGAAATTTGAAGTTTTTTTTCTTCTATTCCTTCACTCGAGCTAAGTAAATGGGCCCCTAAGTATTTGACAACTTACTGAATTTATGCATATAACATGCCTTTAAAATTCTCAATGCAATTGGTATTCATTTTTCCAGTACTCAAGCAGCTCACCCTCCCTAGCAAAAAGTTTACTAATAACAGCTAGGACTAGAGCCTGAAACCTACAAACACTTCAGTTTTCCTTATTCAGGTATATCTTATTATTTATGAATGTCTAGCATGTAAACCAGTCTAACTAAGATGGGAAAATCAAGGACTTTTTAGTCATTTATCTATATTTCAAATATATTAGACTTGGCATACTCCAGAAAAAAGAAAATTGCAATGTGATATTGCTTCCCTTGGGAATATTTTACGTTCCATTCAAATAAATGTATATATCAGGTTCAGATTTATAGGTCACAGAAACAAAGGCCTTCAAGAGCAGCAGGCTCGTTTATAAGTGCAAGCACAGGTGCAGCATGCTAAAATGGAGGCATAATTACACAAATTAACGGTATTCATAAAATGCACACACAGGAATAGATGCTGCATTGTGGAAAAAAAACATTGCATAATAAGTACTTGCTAAGTGCTTTCCTATGATAATCCCAATGTAGGGACTAAAATATAACACTATTGAGTGTTGATCAATTTTGACTATTTGGTCATACACAAGACAGCTGTGCATTCTGTGGAATATTTCCATTGATAGCTGCGTGTCTGAGCTTTGGTCTTACTAGGTTCTGCTTTGTGCAGAAAGAGCAGGCAGGATGTACAGGCAAAATCAAAATCTTCATGTGGGCAGCACTCTGCTTGTGAAGTTTGCTTGGGTGCAGGGTAAATAGACTAAATATTGAAAAAATGACCAGCAACTCTGAGATATTAGTGAATTAAGGTGTATTTAAGAATCACATGAATATATATATATCTATATATAGTTTCCTGCAGGCAGCCGCACTCAGATCCTGATTTCTTAGATGTGGGTGCTGGTTCAAATATTATGTATAGTTTTTAAATAGAGCCGCACTCCATAATGCACATGGAGTGCAGCTCTATGTGAAAACTATATCTAGCCTAGGGGGCAGGCTGGGGAAGGTGTGCCTATAAGTAGAGGCTTGATGAAGAAGAAAGCAGCACACAAAGGTTGCAGGCAGCGAGAACAGAAGGAAGAGCTCTACCTGAACCCATCTGCAACCCGCAAACTGTGTGCGGATGTTGGCCCGAACCAGCCAACCTACTGGTCCTGCAGGTTTTGGGCCGGCCCGCATATCACTAATGTCTAACCATAACTTGCCCATTGGGTTTTCATCAGTTGATTTAGTTGAATTAGTAACAGAAAATGTAAGGCTTCTATTGCAAATAAAATGGGGACTGTTGTAGATGTAGTATAGCCATTCAAGCATCATTAACAGATTAGCGAAGCAAGGTAAAAGAATGATGATATAACAAATATGCAAATAATAAAACATGTTCATGTAAATGTGGAGTACAATCTCTTATTGAATTGAACAAGTAAATCATCTATAAACATAATAATTCAGACCCCCTACTTCAGACAAGTAGGATTTACCAGGAGTAGGTTTATAGGGGACTTGTTTAGAGGGTTAAACTTGTGCACAGTACACTGAAAGTTTTTGTTTGGATAAACTAGGGATTCATCTGACTCTACTCAAGACTAGAATCCAGAAATACTCAGCAGTTTGACTGATGAAAATAGAAAACAATTTTCATATTTCCTTTCATTCTAAGGTACTTAGATTTTCTAAACATAATTTTCTATATTGTTTCTATATTTATATAATATTTTTTTAAATATATTTAAACCACATTTAATGTATTTTCTGGAATGAGAAAATAGTCACTGCTAGTAACTGCATGTCTTTTCACTTCAGTCCAACCCTATAATGACTACTACACCAGTCATTTTCATTGTGAGGCCCTGATAACAATGACAGCTGTCAACAGGGACAGCACCAAACATTCTTATGTACTGACAGGCATACATTTGGCCTGGTTCAGTAACCCATAGCAACCAATCCCATGTATCAATGAAGTACACTAGCAGTAAAAGTTAAATGTTGATTGTTTGCAGTGGATAATTGTAAAATTGTAAATTGTAAAATATTGAGAATTTTACTACAAAAGTCTTTAACTGATGAAACGTGTTACATGTTAATGCTGCTCTCTCTCTACATCTCTATAGTTTGTACATAATAACGTGTATAACATTGCCCCATTTTGATATGCTGACACACCTTTCTGCATTACACTCAACATCCTTAAGCAAATCTTTAGGAAATGCTAATTTCTAGGAGTACAGTATGCATGGCACGTTGGCAACTAAAACTTTGCACAATGTGACACAAGAAGAAGCTTAGCATGGGGTATTTAGCAAAGAATGAAAGGACAAGGGGCTTAATTTATTAATACCCCAGGTACAAGTACTTGAGCACACCACAGAGCTTGTTTGGAAAGTAATTGTTTCAAGGGCATATCTGTGCTGTGCACCTCACACCAGATTAAAACTCTGGAGCAAGGAGCAGGGCGCAGTAATGGTGGGTTTAAAGGAGAAATAAACCCTAAAGTTAAAAAAAAACCCTACCCTATATAGACCCCCCCCCCTCCGTCCTAGCTTAGCTGCTACACCTGGCAAATACCCCTAAGTCTTTACTTACCCCTCCATGCAGATTATGTCCAGTGGAGTTCACTTTATTTTTAAAAGGTGTCACACCACCCACTCTTTCATGAATACAGCCAGTGGGCCACCAGGAGAAAACCTGATGGACCCTGCCACCCCAGACCATCTGCTTACCTTGCTGGGAGATATGGTTGTTGCAGCGACAGGCAATGGCAAGGTTGTAAAAAAAACATACCCCCCTACCCTATATAGACCCCCCTCCCTCCTAGCCTAGCTGCTATACCTGGCAAATACCCTTAGTCTTTACTTACCCCTCCATGACAAGGTTGTAAAATGACATGGCTCGGAGGTACATGTTGTGGAAAGGTGTGTGTGGCAGGGGAATTCACGGCAATGTTGGGGCCTTTGTGGCTGGGACAACCCTGGTGGGCCCTGGACACCCAAGTGTGACACTGAATACAGGTCATGCAGTGTTATATTGACTTGAGAAGCACAGCCGCTGAATGATGGCTTGGATGAACCCCTTTCTGCTGTCAATAAATGAGTCCTAATTTGTGTTTAAAATATTTTTCAGATAATTTTGTGGCTGTAATATATGCACACTGGTGATTATAACTAGCTACTGTAAATTGTATCTTGTTATTTAAGGCAATTGTGCATTGACTGTGTATTTGCTATCCTTATTTCAATTTCTGAATCCAGGGCTGCCATTAGAATTCACAGGGCCCTGAACCCCAAAATTTTCCCCCACCACCCCACACCACAGTTAAAAAGCCACACAGACATCAGCGCTAAAAAATGTGAACACAATACACACGTTATAAAAAGCCATTGATGGTCAGGGCCCCCTTATAAGTTAAAAAACTGTGGCGCCAGGGCCCCCCATAAAAGTTTTTTAAAAAAACATTGGTGGTCAGGGCTCCCCTACAAGTTAAAAAAAAGAATTGGTGACCAGGGCCCCCCTATAAGTTAAAAAAACATTGGCGTCAGGGCCACCCATAAAAGTTTTAAAAAAAAAACCATTGGCACCAGTGCACCCCATGAGTTGAAAAAAAGCATTGGCTCCAGGGCCCCCATAAAAGTTTTTAAAAAAAACATTGGTGCCGGAGCCCCACCTTACAATTTAAAAAGAAACATTGGGGCCCCAGGGAATATTTTTTAAAAAAACATTGGTGGCAGGGGCCTATAGAGTATTTAAATAATACATTGGCGGCTCTGGGTTTAATAAAATAAAAAACACATTTGTGTTCAGAACACATGACTTCAACTTCGGCTCCTTTTGCGGCTTCAGGACTTCAACTTTGGCAACTTTCGTGACTTTGGTTCTTTTTGTGTCTTCGGGACTTTGGCTCTTCTGCTCTTCGGGACTTAGACTCTTCAGGACTTTGGCTCTTCGGGACTTTGGCTCTTCGGGACTTTGGCTCTTCGGGACTTCAGCTTTTCTGGCCTACAGCTCTTCGGGCTCTTCAGGACTTCAGCCGCACTGCTTTGGCCCTGTCAAGTGCAGCACAGCCGGGACCCCCTACAACAGTACCCGCAGTGCCCTGCCTGAATCATTAAGATTGTACATCATCATATGCATCAGTCCCTGACCGTCCCAGTGGAGTTTACAATCTGAGGTGTCTATCACAATTTTCTCAGAACAAGCTGTGTGAATGTTTTGGATTGCGTGAAGTGCATTTCTACTTTCAGTTCTTCCTGTTTATGAATGAGGACACTAGTCTGATATAATCCCATGAATTAGTCCTTCTTTTAGTGCAAATTAACTTTATTTCTATAGGATTTTCATCGCAAACTGTGCTAATAATCCATGGCGCATGAACTAATCATTTTTAGCGCAAATACAAAGTTTCCAGTTTCTGATTAAAAGGTCAGCTGGAGGTCCACTCAACATGCACAGGCGAGGGAGTGAGATTTCGCCCACGGCGATGTAGTTCGTGCCTAACAGAACATACACTAGGCGCTCCTCCTGGTTCAACCTGCTCCCAAAGGACTTCTGTTCTCCCCCACTACGGTAGTGATAACACACACTTTTCCGGTCCAGTCTTTCCCCGCCCCTGACACACAGCTCGGTGTCTGTGGCAATTGTAGGACAGATAAAGGATGATGTCACTATCGACCAACCCTACGGAGAGGCCGGGCGATACTAAAGGAAGGAGGGAGGGTAGTGTCATATGAGGAAGCACGTGCTTCACTACGTCACCCAATGCCAGGCTACAGATGCGTGTACGGGCAGGCGTGGCTGTTCTGGAGCTGAGTGACTAAGATTTGGGGAGTATAATGCTGAGGTCTGAGATAGGTGTGTACTGGGGTTGGTGGTACAGCCTAGAGGGGGCGTGGCCATGTATTCTGCCAGAGGAGACCTCTGCCTGGAAGTGAGTGCTGCTGTTCAGCTCATGTCAGTTGATTCTTCGCCGAAGGTTCGACGGGTTTGAGAGACGCTCATTTTCTGCTCAGGGAAGCGGCGGCGCCAGATTGAAGAGGTTTAAGGCGCAGGCGGCTTTGCTTTGGGGGTTATTAATAGCCGCCTATACCGAGCAGAGATCCGATCCCTTCTGCTTTACGCTAGTCCCCTCCCACAGCGACAGTCCATTCAATCCCCGTTTCTGCCCCGGCCGCTGCTCTCCGTCTTCAGCTTCTCGGGGAGGTGGATCTCCAGTCTGTCCCGGTCATGGCGGTGCTGGATCTGGCCCTGCAGGGACTCGCCATCTTCGGTTGTATCTTATTTTTCGTTCTGTGGTTCATGCATTTCTTGTCCATCGTCTACACGTAAGTGGCTGCCTTCCTACACCCCCTTTTATATGCAGTGGTTGTGTCTCGTCACATAATCCCGGGTCTACCTAATGGCTTTGCCTTTGTATGACTGCATGGGCAACTCGATCTCTCGGGGGAGGCGGGGGTTGCTCTCAATATACACTTTCTATATTTTGTCGCAGCTCTGGTTACATGATCGCACCCGGCTTTAAGGTCCTTTCCTCACATCTGTGTAGGTGTAAATAGGAGCAGAATGGCCTGTTAACACAGTGTCAGCTAAAATACATCATAATGTCTCAGTGGTGGAAGAGTGACAAATGTGCTTAGACACACTGGCTAGGTAACCATTACTACTGTGGGTCAGTCTTTAAATATGGACCTATATATATATCTATATATATATATTTATATATATACTTATACACACACCCACATACAGTGACACATTTACCATTCCCACTGTTTAGGGTAGTCTTGTTGCACCCCTACAGTATTGTTTTCCAGTTTCCACACTGTGCTGTTAGTCTGGGGGGATATGTCTGAGAGGAAGACACCACTCAGGAAAAAGGGGGGGCATTTCCAAGCTGTCATGTCATCTGTATTGACATCTGAAGTGTATATATACACAAGGAAGCTGCATAGAAACAGGAAGCTGAAGGCCTAATTTTTGCTTCCTGCTTGTTTAGCCATTGTGTTTTTGCATTGACACCCTGTATCATATGAAATGTTCAATAGCCTTTTCTGAGATTTGTAGAGTTTGTGGTGTGTGTAAGAAGAAAGATGGCATTTGTGGTAATGTAGAAAACTGCCATTAGTGTAGGTATTTGTGAGATAGCATAAGGACAGCGGCCTTCCTGCTCTTCTGAATAATTTTGCATAAAATAAAAAATCTTCTGCCCCTATTCAGTAACAGTAAGACTGCAGTACCATAAAAACATTGTTCATTTACTGTCCCCCTCTGCACCAAAAATGCTGAAACTAACTATCTCTGCAGATACATATATTCATTTTTTTGTTTTAAGGTGGCCATACACTATAAGATCTAATTGTATGTCAAGGTCACCAAATGAGTGGATCTTAACCCAATATGCCCACTAACGGCTGGGCAGTATTGGATGAATCTGAATGGGCTCCGACAGGTCCCAGGACCGCATCAACTAGCCGATGCGGTCCTGGATCATACAAAAAATCAAGCTTGACCTATCGATAAGATATCGATCGGGAGGACCCGTGGGGAGCCCCTACACATGGGCAGATAAGCTGCCGAATCGGTCTAAAGGACCATTTTCTGGTCCACAGCTACAAGCACCCTTCTCTAACAGTTGGATGGTTGCTGGGAGCTGCCATTCAGCAATAAGGCCTTGGATAAGCCTTCCCTTTGACATCCTGCTCATATGATTTCACATTAAATTACACCTTTTTATGCTTTTGACATGAAAGTATATTTAATCTCTAATGACCATTATATGTCTTGTCTTATAAGGAAGTACATTAGTTAAGCTTTATCATGTTGCATATCAAAATATTAAATGCTCTTACAATAGTGATGATTAATGTTTTGCTGGAATAATGTCTTTATTTATATATTTTTTTTTTTTGCTTGTCTTGCGAATTTATAATTTAGTGGTTGTCGGGGTTCAATATGGTTGACCTTTCCTAATTGCTTCCAGTACAGTGCTGTACACTTATTGTTAATCCCAGTTTATAGAGGACATTATTGATAGCAAAATTTCATGGTGTTATTAAACATGGAAGATACATTTATTTTATATGATAGGTTACTTAGGCCAGTAATGAAAAATATCAGGTTTACACGATCAAGATGCTCATGATGGCTCCATTAAAGCTTAGGATACACTGTCCTTCTGGAGGCCTGTGTATCTAATTCTAATTTTATAGCTCCCAGGCTACCCATAGACATTTGTGACATTCTTGATTAGATATATAATATATAATAAAGAAAAAAGGAGCATGTAACCACATTTGTTCATATACAGGTGTAGAAAGGCGTTAACAACAACCACACAGACATTGTCAGCTAATGGAATTTCATGGGAGAGAGAATGAAGTTCCTAAAACATTTCAAGATCTTATCCCATGTGACCATTTACTAGGAAAGTGAATAAGGATTTAGATATCAGGAATAGATTAGTCACCATTATAATATTATTCACTTTTAATAAGTAATTCTAAAGTGCCAGCATATTGTGCACGGCTGACTTGGAGATAGATGATATTTTGCCAGATCCATCAAAATCTGAACTACATTCTTTAGGAATAGGGCCTTGGTTTGATGTCAAATAAGTGAGTTAGGGACTTATTCTGTAGTGAGAGATGCATTGGATTACGCAAAGGAGAACTAAATGAATTTTTATAAACCTTAGACCTTATTGGATCTTGTTAGGCCATCTTTTTACTGTCAGTGACACTACAGATGTTGGGCAACTACTGGAAAGTTAATCTTAGGGGTTGTCTGAAATCAACAATCTTAAAGGGCACCTATCACAGCCAAAATCAAACACATATTAACAATCTGACCAGTCCAAATAAACACGTTTAATCAAACGACATATATAGTTTTTTGAAAAAAACTGCAGGTTTTAAAAAATCCCTTATTTTGTCAAATGGGTTCTTTCACTGAGGGAGGCCATACAGTGACTATAATATGCAAATTTCAGGAGCATGCTCAGATTGTAACACTGCTTTGAGTATTCTACCCAGAATGCTTTGTTTTAGTAAACTCCTCCACTAGAAGTATCAGGAGATTTTCCTATCTTGTCCCCTGCTGGTGATGTTATTATGGAAATGAAGGGCACACACTAACTTCCAGCAGGTGGCAGCACTACTGTAAAGCAGCTAACACACAGGTTTGGCTGATTTGAAAATAGCTTAGAAGGGTTGATAATCAACAAGGAATTTCAACTGAGCATGTGCGAGATTTTTGAGCTGCAGTTGGCTGGGAAGATATAGGTAGGAGGAGCTAGTGAAATCCAAGATGCTGTAAAGTTTTGCTTAAAAAAAAATCACCCATGTAAGCAACCTCTTATTTGAATCAGGCTGTACTCTCCCCTTTTTGCTGTTAGGTTGTGATTTTCATTTACGGGACTTTGTCGTTTTGTTTGAGCAAGACCAGAGATCCATTCCCACAATCCTGGGCACCTTGAATACTATTGCTATAATACTATTGTATAATTGTATATCTGAGGTCCAACCCCTTTACCACTCTTACATTTCTGTGAGATGTAATTCTTGAGTTGCAGCAGTGTGGCCCAACATGTATCTATGTTACATCCTGGCAAAGGATGTTTTATTTCTAAGAGTATTTCTTCAGGTTTCAAGTACTCCTTCACTTACGATAGACTTAGTACATTTATAATGTAGCTTTAGATATGCTATCATTTGATTTATGCTTAATTTCCCTAAAGTACATATGCTTCTTTTCTGCTCTGTTGCTGTTTGCTTTTGTTTTGTCCTCTATTCGACCTTGTTGTAATGCAGCGAGATGTCTCAGCAGACAAATTCTAAAGTTTGTAGGAAAATCTCTCCTTCAGTGTTTAAGTAGGAAACTGCCCTTAAATATTATCCCCATTCTTGACTACTGACTAATGTTCTTACATTTTTCATTTTGCTCAATACAAGCAGCCAGTTCAGTTCTTGTCAGTTAAATGTGCATCTATAACAAGCATTCATTGCACTTAGGGACATAATTACCAGTATAAAGGAAGTAATGAGCAGATTGCTGTTTATTGATCAGGCGGAAGTATACTCAAATCACATGGCTAACATATGCTCCATTGGGAAAGAAAGCTAGTTATATCCTCTACACAATTTTGCCTTATGTAGATTATTTTACAGCGATACAATTTCTAACTGAGCACTTAATATAGTTACATAATTGATGCTTTTTATATGGCGTTTCCCATTTTTTTTTAGAATAAAAGAAACGTCAGCTCTTAAATGGGCGGTCTAAGTAGGGTATTAATTAATCTACGACTTCATTGGGAATGTTAGCTGCTAATACAGAATTGAATATCTTTATTTTTAAGTTTGTTTGGTCCACATGGGTTTTATTAATGAATGTTTTACATACGGGATACTGGAACTATATACATTTATTTTGAGGGCATTATAAGATATAAAAATCTGTGTGAAAACCATTATTATCATCATCCTTTTAGTGCCGGCATGCACTCATTGGAGCTTACAATCTAAGGGTTTTTGCACTTTCATACAAGGGTTAGTTTTATTGTATTCTGTAGGTGGTGAAGGGTGATGAAAGCACACAGACATATACAATGTCCTTGTAGCAGGGCATAATTAAACTGGGCAGTGCCCAGGTCAGAATTCAGGATCCTTGTACTGCATGAAAGCAGTGCTAACCATCGAGCCATTGTCTCACCCATAATGCTTTTTTTGGAACTGAATTTATAAGTAGCACAATGTCTCACTGTTGTTTCTAAAATAAATTTTCTAAAGGAATTATCTGAATAGGAAGTGATGATTACAAAGGGGAACACTCATCCATAAGAAACAGCAGATATGTTAAAATCTTTCATATAAGTAGTGTGTGTTTGGTACATTATAATCTTTATTTTATATTGTGTATCACTTTACACAGTATATTTCAGTCACAGTGAGCCAATGCACTTTAGAAGTTTGCTGCCTACAGATATGGAAATACATTTTTAAGGCATAAGAAGCTCTTACAATTGACAGCAAAATTGAAATAAGGACTTGCTGAGCATTTTTTTAAGGAGGTAGATCTGTTTCCCAGTATTTGTGCGGTTAGCTGACTTTCCACTGTGGAATGCAGCCTGACAAATTCCTGTGAGCTTGCTTGGTGAGCTTTTTTTCTTGAAGTGCCCTGTTACTTATACAGCTTCTGTTGAAGGCAAAATGACTCTGTAGTTATCTTAATATATAGTGTAAACAAAAGTCAGTGAGGACAGTGTTTTGGGGAGCAGTAGTCTCCAAACAGTAATTGGCTAACGTCTGAAAATTACATGTTTTAATAAAGCATCGTACAAACAGTTATAAATATGTAACCCAAAGCTGCCACCATTTTTTGTTACATTGGTTTCTTAAGTTTTATAGGCATTGGTAGTTTCTATGGACCTCACTTGCCTTGGACCAAAGTGACCAACAGCTTTTAACAAAAACACAAAATGCCCACATTTATTTTTTGCGATCTCCTGGTAGCATTTCACCAACATATATTTTCTCTGTATAAAAGTGTGTGGGGTTTATGTCAGGGCCCGAAGGCGCTGTTGTAGTGAGGACCAAGGAGGAGACACAACACCAAGTTCGCAGTACAAAGGGTTTATCAGAAGAATAGTCGTAATCAGGCAAATGGTCAATACAGGCGGCAAGAATCAGAATCGATGAAACAGGCAAGAAGTCGGTACACGGAATAGAATAACAGGAAAATCACACCCAGGAACTATACGAGATAGACCTACAATTGGGCAAGGAGGGAAAGGGAACATGGGAATAAATAGTCCACAGTTGGCGCCAAAACTTGACGCTGTGACGTCATGACGCTGACGCCGGCGTCCTCACGTTGACGTCCTGACGCCGACGCACGTTTTGACGCCGGCGTCCATTTCGTCGCCGGCGACCAATCCTGGGGCGACACGTTTCCGTCGCAGGCATATCAGGACCAGGAAGGACCGCATGGTGGAGCCGGAAGTCGCCATCTTGGACGTCTTGGGAGGTGAGTACTTCGTTTTCCATTACAGTACCCCCCTCCTTAGGGGGGGCCTCAGGACCACCAAGGCTAGGAGAAGAGGGAAAGAGTCTGTGGAACTTACGAACCAGGATGGGTGCGTGAACGTCTGAGCTTTTCACCCAGGAACACTCTTCAGGACCGAACCCCTTCCATTCGATAAGATATTGAAGAGAGCCCCGGGAAAAGCGAGAGTCTAAAATCCTTTTGACTTCAAATTCCTTGTGGTCGTCAACCAAAACAGGAGCTGGAGAGGAAGAAGAAGAAGAAGAACAAGACATGGCAGGTTTAAGCAAGGAAACATGAAAAACATTGGGGATCCGCATCTCCGGAGGAAGTTGAAGGCGAACAGCCACAGGGTTGATGATTTCGATGATGGGGAAGGGACCGATGAATTTAGGACCAAGCTTGGGTGTAGGAATCTTGAGACGGATGTTGCGTGTAGAAAGAAAAACTTTATCACCAGGACTGTAAGGAGGAGAAGAAATTCTTTTTTTATCGGCAAACTTTTTCTGTACCAGGGAACTCTTTTCCAAGTTTGCGGCAGTAGCATGCCAAATAGCTAACATGTGAGCAGCTTGGTCATTGGCCGCCGGTACATTGGTAAGGAGAAAGTCTTGGGAGAAGGCCAAGGGATTGAGACCATAAACGCAGAAAAAAGGAGACTTTTGGGAAGAGGAATGCAGGGCATTGTTGTGGGCAAATTCCGCCCAGGGGAGAAGATCCGACCAGTCATCCTGACACAGGGACACGTGGCAACGAAGAAACTGCTCCAAAGCCTGGTTGACCCGTTCCGCGGCTCCATTGGACTGAGGGTGGTAAGCTGAAGAAAATTGAAGGGTGATGTTAAGGGCTTTGCAAAGAGATCTCCAGAACTTTGAAATAAACTGGGAACCCCGATCAGACACAATCTCAGCAGGAAACCCATGAAGACGAAATATGTGTTTGATAAAAAGTTCAGAGAGTTCTGGAGCAGAAGGCAATTTCCGCAGTGGTGTGAAGTGAGCCATCTTGCTAAATCTGTCGATCACCACCCAGATGACAGTGTGACCAGACGAAGCAGGGAGATCGACAATGAAGTCCATCGCCAAGTGGGTCCATGGTCGGGATGGAATGGGGAGAGGCAGGAGTAAACCCTTAGGGGGAGAATGTCCGGATTTGGAAACAGCACAGGTGGAACAAGACAAAACGAATTCTTTAACATCCTTCCTGAGGGTCGGCCACCAGACCAAACGAGATAAGAGTTCAGTTGTTTTCTTAATCCCAGGATGACCAGCCTGTTTGGAACTGTGGGATTGGGATAAGATAGCATGCCGAAATTCTGGAGGGACAAAAGCAACACCAAGAGGAGTCTCTTCAGGAGCCAAGGACTGAGCTGAAAGTAACTGGGAGGCACAAGAGGGAAACAAGGCAGCAATGATCTTGGTAGAGGGCACGATGGGTACAGGAACTTCAGGGCAGGTGTCTTCAGGAGCGAAACTTCTGGAAAGGGCATCAGCTTTTCTGTTTCTGGAACCAGGACGAAAGGTGATTATAAAATTAAAACGAGAAAAGAAGAGTGCCCGCCTGGCTTGCCGGGGATTGAGGCGTTTGAGGGATTGGATGAATTCAAGATTCTTGTGGTCGGTGAAGATTGTCACAGGGGTAGAGGAACCTTCAAGCAAATGTCTCCATTCTTCCAAGGCCAGTTTAACAGCAAGTAGTTCTCGATTGCCTACATCATAGTTCTGTTCTGGGGAAGAAAATTTTTTAGAGAAAAAAGCACAAGGGTGGAGTTTACCATCGGAAGAAGATCTTTGAGAAAGAACTGCGCCCGCTCCTACATCCGAGGCATCAACTTCGATGAAGAAGGGTTGGAGGGGTTCAGGATGACGAAGAATTGGAGCAGACGAAAAGGCTTCCTTGAGGGTCTTGAATGCTTCGAGGGCTTGTGGAGGCCAGTGCTGGGGTTTGTTCCCTTTACGGATCAGGGCAAGGATTGGATGGATCTTGGATGAAAAGTTTTTGATAAACTGTCTATAATAGTTGGCGAAGCCGATGAATCTTTGAACTGCCTTGACACTGGTAGGAAGGGGCCAATCCAAAATTGCAGAGACTTTGGCGGGATCCATCTTGAAGCCTTGAGGAGAAATGATATAACCAAGAAAAGGAATGGAAGAAACTTCGAAGGTGCATTTTTCTAATTTGGCAAAAAGATTATTTTTCCTCAGCCTGGAAAGAACTTCACGTACTTGGCCACGGTGAACAGAAAGATCTTTGGAAAAGATAAGGATGTCATCCAAATATACGACCACACATTGTCCCAGAAGATCACGAAAAATATCATTGACCAGCTCTTGGAAAACTGCAGGTGCATTGCAAAGACCGAAAGGCATGACGAGGTACTCGTAATGACCGTCACGTGTGTTAAAAGCGGTCTTCCATTCATCCCCCTCACGGATACGAATAAGATTATATGCCCCTCGTAGATCCAGTTTGGTAAAGAAACAAGCCCCCTTGAGTTGATCAAAAAGTTCAGAGATGAGGGGAAGAGGGTATCTGTTCTTTATAGTGATTTTATTTAACCCCCTGTAGTCAATGCAGGGTCGGAGGCTACCGTCTTTCTTCTCAACGAAGAAGAATCCTGCTCCAGCAGGGGAGGTGGAAGGACGAATAAACCCTCTTAGAAGATTCTCCTGGATATAAGACTTCATAGCGGAGGTTTCTGCGGGGGAGAGTGGGTAAGTGCGACCCCGGGGAGGAATGGAGCCAGGTAAAAGTTCAATTGGACAATCATAAGGACGATGAGGTGGAAGAGTCTCAGCAGACTTCTTATCAAAGACATCGGAAAAGGCTTGGTACATTGGAGGAAGAGAAGAATTTGAAGACACTGACGAAATTTTGACAACAGGAACAGCCGGCAGGCAATTGTGTGTACAGAACGGACTCCAGCGGGAGATTTGAGAAAAGGACCAGTCAATAACCGGATTATGCACACATAACCAGGGCAGTCCCAGAACAACAGGAGTTGAAGGGCAGTTGATAAGAAGAAAAGATAGTCTTTCCAAATGCATGGTGCCCACCTTGAAGGAAAGTTCCTGAGTAGACTGTGAGATGATGGCTGAAGAAAGGGGACGATCATCAATCGCCAGGACTCGAAGAGGGGTTGCCAGGGGCTGAAGTGGAATAGAATGTTTCACAGCAAAGGCACGGTCCATGAAGTTGCCTGCGGCACCAGAATCGAGGAAGGCCTGAGAACAAATCTTCTTGGAGCCGAACTGGATTTGAACAGGAAGAAGAAAACGTTGATCAGAGGAGTGGGGAGGAGAACAAATTCCACCCAGGTAAGTCTCCCCAAGCTTACCTAGGTTCTGGAGTTTCCCGGCTTCACTGGGCATTCTTGGGCGAAATGGGCTTTTCCGCCACAATAGAGGCATAACCCAGCGGATCTTCTTCGAAGCTTCTCTTGTTCGGATAGGCGTGCCCGTCCGATCTGCATTGGTTCTTCAGGAGGTTGTGAAGAGGTAGCAGGAGGCACAGGAGAAGAAGAAGGAGGGTTGGAGACCGGATTGGGAAGTAAGGGTCTTTGGAAGCGTGGAGCCAGGGTGGGTTGGAACCTGGAAAACTTCCTAGTACGTTCCCTGTCAAGTTCGACTTGGAACTCCCTCTGTCGGGTGTCGACTTTCACTGCCAATGCAACAAGGTCCTCCCAACGAGGAGGAATCTCACGAGAGACGAGATCGTTTTTAATGCGCATCGCCAAGCCGTTGTAAAAGGCAGCATGGTAACCGTCATTATTCCACGACGTCTCTGCTACGAGAGTCCGGAACTCGATAGCGTATTCCGGAACAGAGCGAGTACCTTGTTGCAGCTGGAATAAGCGAGCTGAGGCAGATGTAGCCCGACCAGGAGCATCGAATACAGTGCGGAGATCCCGGATGAAGGCCCGGGCATCGTCGATTACCGGATCCTGCTTCTCCCAGAGAGGAGAGGCCCACTCCAGAGCTTTCCCTTGCAGGCGGGTGATGATGTAGCCCACCTTTGCTCGTTCCGAGACAAACTGACCAGGAAGCAGGGTGAATTGGATTTCACACTGGTTGATGAAACCACGGCATGAATCCGGATCACCGCTGTACAAAGGAGGTGCAGGAATACGAGGCTCGGAAACCTGGAGTGGAGCAACCGGAACTGGTATAGGGACTGGATCCGCAGGAGACAGAGCAGACAACTTCTCCAGAATTGCTTCCAGGGCCTGGCCGAAGTGGGTTTGCTGGGCTTCATAGGAATGCATCCGGGAAGCCAATCCACGAACGGCTCTGCCGACGTCAGAAGGGACTTGGGGCTCCTCAGAAGGGTCCATGGCCCAATTGTACTGTCAGGGCCCGAAGGCGCTGTTGTAGTGAGGACCAAGGAGGAGACACAACACCAAGTTCGCAGTACAAAGGGTTTATCAGAAGAATAGTCGTAATCAGGCAAATGGTCAATACAGGCGGCAAGAATCAGAATCGATGAAACAGGCAAGAAGTCGGTACACGGAATAGAATAACAGGAAAATCACACCCAGGAACTATACGAGATAGACCTACAATTGGGCAAGGAGGGAAAGGGAACATGGGAATAAATAGTCCACAGTTGGCGCCAAAACTTGACGCTGTGACGTCATGACGCTGACGCCGGCGTCCTCACGTTGACGTCCTGACGCCGACGCACGTTTTGACGCCGGCGTCCATTTCGTCGCCGGCGACCAATCCTGGGGCGACACGTTTCCGTCGCAGGCATATCAGGACCAGGAAGGACCGCATGGTGGAGCCGGAAGTCGCCATCTTGGACGTCTTGGGAGGTGAGTACTTCGTTTTCCATTACAGTTTATTACACAATTGTCATGCTTGTCACAGGTTCAGCTTTTCAAAATAGTTATCCTTTGATGCAATTTAGTCTTTTTTATTATTACGTTTTATACATTTTATACAATACCTGCTCTGAATGACGCTGACCATTTTAAAAGCTGCTTAGTGATTTTTATCCCTTGAAAGCATAGTATTTGAACATTTCCTTTGCAACTGATCCCTACTCCAATCTGTTACAGCTATAGACATGTCTCCTATGGGAACTTTTGTGGTTATTGCTTTAAGGGGCAGTTCATAGTCAGTTCCTAAGCAATTAGCTGTTTTGGTTTTTTTTTTTTACTGCTACAGTGCCTTGTTAAATTAAACAGGACTTCCTCTCATTTTAGTAGGTAAAAGTGGAGAAACCAACCTGGTTAGGGTGAGACAGACTAAAGAAATCCTTCACCATTGAGGTTTTTGTTTCAAGGCACTCTTATTAATTAGAAATTGTTTTATGCTGGTATAAAATCTAAAGAATATATATTTAATCCCTCTAGGGTTAAAAATAATTGTAGCAACAAGAAGACAATTGCCCCTCCCATGAATCATTAAAGTAAATTACATTTTTTGTAAAACCTTCAGATGTTATCAGTATTCAAGTTATGACTGAAGGTTGCCTGTGAAAAGAAAAGAATTAAGATCATGCCCTTGAGCTTGGAGCTAAAGTGATATTACTAAGGCATATGCTTCTCTCTGCTCTATTATGTATGTGTACTGCATCGTCCTGTGTGCAGATAGAGGAAGCAAAGGGGAACTCCACAAAAACAACTTAAGCTTTTTGAAAAGTAAACATAATTTCAAGGAACTTTGCAAAATACATTAATTAAATAATATCAATTAAAAAAAATGTAGACTTTTCATGATTTTTTTTAATGGTTTCTGACAATTCCCTAAGCCTAGCCCCCTGCTCTCCTGCTGATCTCTGACTACTTTGATGAGCTGACTACTGTTACTTTGTATTAACAGCCAGCTGTCCTCAGCCTGCATCCTCCAAAACACACAATTCCCTGCACACATAATTTCAATAAGGAAAGGAACATCCCAGTGCAATGCATTGTGGGTTATGTAGTTCCTGCATGATATCTGTAAGATGTGGAGAAGTTGTTACAATCTAAATATCAGCGTTTAGTCCCTCCTTCCCTGCCAGTATTTCAAATGATACAGAAAGAGAAGAACTGTTAACCAGCTGGATTTCAGCATAGAAAATTACATTTATTCATACTTTTTGAAGAAACCGGAAACTGTGATGGGTATATTTGGGGTTTCTGTCTTATGAGGGCCTCTTCATCAAATTTTGGTTTGGAAGCTGGAGTTCCCCTTTAATTTTCTTTGAGAAGTCAAAGTAACAATTGCAAATTTGGTCAGTAACCTCTTTTGAAACTTGTTAAGGCTTTTATCTGTTGAGATTGTGGGGGCTGAATGAACAATTGCATTCGTTTTCTTGGTTTTATAGTGGTAGCCAGTTTTCTTTATGAGGCAGTGCCACTTTGGAATGTGAAGCACTTCAGTCACCAAAGATCTGCAAATCTAACCTTTAAACAGAAACTCTACACAAAGTACAGTCCTAAAAATGCAAATCTAAGAAAAATGTGAATACCTTATTAAACTATTAAATGGTTTTAGTGCTATTTGTGTATGTAACATTTGAAAGTAGGCAAACTTTGTGTCACATTGAAAAAACACATGGTGATAGCAACGCTTAGGAATTTCAGAGCAACAGTAAGTTCAAGACAGGAGTTTGTTTCTTTGACATATCAGTGTTTGGAATTTGAGAAATCAGATGCTGGAATGGCATTACTTTATATACACACATATATATAAAACTATTTTAAAATCACATGCAGTCATGCTATATATTTGTTGCTGCCCGGGAGCTGCATGGATTCTCTCTTATGTAGCTAAAGGCATTTGCTTTTTTAGTAACATTTGTTTTAATAATCTTACTTTGCTGATGTTCACAAAACACTCAAAGCAATTACAGCCTTGTTGTCAAGGGACCAGCCTCTACTGGCATTGTGTGTTTCCTTAACAGAATGACTTATGTGCCAGAATTTATTTATTGAACTGGTTTGTAAACTTCAAATGAGTACATCTTTAAAACCAGTTTCATAGAAATATGAGGAAAACTTTACACTGTAGTATTTTTTCATACATTTGTGTTCAAACAATGTGATTTTTACACTACTGCTTAGAATATATTATTGGTTATAAGATCTTATTCTGCACTAATAAAACACTTATCACTTTCTTTGCAGCTGCATCGGTGTTTTTCAAGTTTTGGCAGTTTGGGGGCCAACACCTTGGAGATACATAACACCAATGGGTATTATTTTTTATAATTGTGAAAGCACTCCATTCTATGACTTCTAGAATGGAGTGAAAAAGAAATAAAGCATTTTTTATCTTTTGGGTGCAGGTTTAAAGCAACAACTGTGTCCCTTTAATAAATATGGAGCAATATTGTTTGCCAACATCTATATACTCCAAATGTTTAATTGACGTGATCAAGATTGATCCTTGCCCATACCAATGACTCATTTATGAGCATGACTCTGAATTCAGTTATTAAGCAACACATGTCTGAAAGCAACTGAAGTCTGAAAGAACCTATCTGTTATTCTAGTCCCCTGCTACACTTTATATAGAAAAAGTTTGGTATATAAGGATTGGCCAGCTTTACCGATTAATTGTTGTAAATGTAAAAGCTGTTCTGAATGGCACAGCACAGTTACATTACGGTATCTTTAGAGTATTCTTCTATTCGTGTTTGAACCCTCACTCAAGGATTACAACATTGTTAAGGGACTGCACGTCCCTTGCATCAACAAATGTATTGTGTTTGATAGGTGGCTACGGTCTGGTCACCATTTTTTTTTTTAATGAAATGCCACTTTGCTACATATTCATGGTCTAGGGCACCCTCTAAGTATGTGCAACATCTGATCCAGTTACTGCTGGTGTGCATTGTTTTTTTAATAAGTCATCTTTTTGCAATGTGTGCTTGGAGTTCTATTGCCTCTAGATATGAAGAATGGATGTAATATGAAACAGAAAGTACCTTTCCCCAGTGAATCATCTATGCATACAGTTCTGGGAACTAGGGGTCTGTAATATGCCACTCTTCTTAACAGCTGCACGTTTTTCTTAGTGCATTTATACACTGACCTATCAACACCACATCAGTTTCTGAACTGTAAGCAGTGGGTGTAGCAGCATACCATACATAGTAGTGCTTTATGCTATTCAGAGAAGGACTTTATATGAAATTCTGCAGTGGTTGTTCAGGAAACTGAAGACAGTATTGTTTGATTTAATGGGATTAATACTATACAATCTCACTCTGGCAAGGTATGCATTTATTTAAGGATAAGAACATTTTGCACACAAAGTGATATTAGTCTATGGCAGTCATCTGAAACGCTTAGACAAGTAATTTTTGGAGATTGTTGTGAAACAGGAACTGCCACAATTGACAGGTGCTTGCACAAATCTTTCCAGGCCTTTGACATAGCATTATGGGGGCATATTAAAGGTATTTGAGCCATGTATGTTACACTTGTATTTTGCCTTTGGCACTGTTTGGATTAAAATGAAACCACTTCATCATTTTTCTTTTTTCAGGGGCTTAAATGATGAGGCAGGCAGAAACTCATTGCCTTATAAATCATTTTTCCTCTGCACAAAAACTCTTAAGGATATCTGGTTTGAAATAGTACAATAGACTTCAAATGTTTTAAATGCAATCAAGTAATGCATAGTTAACATAATGTGAACTTAAATATTGCCCCACAAGGCTCTCTTGGTTGTTATATATAATGTGAGGCAGAAACGCACAATACTGGTTTGGAGTGATATAGAAGACCACATAAAGAGTAAATGAGAAGTGTAAGGAATATAAAGTGTTAGAAAAGGAAAACTTTGTAAGGGTAAAATAGTATACACCCTGGTTGACATACTAAAAAAGGTGGTTTTTTATTTATTTTTTATTCAAAATGTTAACCCAGGTATCCTTGCTGTCTCTGGTTCTGATCATTAATCATTAGACAGATCTTTGACTCTGCTAAGCCTCAATAAGATACAACATTTTGGTCTGATTATCTGAGGCTCTTGAAATTGTTTGAACTCTGTTCAGGGTTGATTTAGATTATTATTTAAGGCAAGTAAATATTGTGAGGATTTAAAGATTGATTGTGTTTTACATTTTTTATTGTCATTTCTTTTTATAGAAGGCTACACCTGAACAAGAAGGTATCTGACAAGCAGCCGTATAGCAAACTACCTGGTGTTTCACTTCTTAAACCACTGAAAGGGGTCGACTCCAACCTTATCAATAACCTGGAGACATTTTTTGAATTGGACTATCCAAAAGTAAGTAACAATTCTTCTATTAAATTCTGTTTTTTCTGAAGCATGGTTAGATGCTACAGAATTTTTAAATTGTTGGTGGGAAACATTTTCCAATAAGGCAGTCATGTTTCTTTGTATTGTACAAGATTTCTACTAGTCTCATTGCTCTAATTGTTTTGCACTGTCAATAAATTCAAACGAGTTGTTCGCCTGCTCTGTACAATGTTGCAAATAGAAAACTCACCCCTTATATAAAAATGCACCAGGCAGGGAGGATACATATGCATAAGGTCACAAGAAAAAAAAAATATGTTCCAGGTCTATAGTTGTACACTGCTGAGACAGTGGGTTGAGGAACTCACACTGTGTAAATAAGTTTAAAATGTACCGTATATAGTCCCTTTTTTGGTTGTGGACAGGATCCACAATCAAGTAGCATTGTTTTTGGCCGAAGGGTATATGGATTGAAGTAGTCGGATAAAAAAAATAGAAAGAACTGTATGTACATCATATTATGTTTAGCAAAACTGAACTGAAGATTTTTATGATAGATAAGTGACATTTCACTGAGAAAAAAGAACAAATACCTCTGCAAAGATGTTATCTGAAAGAAGCTAAATTTAATACTTTAGCTAGTGTATAATTATGAAGCTTGCCTCACAGGCTTTAAAGCACCTTTAAAACAGCATTAGCTTTAAAATCTTTTCTTTCTGTGCAAACCTTTTAGGCATGCTTTGCCAAGTCAAATATTAGAGCCACACCTTTTGTTAACATTGCTTCTATTCAAAAAGGCACATACAGATTCATTAGGACGAGCCTCTAACCTTGTAAGAATTATCTGGAATCAAAGGGAATACAAAAATGCAATTTGTATAAACTAGATGGATCGTGTTCCTGGGGCTAATACATATACAGAATAATTGCATACGCCAGTTTAAAATATCAGCAGTTGTTAATATTACCATAAAAAAATGTGTACCTGGTTACTACAGGTTGTGCCCTTTGTCCACAAAGTAATACATGTTTTAGGTTAACATACACATTTAATTCAGAAGTTCATGAAGGGTAAAAAAGGCTTCACCTTGTGGCACTTTTGTCCTGTGTTTGATGTGATTGGGTTTAGGGAGAATGGACCGTCCAGCAGCAGATGCATTATGTGCTCTGGTAGCAGAGCAATTATAATCGTGCAGATCCAGTATAACTGCGACCTTTTTTGTACATGACCTCTTTAGTGTGGTTTCCTGAGATAGAGCTGCATTCATCGTGTGTGGTGAAGTAACAGTTAAAAAAAAAAAAGGGAGAAAATTTCATTATGGCATAAAAATGTAAAGCCCATGGGTTATGCTTATCGTTCATTTCATTCCTGTGGGTTCAAACCATTCAGAATAAGGCCTTGACTGATCATAGGTTTGTCACTTTAAAGATTTATAAGATTGAAGGGTAGTACAAAGGGTAAAGTTCTGCTCTTTTATTCAGTAATAATTTACCTACCTCAGTATTTAAGTTGCATGTATTTCTACACTGTCATTTGTATTAGGGCTGTATATTTGTTTGGGGCTAGCCTAGAACTGATTTGCCAAAGTAACAACTATTTTTGTTGTTGGACTGTAACAAATATAAATATAAAATGTGTGTGTGTGTCTATGAAATGAATGGACAGCACCTTTTTCAACTTGTTGACTTATAGCTTCATTTAGTATGAAAAATTTGTATGTACAACCAACGTCTTGGCCTAGTCGTAACCTTTTTCAAGACCTTGAAAGAGGTCCCAATGTGGACCGAAACGTCGGTTGTATGTGCAATTTTTTTCAATATACTGAGAATGAATAATACTGTGTGTGCAGAGTCCCCCCTGACTTGGATGAATTCTGTTCTAAGGCTAGCCTTGGTACTATTACATTGACCTTGAGGACGAACCATCCCATTGGTTATTTGAGCTTTTTTTTTGTTTGTCTGTGCTGTGAAGAATTATATCTATGCTCCTGCAATGGTAACGCCCTTTATGACCGTAAGTTCTTATGTTATATGTCACCAAGTTTATAAAAACAATGATTTCTTTGTTGGGGTTCTGACTGTTTGTGAGTTCAAAATCCACGTAGCTCGTGTCAAATACTGTATCTTTTCAGCTCAAGTGGTCTGCAGTTCTTGAAGTTCCACAACAATACTTAATGAATATATAAGTTTGCGTGTTCTAGTTTTCGATGTCTTAAAAAAATATTTGTGTGTGTGAACGGCATTTCTTTAAGACACTAAATAATTAAATTAAATCATAAAGTACATCGGAGAGATATCTATTTGCCAGGCAGAGCAATATCCATTGCCAAATACTGGCTTGCTGATGTTCAACAGTGGGTTTAGGCCAGTAAGACCAGCACTTATATATTTTTTTTTTTACATTTTAAAGTGATATTTCATTTGCAGGTGCTGAACAAATAAACATTTCTTGCCACCAAGATTTCCATACTGTAGAAGTATAGAGAGCAATGAATATTTACATGCTTTGTATTGTAAGCAGCATACTGCCTGTTTGATTCCTCGTGATGTGTTAATCATTTCCTGGAGTCTTTTAACTCTATGATAATGATTCTGACTCTAGATATTTAAAGTCATGTGCAAAGAAAACAAACTGTGGTTCTTGCACCTCATCTTTGATTATAGTGGAAACTACCCGCCACCAATGCTACAGAGCAACGTTTAGCCTAAAAACAAGCTGGTGAAGAAAACCTCCTCTTGTGCCAGCTTTATAACATTTGCATCTAGTAACATTGTATTTTTGCATTTCGGTGCTTGGTAACATAGATTATGGCATAGTAGATTTGCCACTGTAGTCCCACCCCTTAGTTGTTTATCTGTGAGAATAGTACCTTGCACTGCAGTGCTGCTATATAATGTGAAAATGCCTGTGACCAGGCCTTAAGCATTTAGCTTATGTTTGCTATATAAAAATATCTTCTGTGTATTCGTATCTTTAAGTAACTCTTGTGCTACTCTTGTGATTAATAGGTGAGTACTGTAATCCTAGTTTTAGTATTTGATGTCATAAAATCTGTTATCACAGCTATATTTATCTGGTACAAGCTCACCTTGTACCATACTAGTAGTCTGTCTGACTTAAAGTACTCTTTACACAAATTAATACAGTGCTGTCAATCATTACCAATTGGATTATGTTGGTTGTGCATTCATATTTTATGAAGAAAAAACATAACTTCAATAGTAACCAATTAACAAGTCTCTGCATATTAGTTTTTGAGTGCTTGCAAAGACAATGCTTGAATAGTACTTTAGGCTACTTTTATCATACTTTACTTATAAGTAACAAGTACTGATTTTATCAGACATTGCAAACATTAAAGATGATTTCATAGTATAATGTCAATGATTGGTGCCACGTTTCTTCTCTAGCTCGATGTTAAGGATATAAAGTAATACTTGACTGACATACACTGGTGATTATGCTAGTGCATTTTTATCAGTTGTATTTTCTGATCACCAAACTGCCCTGCTTCACCTACTCCTATGTAGCACTGATTTCTCCTTTCCTTTGTGTGTATAGCAATCAATGGTACTGATATTGCTGACTTGAGTCTGTGAAAAACTGCCTGATCCATTGCATGGCTATAGCAAATATTTGTGACAACAGTTTGGGTGTTCTCTTCCTGTTCAGGGTGTTGCATATTAAAAAAAAGAATTGGTTGTTGAAGGGTGATTAACACATGCTCTATGCATACAATTGGCTATATTTATGTATATTCCAGTTTTGCAGTATGTAAATCAAATCTGGCATATCCTCTTTCTCAGGCCCTGTCTGTCATTGAAAGATACCTGAAATATACTTGCATATTCAGGCTTTATAATGACAAAGTGGATGAACTGGCTATACTATAATAATAAAAACATATATTGTAACATTCATAGCTATATTGATCCCAGTATTTATATATTAATAAATATGTAATACTATCCTTCATTTATGCGGGGCTTTACAAAGATTATCAGTCATTCACATCCAATCCCTGTCTCAGCTTAGTTTACAGTCTAAAGTCCTGATCACATTTGTTTTTTTCAGGAAACATGCCTGAATGTTTATGTGAGTTTGGTTATATTTTTTCCATCACACCACAATACCCTACAAAATCTTATGTTATACATCTGTGTCATCAGAAGGTCGCGTTAGCTTTTCCCATGTTTACATGCAGTAAATACATGTCATGCAGTTGGTTTGCCTTCTTTAACCATACATGCAGTTCCTGTGTCTTTATCATTCTAGTTATTTAGGGGCATGTGTTTATACCTGGGCTAGCAGATATATGGGGGCAAATTTACTAAGGTTTGATTTGTAAATTCAATTTTTGAGTTGGATTTTTGGTCAAAACTCACAGATTTGAGTTGGGAATAATCCAAATTTGTATTCGAAATTTATACCTGGACCCTGGGAACAACTCCAATTCAAATATTCACCACCTAAAACCTGCCAAGTTCATGTAGAAGTCAATGGCATTTGAAGATGTTAATAGCCTTCCTGACATTCAAGTTTTAACTGGTTGTTGTGTATGTACCTCTGCATTTTATATGTATGTAATTCATGTGATTTCTTTGTATAAGCACATTCATTTTACAGCGATGCGCAATATGTTGGTGCTCTGAATATATTTGATAACAATAACTCTATTCGCGTTTAGTCTAATTCAATTCAATTTTTTCGAATTTGTAATATTCGTTTGAGTTTTAGCCGTTCAAGTTTTTTCTTAAATAACTTTCCATTCGAGTTTTGATTATATTCGGATTTATTAGAGTAAAAAAAAAAATTCACATAAATTCGACCTTTAATAAATCTGCCCCATTGTGTACACAGCTTATGTATTGTTATGAATGGCTTAGAGGGATGCTGGGAACTATAGTTTAAAACTGTAGTTTTGAGTGTCCTGTATCAGACTAAAGCATCTTTCTGATTTTAATAAATATACATTAGTATAATACTGTAATAATTTGTAGTATTGTTCATTGTTTAACCACACATTTGCCATGTCTAAAGCCTATACATTTATCAAATACACATGCATTTAAACTGTATTTCCTTAGCTAGCACTATTGAT
The DNA here is from genome assembly GCA_038501925.1 of Xenopus petersii. Classification (NCBI taxonomy): domain Eukaryota; kingdom Metazoa; phylum Chordata; class Amphibia; order Anura; family Pipidae; genus Xenopus; species Xenopus petersii. Next base: position 101,147,015 of record CM076673.1, read on the forward strand.
TTTTTCCCCCATCTCTAGCAAAGAACAGTAAGCAATAAAACATATTCCCATATGCCTTTTTCCTAAGGCATTCACCCATGAAAATTTTATGAAACCATGCATTGACTAATCAACCAATCAGTGCTAAGTGTACTGAAAAAGCAGGGAGCAGTTCTTTGTTAAAGATATGAAAGCTGCAAATATACAGATAATAACTTTGCATGAAAAAAATGAGTGCAACACTCGTTTAAGATCTTGCAGATGCCTTTTTGCATTTTAATGGTGGATGTATGGTCTATCTATCTAGAAGTGTGGAAGAAGGAATGTCACACGAGGCAGTGAACATTTTCAGCCCTAAGCTGTGTTTGACAGCTAATGCACAATTGGTTTATCCAGTGCCTTAAGGAACAATAACACCAAAAATTTAACGTGTTTACAAGTAATGAAAATATCATGTACTGTTGCCCTGCAATGGTAAAACTGATCTGTTTGCTTCAGAAACACTACTATAGTTCATATAAACAAGCTGCTGTGTAGCAATGGCGGAAATTGAAAAAGGCTATATGGCACAGGTTAAGTAGTGGATAACAGATAACACCATTATGTTCTACAGAGCTTATCTGCTATCTGCTGTGTAACCTAAACCTTTACTCCTTTGAATGGCTGCCCCCATTGTTACACAGCATCTTATTTATATAAACAATAGTAGTTTTTCTGAATGAAGCAAACACTTTTACCAGTGCAGGGCAACACTGCATTATCGTTTTATTGCTTTAAAACACTTAAATTGTTTGATGTAACTATAATTGCACATTGTACATTGCAAATTTCTGCAAACACATTGAAGTCAATAAGCATTTTTTCAAGCTGTGCGGTGAGGTATTGAGAATGCAGTGCCAGCAAATAAAGTACAAGTAAATGCATATTACTAAATATTCTCATTTCTTTCAGTTATTGGCATAGTAACCTGAAACTACAAACTGTATTAAAAATATATATTCTAAATTGATAAATAAGGGTACCTGGCCTGGAAGAGGTCAGTGTAGCAACCTGTCATCTGGCCTGCTGAAATCAGGAGTGCAGGGATAGTGCTGCAGGCCCTTCACTGCTGAATTTCAGATGAAATGAGAGCAGACCAAATCTTTTTATGCATTCCACATAGAGCTGTGGAGTCCGTACATAAATCCTAGCTGTAGAATAGCTGTTAAATGCAATCCAAAATTAAGTAAAATATTGTTCTTAGAAACAGAATTGCTTCTGAGGTAATTTTTTTCAGTGCTTGTATTTAAAGTTATTAGGAGTCAATACATTTTTGGCGACTTCGACTCCAGATTATTCTAGATTGCTCTGATTACACAAGTGGATCTAATAGTTTTATTCCAAGCTTTGTGAACATATGGTTTCAGTGAGGTGCCCCTTTAATCACTTAGTGGTTAGTGGTCAGTGGCACATATAATGTTTCTCTGCCAGGTTACCGGTTTCTCTTTGTCCACTTCACATAGCACTAACTTGTCCCTTTGTGCATAAGCAGCTTCTAATCACTCATCTCCCATTAATCCAGTTTAGATTAACCTGTCTTCTGAGTTCTTGCTTTGTATAGATAACCTTAAATTGATAATAGTTTACTTTTAAATTAAGTCCTTTGATATCCAATATTTGGTTAGCTTGTGAAAAAAATGTACCAATATATATTCTATATATTATTGTAGATATAATATTCTATTGTCTTGGATCTTAGTAATGTAGCCATTCCCTATTTTTGGAAACTTAAATGTCTGGCTGACCTTTTATGGGGTCCCCTTTTCGTTTCAGTAAAGAGATGTTGTCAAATGTCTGTGTGACCACAGCCTTGCTCAATGGAGCACTGATTTACTGGCAGTATTTTCTAGGATAATGCAAATGTTGGGAAATAAAGGGGTCACGCTCAGCAGTGTGACACTGATATCAGCATGAAAGTGTTGTGAAAGAGAAGAATGAATTGTAATGTACCCCATAACCCCACTACATTTCTTGAAATCAAATTCCATTTACCTAAACCTGTGAATTTGCTGATAGAAATACTTATTCATTTTTTATGGCTTATAAACTTCATTACTTTTATTCTGACTTAATCTTCATTGTGGAGCGAATGGACTGTAAAGGGTTAGTCCTTGCTGGTAGCTGTCATGCTTAATGTGAAGCAGCTATTTAGAATGTACTTTAGTATATTTTTAGTGCAAATGCTCCCTAGTTCATTTACATTCATCCTAGAATCATTGTGTGGCATATTTGTTCTGACAGCCTTTTAAGATTTTTTAGTTTATTTTTTAAGTGCCATGTTAAAACCCTCTTTGACATAGAATCCAGTTGGCATATTGGCTAGGTATACTTTCAAATGTTCTTTGCTCCCATTATATTTATTATGGCAAGATAACTGTAAGAAAATTCTTAATCATTGTAGTGTGGGTGTAAAAAATCCCAAAGGCATAAATAGGCACTGTGCTGATTAATGTATTTGTCACATTGCTGCTTTAAAGGCTGACAATAAATACAGACATGTGATGAGGGCCTGTAAAATTTCAGAGGATGAAGGTTAATTCTGTGAAATTCCTGGCATTTATTACATTTGCAAGCTCTGTTGCAGAGAATGCAGTGCTTCTAAATCTGTGAGACTTCATTACTTTATGCACTTCTCTGCTCCATAGGGGAGCGTTTAATATAATTAAACTGGCAGTCCTGTAGGATGAAGAGTGTGCCTTGGGCATAGTTTTCATACATGGAGTCTTGTCACTACCACTTTTTACAAAGAAAGAAATCACCAGCACTTGCCCGAGATTTTGTCAGAAGACACATTTGCGTGTATTAATCATATATGTGTACATTAGTCACAGTAATTCTCATTAATTAATTATAAAATGTGATCCCCAGCAGTTTTATGCTTTTTTTTTTGACACAGACAAGATTCTATGTATGACATCATGGGGCATACAGTATTTATAAAGAATCAAATTTGTGTGAGGGTTTTTCTACCTCCGATAAACTTGAATTTCGAATGTTTAAGTGTTAATGGGAAAATCCTAATGTCAAAAACTAACATGAAAAAAATCTCTAAAATGATTGAGTTCATGCCCTGAAACAACTCAAATAGATCGATTCAATGTCTGTCCCGAAAACATGCTTGAGTTGAGCAGAATTTTTACATTCGAAATTTCACATTTCTCGCACACATTAGAGTTTTAGAAAATATAACTCGAATGTGTGCAAAAAACTGAGTTTGGGTGCAAAAAAAATTCTTATAGATGAAAAAAAACACATTTAATTTTTGATAAATCTGGCCCTAAGTGCCCTTTTCCAATGGGTATAGATCGAACTAATAAAATACACTTACCTGTTTGACGGGTTCTAATTTCTAAAAAAAACCTAAATGCAAATCCATATACAATAGAACCCCCATTTTACATCCCCTGATTAAGTTTTCCCTCATTTTACATTGCTGTTTTGTGGTCCCACCCATATACTATGCATAATACATTTCCCTGATTTTACATTTTCTTGGATTTTATGGTCCCCTGAAAAATGTAAAATGGGGGTTCTACTGTAGTTGTATTTTTAAACTCTGTGTTTGCATATAATTGCTACATTTATTTCTTTCTCTTATTTTGCAGTTTGAAATCCTCCTTTGTGTGCAAGATCTTGATGATCCAGCAGTGGATGTATGTAAAAAACTGCTTGGCAAATATCCCAGTGTAGATGCCAAATTATTTATAGGTAAGTCGCGTTGTGAAGGTGTTGTCTGACAGATTTTATGAACAAAAAAAAAATCTTTTCATCGTAGTCTCAGAATATTGGTGGCAGCAAGATAGGAATGTGTACCAGATTATAGAAACAAGCTATTGGCAAAGGATGGATGTCATTGAGAAATAAAGTGTTGGCTTATGCACTCTCATGCACAATGTATGCTAACTGATATAGGTGGCATTTCCAGAAATGTTATAGGGATGGGATTGTTATCTGGAAACCTGTGACTGATCCCAGTTTGCATTCCTTGGTTACGTAATGCCAGACATTTTTCATACAGACCAAGAGCAACATTACCATCTAGCAGCCATAATTTAGGAGTGTTATAGGCTACTCTTGGTGATATCCTATGTTATAGTTTAATAGCCTAGCAAAGACTGACAACCACAATTTATAAAAGGGTGGCTTTGATCCCACATTTCTTTAATTATAATTAAATTCACAACCGGGTGATGCACTTTGGAAGCAGTGACTGTAGTTCTGTTAGCAATATCTGATACTCTGTATTCCAGACTTTATGAAGCACATCTTGAAGTAATATATGATCACAATGGTCTAACTGCATTATTTCATTATTATTTAATTTCATCGACATGTATAAATGTGTATGTATTTATAATCTCCTCCCCCCATTTGGGGATAGTAAATGTATGTACTAAGGGATTATTGCTTTTAGATTTAATTTTTTTCTTGACAGCTTTAGGCTGCTTCTCAGTGTCTTCTGAAAATCAATGAAAACTCATTTGACACACAGAAAGGTGCCTCTCAAATAATTTATGGAGAGAATGAATTGTAAGCTTATAGGAACAGATCAGTGTAAAACTAAAAACTGGATAAATAGCCGGTGGAATATAAAAAATGCTTCTAATATAGTTAGCCAACAATGTAATCTTTAAAGGCTGGAGTGACTGGGTGTCTAACATAACAGAACACTACTTCCTGCTTTTCAGCTCTCTAACTCTGAGTTAGTTAGCGACTTTAAGGGGGGCACAAGTTTGTAATTAATCCTCCACATGCAGCTCAGATGGTAACCAATCAGTGGAAAACAAAAGAGTAAGAAAGAGAGTAAGAAAGTAATGTTCTGTTATGTTAGACATCCAGTCACTCCAGCCTTTATACATTACATTTTTGGCTCACTTTTTTTTAAGGGTAAATACCAAGTTTTTATTTTTATACTGAACAATTCCTTTAACAGAGTTAGCTTTTAATTCTTTAGAGAGACTCAGAGATGAGCCCTGATAGTCTGTGAGAAGTTTATATGATTCCATTAATCATGCAGCTTCCTCCTGCCAACTATGAATATTTCATACCAGCCACTACACATTCCCATTGTGAGCTTTTTGCAAAACCTTGGAATACTGGAAGGAGGAGGAGTTGTCCTAGACCTAGAGGTTAAGTGATCAGTGGGGGGAATCTCATGCTAGAGACCCTGGTTCGATTCCCTGTGGCAACTCCTTGTGACCCTGGACAAGTCATTTAATCTCCTGGTGTCGTGGCTACTTACTGCGCCTATAATGGATACCTTGCTTGTGGTAAAAGTGCTTTGAGTCTCATGGGAGAAACCCAATCTAAAAATTATTCCCTTCCTTGTGCATTTTGTGACAGAGCAGCCTATGAGAGCGGCACTGATTAAGACTTTATTGTAACCTAAATAATTTAGTGTTTTAAAGTAATGTAAAGTTGCCCTGCATTGGTACAACTGGTATGTTTGCTTCAGAACCACTACTATAGTGTATATAGACAAGCTGATATGTAACCATGGGGGCAGCCATTGAAGCACAGGATACATAGTAGATAACAGATAAGCTCTGAAGAATCCCATTGTATACTCCAGAATACATAGTAGATAACAGATAAGCTCTGAAGAATCCCATTGTATACTCCAGAGTTTATCTGTTGCCTGCTGTGCAAACCTTTTTCAGCTTTGAATGGCTGCTACCAATGCTACACAGCAGCTTGTTTATATAAGTTATAGTACTATACACCAGTTGCACCTTTGCAGGGCAACCGTACATTATATTTTAATTACTTTGAAATACTTTCATTTTCTGGTGGCACTTTCCTTTAACTTTGTAGGGCAGACTGTGCATGTTGAAAACGGTTTTGTTTCAATGGAATGAATTGTAATATTTAATGCAGTTAAGTAGCTCAGATGAGCAGACTTTAACACTGGAAAAATACACATGCAGTATAAATAACTTTAAATGTAATTTCACACATGCAGAATGTGTAGTTTCCATGCAAAGTAATTGGAATAAAAATAAGACATTTTGTTGAACTTGCAAAATAGGATTGAAATGCTTGCAAGGGCAAGGATCAGCAATTACATAAACTGTTTTTGACATAAAACACCCACTGAGTGCAGTGCATACAAAGCAGTTCATGAGGCCAGCCTGTGCCCCCCCACCTCCCCCCAAATAAACCAAACTTCCATATTTAGATTTCGGGACTATCTATTGTAATAGAATTGCATGTAAATACTAATTGTACAATGCTCATTGTATGTTGTAAGTATGTTATATGTATTTTTTTTTTTTTTTTTAATCTTTAGGTGGTAAAAAAGTTGGGATTAATCCAAAGATAAACAACCTGATGCCAGGATATGAAGTGGCCAAATATGATCTCATATGGATTTGTGATAGTGGGATAAAAGGTATGCTTTGAAACAAGACCATTTCCTCCTTTCTTTTATGTATTAAAATGTGTTCTGTAAAAACGAATCCTCCATATAAAATTACTGTGTTGCGACTGTATTTGTGGGTTTTTGTGTTTTCTGAGAAACTTCCTTTTAGAAAAATTTCCAGAAAAAAATTCAAATGGTATACGCCTTTGACTCATTTTAGGCCTAGAAGACAGATACATTAATTGGTGTTTTAAAGGGGTTGTTCACATTCAAACAACTAGATGATTTCTGATTGATCACCAGAAATAATTACTTTTTCCAATTACTTTTTATTTTCTATGTGTCACCGTTTTTCAAATATTGAAGTGGAAAGTGTCTTTTTTCACCCTTTTAAAACAGTTCTTGGAGGGGGGTCGCCGACCCTATAAACTGTTCTAAATTGATACATTTAGTTGATACATTTCTTATCTTTGTCCCTGCTGAGCAGAATCTCTGGGTTTCATTACAGGCAGCTGTTAGAATTGTTACAATAGTTGCTAATACTCCAGAGATGCTGCTGAGAAATGTATCAACTAAATGTTGCAAAATTGTAACAGTTTAGAGTCCTCGCCTGAATTATTGAGCTGCCAGACTCATATTTAAACTTAGATTTTGGAAAAACAGTAAAAAAATAAACATTGGAAAGCAATTGAAAAAATCTTTATTATTTCTGGGGAACTATCTGAAAACAACTGAACTGAAAAAAGTGTGAACAACCCTTTTTAAATTAAGATTTTTTTTTCTTAAATTAACAGCTAATGACCGATCAAACATAATGTTCTTGTGTCAGCAGAGACCGTATAGTCTAGCAACCAAGGAAATAGGAGTCATTTTGCAGGGGAATGCAGTTCCCAGCATTCCTACAAATGCACAAAAGCTGAAGGCATCTTCTATTAGGTCGAAACCATCGGAAAACGGAATTTTCTCTGCAGAAATGCAAATCATTTGGGAAAGGCATAATCTGTAGATGCGTTAAACAGAAGCTTTGCTACAACTCTGTAACCACATGTATTAAATAATCATCAAGCTGTTTAGCAATCTCTGTAGTTTAGGGATGTTGTGGCCTATAACTGTTATAGAATTGCATTCTCAGCTGAATGAAGGCAAGCTATAGTGTCATCCAAGTGCTGAATATAATATATTTAAAATATTATCTAAAAATGGCCAGTTTAAATGTCCATGTCATACACACCTCTTGATAAACTTTAGCTGTAATACGTAACCATTGCTAATTAAGATTGTTTTATTTCCCAGTGAAACCAGACACATTAACAGACATGGCCAATCAAATGACAGAGAAAGTTGGTTTGGTTCATGGACTTCCATATGTGGCTGATCGGCAAGGATTTGCTGCTACTTTAGAACAGGTAAACAGCTACATTTTTTTTTTTCTCAGACACCGTCATGCGGGTTCCATAAAATACTTGACTGAAGTGTCTCTGTTGTCTTAAACTATTCTGTTTTTCCTTTAGGGCATTTTTCCATCTCTAAGACAAAGTTGTGATTGCCCAAATGTTTCAAACTGCCCATTTGTATTATATGTTTATTATGGTGCCCAAAGATTCTAATCAAAGGAATTGTTTTGTTTTCATGAAACAGGTTTACTTTGGGACTTCCCATCCAAGATCTTACATCTCTGCCAATGTAACGGGTATCAAGTGTGTAACAGGAATGTCTTGTCTAATGAGAAAAGAAGTTTTGGACCAAGCCGGGGGATTAATCGCCTTTGCACAGTATATAGCTGAAGATTACTTTATGGCTAAAGCAATAGCTGACCGGTAAGTTTGTAAGCTTGAATTATCATTGTATTGAAAGTGAAAATACTTCTTAAAGGGAAACCAGAGAGGTAACGTAAGGAAAGAGTGATAAATAAATAGAGTAGCCTTCCAAACTATGTAATTTGGACTAATTCAGTAAAGGAATCCAAACACACATTACCTATAAAATAAAGCAATTTCAACCCTTTAAGTGCCACATAACATAGAATCTATGTACCAAAGTGCCACAAAACATAGATTCTATGTTCTGCAGCACATCCGGGCAGGGGAGTGGAGGAGCAGCTTTTAAAGCAGCTCGCTCCTTCCCCACTATCTCATAAGCCCCTAGGCAACGAGAGGAGTGGAGGGGGGGGGGGAAGTTCGCCCAAGGACCCCTATAGCCGCAGCAGATACGCGTCTGGAAGTTTTGAAGTGATTTCAAGATATTTTATCAAAACCGACAAATTTGGGAAAACATTGCGACTCGGAAGTTTGGAGTAGAAAGACATGGCTACCCATCTTAGATTTAGCTGAATGTGTACTTTCCAAAAATATAAGGTATTGGGGGTCAACTTATCATTTTGTGTTTTTACCTGGCAAAAAATGCAGTAAATGTGTTGCTTATTCAGAGGTCAAAGTGATTTTTAGAATGTTTTCACTTGGTACATAATACTATGTGGGAGATAAGATGCTTTTTAAAGTTGAATGTTCCTGTCTCTGGTGTTTCAGTCTGGCTCAGTAATTCAGGTGCAGATTCTGAATTGTTACTATTTTGCAACATTTAGTTGATACATTTCTCAGCAGCATTTCTGGAGTACCTTTATTAGCAACTATTGTATCAATTCTAACAGCTGCCTGTAATAAATCTGCTCAGCAGGGACAAAGATAATAAATGTATCAACTACATTAACAGAAGTGTTTACGAGTGAAAGGATTTTATCTGTTTTAGCTGATCGGAAGAGAATTAAGGGTTATATGCTTTTAAATAAAACAAACGTTTTCTTTTTTCTTTTTTAATTGCTTAGCGGTTGGAAATTTTCCATGGCAACACAAGTTGCAATGCAGAACTCCGGGTGTTACTCTATATCCCAGTTTCAATCCAGAATGATCAGGTATGTTATTAAAGCCAAAAGCATTTATAGCTAAGACACACAGATTATTACATTATTGATTTAGCATTTTGCAGTGCATAGAAAAAACAACTAGACCATGTCTACATTCTAGGGTGCTATTCTTTTTAATATCTTGGCAGCACTGCTGTGTTTTTATATGCTAAAAATGATTGTATTTGGATTGTTTCTTCTCTATTGGAAGTTGCCTACTGAGTTACATTCTTATATCACTTTTCAAAAGATCTCAGACAAAACAGGGATTTCAACAATCATCTGCCCTAATTATGCTGTAACAAAGGTGGTTTAGGGCATTGTATCCAGTATAATATTTTGACAATGTCATGTTTCATACATCTGGAAATCACCCAGCTGAATTGGGAGATTTTACAGCAAGTGACGAAAATGAGAAAAATACAAATCAAACCATTTTTCTTGTTAGAGTTGTTGATTTGGTCATTGACCAAAAAGAATGGTCTCCGTGAATTTCTGCCTAAAACATTAAAAATAATCTTTTGGCCACAATCTGTTTCTAACACACAATTAATGCTTTTGATTTATAAATTTATAATACACAAGAGCAAGGAATAATATTATACTGTAAATGGTGCTTAGTAATGTTATCCGTTATAACTGGTGCTTGGTGATGTCATTTCTAAATTCCTAAAACTTGTGTATTCTAAATAATGCACCCACTGTTTTAAAATATGAGTGTTACTATATGATACACTCTTGCTTAGATGTAGCTCAATAGTACTTGTTATGGCACATCATAGCCAGGGTCAGACTGGGCTGGGGGCTGACAATTCAATGAATGCTTTGCATATGGGAAAGAAAAAAAATGCAGAAAAAATGCTCATAAAGACAATACTTCTTCTACCATCACATTGCCATGCTTCCTCCTCCAGTGATAATGCTGTTGCAAGTCAACAGCTAAGTGCTTACTTCACTGATAAAATAATTCAAATGATAGATATTTTTTTTAGATTAATGCAGATTGCAGAATGCCTTGGGCGGGTGCTACAACCCCTTGAATCTTGTGTCACCAAGTGTTTATTTTAACTTTTAATTGCAACAGGCTTGAAGTATGAATATAAAGTATTCTTTTACATAATTGTCAGTTTATAGATTTAAGTAGATCCTGTGTTACACTGGCTGCATTACATCATATTTTGCAAAAAAAAAACCCATGTGATAACCGTTACCCTTTCTTCCAGGTGGGCAAAGCTACGGATTAACATGCTGCCTGCAACAATCATTTGCGAGCCCATTTCTGAATGCTTTGTTGCCAGTTTAATAATTGGTTGGGCAGCACATCACATCTTTCGATGGGACATTATGGTGTTTTTCATGTGTCATTGTTTGGCTTGGTTCATATTTGACTACATTCAACTTAGAGGAGTTCAGGTATGGCTTTCATTTCTTAATTGCTATGAAGAAACTTGAATGAAATAGTCACAAAACCAAAGCATAATTTCATATTATGTTTTATTTATATTTAACTATTTGCATTATTTGCACTTCCTATTCACTTTGTAGCATTCATGGAAATTGTGTTCCAATAAGTGTCGATTCACTACATATATTAGAGTAAAAGGATAGTGCACCTCTGCTTCACAGAGGTTTTGTTAATGCTTCCCAGTGATTCTTATATGTAAGGCACATGAACAATCATATGTAAATGTGTTAATAGTTGTGACACCCCTACTTATCTCCTCCAATATTTCTTGAAAATTATTTTTAGTCTTGAAATGTTTTTTTTTTTTTTAAAACATTAATAAAGCACAGTTGGTATCATGGTATATTGGGGTATTTTTATCATAGAGTGAAGTAAGAGATCGCCACAGTCCTCTAGAGTGAAATTCCACCACTCTCCATTCATTTCTATGGGATTTGGAAAGGCGTATTTATTTGATAAATACTCTTTTAAAAATCCTCTAGAAATGAGTGGAGAGTGGCGTAACTTCACTCTAGTGGTCTATGGTGATCTCTTTGATAAATATACCCCATTGTCACTTTATAAATATGTGTTAGTAATACAATGAGGCTGTCACTTCCAAGCCAATCAACTAATACTCTTGCCATTTTTGCAGGGAGGTCCTCTTAACTTTTCCAAACTGGACTATGCAGTTGCCTGGTTCATCCGGGAATCTATGACAATATATATCTTTCTGTCTGCCTTGTGGGATCCCACCATCAGCTGGAGGACAGGCCGCTACCGATTACGATGTGGTGGTACAGCAGAAGAAATCCTAGACGTATAGCTGTGGACTGTACATAACAAAACAAAGGAAAAACTTAAAATTAAAAAAAAAGTATTATAAATTATGTTTATACAAATGCTTTTAAAGAGAAGAAACTACCTTTTGAATAGTTTTATTACATGTATGTTTTGCTATCTGATCTTTATTTATTTTGCATGGCACTTGCATCTGTGAAGAAGTATGTTTAGTAATCTGGGCTAAAATGGACAGTACATTTTTTTTGTGTGTGTGTAAAATGGGAGAGAACCATAAGTCATTATAAATACTTTGCATTCCCACCCAGAGGAATGGGTAAGGAGATGCAACTTGTGGATTTTTGGCTATTCCCAAACTACATCTTTTAATGCACTCAAATAATTGACCTAACTGTGAATATTCAGTGTTACAGTTCAGTCAACGGAGTACCGGTATTTGGCTATCCCTGTAATAAAGGTTCCCTGCAATTTATGGTAGGTAGCCTTCTTTCCAGATGAAAAATAGATCACATTCACCCTGAAGGACAATATTTGTACCTTAAACACCGGTTGTGAAATATTCCTGCATATTTATTTATTTACAAACAAAAACTGGATATCAAATACCTTGTCTAGCTACCTCACACAGTTATTAGACACGAGGCAAATAAAAAGGAAATCTCTATATGTGTGATTGTATAAATTAAAGCCAGGATGTTTAGGCTGCAGCCTTCTAGCTGTTCCAGGATGAACTCTCCCATCATTCTGTGCCAGTGACTAACTGACGGTAATGGGGATTGCAGATCATTAACTATGAAGGTCCTTGGTTTTGCCATCCGTCGTGTTTTCTTTCTATGGTGGAAAACTATTGTTGGTTTACAGTGTGCGACCTTCGTTAATTGGGTTTTGCTAGGATTTTTCTTGCTGATCACTGTTCTGTATATGGCTTCTTGTTAGCTTTCCTCCTGGTGAGGTGATTTTTGGTTCAACAAAAATTACAGTTGTCCTCTTTTTTTTGTTTTCTCTTTCTACATAAAATGAAACACAATTTACATGCCATTTGACACAAACTATTTTCTTACTCCACGCCGAATTGTTAATAAGAGAGTAATTTTGTGACACACGTATTTAATATCTTTTTAATGCATGTATACTATTCAAAATGAAAAAAACAAACAAAAAAAAACATCAGTAAATATTGTAAATAGTATATATATTTAAATATATAAAGAAGTTTGCGTTTGATAAAAAAAAAAAATCGAAGGAGCAGTACACAGTCTTAATTTATTAGCTATCAAACAAAAAAGGGTACTGGTGGGTTACCCTACACCACATTTATCTAGTTGTATTTAATTCTTTTTTTTAAATTCATACCGAAAGAGCAAGATGTAAATGCATGCTGCACATTTTTTCCTGCTGCGGTAAGGAATTTGTAATTGTTGTTTTTTTTTAACTATTTTGTCTGGTTTCCCTTGAAGATGTGGTGAGCTGGAGCAATTTTGTTGATGTGCACGTACTGTAAAGAAACAAGCAGGAAATGCAGAAGCCTTTAATATGTATATAAGTCTTGAATATATTTACCCGCTCTTGCATTAATTTGCTGGCTAGCCTCGTTGACACGGCCGTGCTTGCTTGAACATCTCAGAAGATGTTACCATTTGATCTTTAAACTGTGGCTGTCAAACCATTGCTGAGCTACAACTCTCAGCGTCCCATTGTCTCCTGGGATGTGTTGTTCAGTCGTAGAGCTGTCAGTTGAAGATCACCGCTTTAGATCTGGCCAGAGAACTTCATCAGTGTTCTTATAAGCAATAACTACCTTTTCAAATTGACTGGGCAATTATTTTAACCTTGACTGAGCCAATAGATGTAATTGCCCCAATAGTCTCTGGCCAAAGCAAAAGCATTGTGGCTAGCTTGATAATAATATGCCTTATGACATCAGATGTTTTGTTTGAAGGGCATTTATATTCTGCATGGGTGGGTGAGGCTTTGATTGCATGTTTTGCATTCTTTACGTGAATCGGGGAAACTCTTCCTTGAGGAAATGTCACATTGCAAGCCAGTCTAGTTGTGATCCACACAAGCTCTCCATAAAGCACATCTGACGTTTGCTAATGGATGTTTGTATATATTTTTGTTTTTGTTTCTCGTGTTAAGTGAAGTTTGCTGCCTTCCGCTATATGGCAGAGATGACAGTCACATGTACAGTACCTTAGTTATAGAATGGTGTATAATCGGAACGAAGGAAAGGCTGGACAGACCAGTTTTTGTATGTTTTCTGGATGATGATTTGCACTTCTTGTACAAATGTTTATTAAAGGGAAATATACACCCCTTTTTTAACATGAACTAAATTAAAAATATATATACAGTGCATAAGACCTATCTTTGATAATTGAAATGATTAAGTAGCTATTTTGTTAGAGTTCTACATGATTCACCCAGTCCAAATTGTTGAGGATTAACCATTTATATACCCAACAGCAGGCACATATATAGACTTAAGCCAGCTATTCATGTTTCTTTGAATTTTTTAACTCCTACCCTTTATGTGCCCATTTTTCACCTGCTTCTGTTGCCCATACCAATGCCTTTGCCTTTGACTGCATTAACAGAGCAAAAAGCTGCTAATTGTTTCTAGGCAGGGGTTGCAAGCAGCCTAGAAATGGCTACAACAACCATAATTGCCTTCTTGGGTTGGGAATAATTTGCAGAAAAAAAGGGGCAAACCAACATGGATTTATGTTATGAGATGACCGGGATATCTGTAGCTAAATACTCAATCATAGCATTTATCACAGTGTGGCCTTATACACCATATTAACATGAGATCAATTTACTATAATTTTATAAAAAAAAAAGGGTGTATATTTCACCTTTAAAGAAAGGTTAAATTTCGCTGAAGCGCATGGCTGAATTACATCAGTTGTTTCCTTGGAAATGTTGGCTTCAGTATTCTAGAGGGCATAACAAGTAGAATCTTTTGAATTCCAAATACTGTTTATTTAAAGTGGTCTTAAATTACATGCAAAAAAGAAAATGTCTAGGATATTCATTGTTTTTCATAATTGTCATTTTGAGTTTGTTCTAAAAAAAAAAAATGGGAAAAAAAAATAAATTTTGATTCCTGTCAAAATGAGCTGATGTTTCCTGTCATTTATTCTTTGAATATCAAATGTATTTACTGCTCATTTACTGAACAGTAGCTAAAAATTGGCCTAGTGTGCTAGTGTTTAATACATCTGCTAAACCTTTTTAAAATCTTACTAAGCTGATGCAGAGTTCTTACCTGAACTATGTTAAATGTCCTCTAATCTGTTTCTAAGCCTGGATTCATAGCTAGTCTTCTAATAGGATGTATTTCCTGTATCCAAGATGACTGTTGCTGTTTAAGAGCATGCGTCCGATCAGTAGTTTTCTCTTAAGTGCATTACTTAAACTACGAGCAGACACCAGAGTGGCTTAGCAATTAGGGTACCTACCCATGGGTATTAACTTTGCTGCATGGTGCTGTTTTATCCATTCCACCTCACAGTAATGCAATTGTTTATTGATCTCAGTCTGGCCAGTTGGTCTGTACCCATATTAGAAGACATTAAGGCTAAAAAAAATATTTTTTTGGTGGGTACAATTTGTTGATACTTTCCTAGTGGTTAAGCTACTCTGCAAACATTTATGCTTCATACCCTAATGGTTAAGCCACTATGCTGCACACATTTGTGGCTACATACCTAATGACTAAGCTACTGAGCTACACACATTTGTGGCTACATACCCTAAAGGTTAAGCTACTATGCTGCACACATTTGTGGCTACATACCTAATGAATAACACACATTTGTGGCTACATACCCTAAAGGTTAAAGGAATTGTTCAGTATAAAAATAAAACCTTGCTAAACATATAGGATGTACAACATAAAAAAATATTTTCAATATAGTTAGTTAGCCAAAAATGTAATGTATAAAGGCTGGAGTGACTGGATGTGGAACATAATAGCCAGAACACTACGACCTGCTTTTCAGCTCTCTTGGTCTACCAGGCAGTAACCAATCAGTGGCTTGTTTGCTTTTGAATATGACCTGCATGCTAAGGATCAATTGCAAACTCACAGAACAGTTATGTCCCATGCGGCCCCCCTTAAAGTAGCTGAATAACCCAAAGCTAGAGAAAGTAATGTTCTGTTATGTTAGACATCCAGTCACTCCAGCCTTTACACATTACATTTTTGGCTAACTAACTATATTAGAAACATTTTTCATTTTGCACAGCCTGTCTATTTACCCAGTTTTCATTTGTACACTGAACTGTTCCTTTAAGATATTGCGATGCACACATTTGTGGCTACATACCCCAATGGTTAGGCTACTCTGCTACTAGCTAGGACAAGCAAACCCTGGGTGCTGCCAATGTGTCTGGCATCCCCCCATTGAACAGAAATGCTTAGCATTTGCCCCTGGTCTGTGCACTAAAAACCAAACCAGCTCCTATGTATTCCTGGTGTGGTTGTTGGTGCACATACAGTATGTGCATTACCATTTCTATTTTTTTGTGCAATGTACATTCTTGCTTAGAAAACAATAGCACCAGTCAGGGGGAAAAGGTAGCATTTTTGCTCACTAGGGGTTCTAAACAAACTGCCATGCTATAGTGATTTCAGGTTTTCTTGTCTTTGAAGGACTGCACTTGAAAAAATCAAAGTGAATGCTTTGTAACACTGTAATGCTTACCTGCAATTAGCATATTATGTTTCGGTCCTGTTTGACTGGAGGTTCAGGTTTAGCCTGTAGGGCAAGGAGAATGCACAGTTAAGGTCAGCAGGAGAAAGGGTTGTCCCTAATCTAAAGCCAGATATTTACATTATACTAGAAATCTAGCTTTCATCTTTACTTAAAAAGCTGAGCTATTTGACTAGAGTTTCCAGTGGATGGTACCACATACAAGGGGACTTATTTACAAACTGACCACGATTGCACCTGAGCAGTAACCCATGGCAGTCAGTCATTGTTTTTATTGTTTTGCCTGAAGCTGATTCAAAAAGCTAATTATGGGACACTACTCAGCACCATGCATGAGTATGGCCACCTTTGTATTGTTCTATTAATTTGGGAATCAGAACAGCAGGGAGTGAAGAGACGGTGCCGGTCCACTTCACTTCATAGGCTGACCAAAGGAAAAATCTGACATGGCCCATCAAGTTTATTGCCCTTACTGGGCTGCCAATATAACCTAGTTATCTACATAACAAGGTTAACATCTGTAAACTAGCTTGGCAGATGCATATACAAGTATATCATATCTACAAGTTACTTTGGTTGATCTGCTGCTTTGTAAGAACCCCTATTGGATTGTACCCCCACAGGTACAGAAAGTACAGTATATGCCGTGTTTTAGCCAAATGTTTTTGACTTGCTGGTACTGAATGCTCACACATGTTTTACTGTCAATTTTCTTTGAATAGGTATGATTAGGACTTTGCACCAGATTTATCAGGGTAATAAAGTCTACCATCTATTAACTATCATGTGTTTGAGATAAAGATGTATATAAAGTATTATACCCTGCACTTTTGTTGCAGACTAAACCATCAATCTGACTAGTGCTTTAGTAGCAGCCTGTCACTTATGCCCTTTTAGACTTTGTGTGAAAGCGCAGAAAAAGTGATGATGTAGTAAAACTGCTTCTGAGACACAGGGACTCGTTTACATAGAAAGCTCTGCCGAAAACAAAAGCCTCTACAGTGCACTGCACTTTATAGAAAATCCATAAATATCAGTGAACATATGACATTTTTGGGCTTTAGTTTGACAATTTGGAATCATATTTAATGGAGCAATAAAAGTGCAATTTACTAGTTGATGGCATGGCAGAATAGCCCTTGTTTGGCAAAGGCTTACACTCCATGTACCTCAGGCCTTTACCTGGGGAATGGCGTTGCAGTGACATAACAATGCCCCAATCATGGCTACCTGCATGATCGTGTTCCCCACTCCCCCGGATGCTCGCATTGGAGTAATCAAGAAAATAAGGTTGGGTTTGGGAGATATGCTTTACTACAAAGGAAACAGACCCTGTTGTCTGTGCCCCACCCCTGTGGTCTGCTTCCTCTATAGTTACACCACTGACCCATGCCAACAAGCCCCAATGGAAAAAAAGTCCCATACAAACATTGCCATGTCTATGATCTACCCATTAAAGGAATTGTTCAGTATAAAATTAAAAACTGGGTAAATAGCCTGTGCAAAATAAAAAATGTTTCTAATATAGTTAGTTAGGCAAAAATTTAATGTATAAAGGCTGGAGTGACTGGATGTCTAACAGAACAGAACAGAATGCAACTTCCTCAGCTCTCTTGGTTTCCACTGATTGGTTACCAGGCAGTAAGTGATTGAGGGGGGCCACATGAGTTATAACTGCTGCTTTTGATTCTGACCTGCAAACGAAGGATCAATTGCAAACTCATTGAACAGTTCTACTACAGCTGGATTTTAGGGTTTACTGTATTCTAATACTATTTCTGGACAATGGGCTTTGACTTTGAGGTTTGTTTCCAAAATCGACCAGAAAATTTGGACACCCAGACAAGAACATTAAAATTAAATTGTGATTCAGTGCGCTAGTACACTGATACCCACCATGCCCACTGTGCTATTGTCTGCACAGCACCAACATATAGAAATTCCAGAGAGTCTATGAAACAATGCTACAAGCTCTAACAAGCGTTGCTGTCCTAATGCTTATCTTGTGATCATGTGATCATGAAACAGCATGATTAGTTAGGAATCAGCTAATATTATGAGTAATATTAAATCCAGAGGAGAAACAATCCCACATAGTGTAAATCATCTGGGAAAAAAAATCTCCCATCTCCCTGGTGTGTATATAGTCCAAATATAGCTGCAATTTCGATCTGCTGAAACGTGAGCCTCCAATTGAATTACTTCCTTAAAGGAACAGTAAGACCAAAAAAATCGAAGTGGTGTAAATTAATGAAAATGAACGTCTTGTTGCGCTGCACTGGTATAACTGTTGTGTTTGTTTCAGAAACTCTAGTTTATGTAAACAAGCTGCTGTGTTGCCATTCGTCAGCCATTCAAGGCTGAAAAAGGAGAAAAGGCACAGGATACATAGCAAATAACAGATAAGATCTGTATACAATGGGATTCTTCCGAATTTATCTATCTACTGTGTATATATATATATATATATATATATATACATATATATATATATACATACATATATGTATGTATGTACATGTGCTTGAATTGCTACCCCCATGGCTACACAGCAGCTTGTTTATATAAACAATAGTAGTGTATCTGAAACAAACACACCAGTTTTACCAGTGCAGGGCAACACTACATGATATTGTCATTCCTTTAAAAAACTTTTTTTTGTGTTACTGTTCCTTTAAGGACAATGGCACACATGGAGATTCCTAATGTTTTGCCGCCTGTCTGTTGACCTGGAAATTACACAGGCAGCAAAACACTGAAAATCTATCCATGTGCCAATGCTTTAAGACTTCTTTTAAGTATAAGAAGGGAAAGTATGACACCATATCTACAGCTGTTAAGATACCCCACTAGTGATGCACAGTCTGTGATGTCATGCAGGAATGGGGCTGTGATGTATGGGGCAGCAAAACAGGAAAAAAGGTGGATGGGGTTGGAAAATTTGAAGAATGGACAGCGAAATGGGTGGACTGGGGAGTCTGCCCCGGGAAAAGAAATTGACAGTGGAGGGGGAAAATAGAAGGGAGGGATTTACAGGGCAGTTTCAGCTGTGATTTTGCTATACTGGTGCCAGCCCTACCAGGTGAATTACCGGCTAGGCCGGTCAAATACCATCCAGGTGGCATCACTAATCTGAAAGTGCTCCTTCAGATATTAGTATGGGAGGCTATCATTTTGGGTGTATACACAAGCCATTAGGCTGGATAAATGTAGCGATACAGTGCCACAACAAAGGAACCCAATACATACTGTAGGACATGAAGAGTCCCAGGATTGCCCCACAGCACTTAAAATCTTCTTACAGAGATTGTGTCCATTTCAATAGGAACTCACGTTTTGAAGAAACATTTGTAGTAAGGGTTAAACTGTATCCAAAATAAACAGCATGCATTGTAGCTGCCTAACACAAACACCACATTTGCCACCTGCAAAGCCACAAACGCAGATGCAGAGCTGCTTCCATAGCAACTTCTTTCACTGCAGTACAGAATGAAGGCCAAGTAAAAATTACACACCAGCTAGCAAGGATCTCACAGGAGCATTTTCTATAGTTACATAGAATACATTGTAAGAAGAATAGGGCACGATTCTGTAAGCTGCACTCTCTTGCCTACCAGAGACTAAATCTAACATGCAGGTATCCTAAAGGGCCATTAACCCTGTAATGCACATTGGTTAGGAAATGTAAAAGGCATTTTAGTACATACATGTTCATCTACTGAAAATTAGCCAGATTTAGTCAGATTTTCAGACTTTGCAAATTTAAATGTCCAGCAGGCCAGGGTCCCCCCATCACTTGTGTGGCGCTTATTAATGCCACTGATGCAGGGGTGTTATCAATGCACTTTTAATCTGATTACTATATGAACTGCTCACTTGCTATTGCTACAGTGTGTCTGGGTTTGTTTCATTGCATGTCCCTAGATCTATGTCCAGATGGTACATCAGAAACCTCATTCAGTCATAATATAAAGCAACTGGAATGTTCTGAAAGCTTTCTATTGTTATCATCACCTTTACATCACTTTTGTCATATCAAAGGTTTTACCATACACTTTTCTCTGGTGACAAACAAATTAAGAAGGGGAGTTTCCCCTGGAAACATTGAAATGCTTCACAAGTCAATATGTGGTATATATGTGGTATATATTTATATGTGGTATATACAGTTCCTTGCAAAAGTATTCACCCCCCCCCCTTGGCTTTTTACCTATTTTGTTACATTCCAACCTGTAATTTAAATGTTTCTTAATCTTTTTTTTTTTTTATATGATGGATCTGCACAAAATAGTGAAGTGAAATGAGAAAATATACAGTATATAAAAAAAGAACTTTGAAAAAATAAAAAATAAAAATTGGCATGTGCATATATATTCACCCCCTTTGCCATGAAGCCCCTAAAAAATCCTGGTGCAACCAATTACCTTCAAAAGTCACTTAATTAGTGAAATGATGTCCACCTGTGTGCAATCATGTGTGTAACATGATCTGTCAGTATAAACACACCTTTTCTGACATGTTACCACAACAAACCTGCCAAGAGAGGGTCACCCACCAAAACTCACAGACTGGGCAAGGAGGGCATTAGTTAGGCAGCACAGAGACCAAAGGTAACCCTGAAGGAGTTGCAGTTGTGCTGTGGGGATGTTTTTCAGCAGCAGGGACTGGGAAACTGGTCCGAGTCGAGGGAAAGATGAATGGTGCTAAATACATGGATATTCTTAAGCAAAACCTGTGTCAGTCTGCCTGTGATTTGAGACTGGGATGGAGGTTCACATTCCAGCAGGACAATGACCAGAAGTATACTGCTAATCAGGGCAGCCATTGGGGGGGGGGGGAGAGTTGTAGGGGGCCCAAAGGGTAAGGGGGGCCCGACCTCATCACACTTACTTGATTAGCCCCCCCCTGCTTTCTGAGAGCGGACGACTTTGGGAAGGCAGGGCAGGAGCACAGGGGGAGGCAGCTTCTGTCCATTACTTTCCCTTATTGGTCACAGAGTTTAAGTCCCGGTTACGCTGCTCAGGGATTGGATAGCTGAGGTTTGAACTTCCCCTCCAGCTCATCCAATCACCATTCAGCTTTACGGGGAGATAAAATTCTGTGACCAATAAGGGAAGAAAATGCTGTCACTGGAAGAAGATGCAGCCACCTGTTCTCCCCTCCTCTCTTCTTTAGTTGGCAGCTCACTTACAGCAGGTGGGTCACTCTAATGTAGTAAGTACAACATGGCAGGGCCCCCCTAAAGGGCACCATTTTTTTTAAACTTCTGGGGGGGGGGCAAGATTTTTACATGGATGTTTAAGGGGGGCCCTGGCCACCAATTTCCTTATAACGTGGGGAGGGAAGGCCCGGGGGGACCATGTGGGGTCCTAGCCACCAATATTTTTTAATGGGGGGGCCCTGACCACAAATATTTTTTTATTTTTTATTAACATGTGGGAACCCTAGCCTCCAATGTTTTGTTTTTTTACTGTGTGGTGGGGGGTGGACCTGTAGGAGGGGCTTGCAGGGGGCTCAGGAAATTTTGTTGAGAATTGATCTGTGGTCAGACTTGAAGATTGCTGTTCACAAGTGAAAACCATCCAACATGAAGGAGCTGGAGCTTTGAGGATTGGGCAAAATCCCAGTGGCAAGATGTGGCAAGCTCATACAGACTTATCCAAAGCGACTTGCAGCTGTAATTGCTGCAAAAGGTAGCCACTATAGGGGGGTGAACAGTTATGCAGGCAGAAGATTTCTATTATTTTGTCCTATTTGTTGTCTGCTTCACAATAAAAAAAAAACTTCAAAGTTGTAGGCATGTTCTGTAAATGAAATGGTGCAAACTCTCAAACAATTGATTTTAATTCCAGGTTGTGAGGCAACAAAACATGCCAAGGGGGGTGAATACTTTTGCAAGGCACTGTATTTGAAGTGCCTTATAGGGTTGCCACCTGGCTGGTATTTTACTGGCCTGGCCAGTGAAAATTACTTTTACATGTTATTAATACGGAAAATACATAAAAATTATAGAAGGGCTGTTTTTTTTCAGAAAAGAAGGCAACCCCTAGTAGTTCCTTACCAATAAATTAGTGCAATTCCGATAATTGCTGTTGCTCCTTCCATCATACATACTCGGATAGGTTGAAAATTTACTAAATCTGGGCATGTACAACCATGATTTGCTATTCACTCGGATCCCATATAACTTGACACAAGGAATCTGTAGTAATAGGACAAATGTTTGTCCGTAAGTGAAGTAAGCAAAGTTACATTTCTAGAACACAGAAAAAAAATAGTCAGCGCTCGGTCTAACTAACGATGTGGCGTTGACCAGCTGCCGTAGACACCATTATGCCAACGCTCGGACTAACCCACATTCTGGAGTTGACCAGCTGCCGAACCAAAAAGCCAATATTTATACACAAAGAGAAAGAAAACATTTGCCAGCGCTCGGTTTGCCTTTAAAAAATAATGACAAGAAAGGTGGTGTTAGTGCCACACTTTGGTCAAAATATGTAAGCTCACGTGCCATGTCAAGGCCCCTCATTGTACGTGAGTCCTACACTGTTTGTGAGCATTTCTAGAGCAGTCACCATGTTTTTTTTGAGACAATGCAGCAAGTTGTACCAGAATTCCAGCATTATTGCAGGTCACAAGGGCATTTGCCCTATGCCTATCGTACAGTAATTGTGCCAAAATTACCTCAACTGTTTATGCACTTGCCATATATCATACTAATATGATAATCTAGATTTCAGCAAACTGTGGTAAAACCTGCTAGGTTTCAGTAAGGAAAAGATTAAACAGGCAGAAATAAGCAGTATAAAACAGGGGATTGAAAAACTGCGCTCAGTCCAAAGGGGATGTAAAGCTAAAAGCTGCACCGATATTCACAAAGTGGATCCACTTGTCCACGCTTAACAGGAAGTCAGGGGGTTAAAAGGTGCGCTGTGAAGGGATTCCTATGGGAAAAAAGAAAGGACTCTCTGGTGCATTAACTTTTTAAACAGAGTTCCAGTGATTGGCGTCAATTCTACTCACATTTGTAGATATCGATCATATTAGACAGTGTGTAATATCAAAGATCTTCCAGTAGCGGTTGTCCTTACCTGTTAGGTAAAAAGTAGAGATAGTGTAGCACCCTCGGTGGTCATAGACCGAATGCGCGAGTCATGCGCTTACCTGGTTGTATAGTACAGATTGGCGTCAGAAGCAGCGGTGTTCTTCACGAAGCCGAAGGTGCGCTGTAGGGAATTCAGCACAGATTGCTGTTCGGAGCAGCGGTGTTTCTCACGAAGCCGGTATCAGAAAGAAGCGGCTCCTTTAATCTAAAAGCCGGTTTCTTACAGACGGATCTCTTCGTTTGTGGATCTGCGTCGATGTTAGCGAGGCTCCTTTTCTCGTTCTGAGGCTGGATGTCCTTGATGATTTAGACGTTCGGCGTGTCTTTCCTCGTGGTGGGCGACCGTAGGCCAGCAGTATTCACTATGTCTTAACAAACAGGCTGGATTACATCTGGGGACACTTCGCAAAGTGTGAATTATTTAAAGGCATAGACTTGCCAGATTTAAAAGTTCATTTATTTTTATAAATAAGTACATAAAATACAGATATCTTAGCCCAACGCGTTTCGTATCATTAGATACTTCCTCAGGGGCAAATTACCCATACTGCTTCACAAAGGCTTATTTATTTCCTCCGTGGGTGGTTCTATCAATTAAAAATGCTAATTGCAATTGTTAGAAATACTCGTATATTGTCATACAACTTATAATATCATTCATCTAAAAAACATTTAATATCTATATCAATATTGAGACCATTTGGACTAAGTGTCTTCAACTTATGAATCCAAAATGTTTCTTCTTGTGATATCATTTTTATCATGTCACTTCCAATTCCAC
The DNA here is from genome assembly GCA_038501925.1 of Xenopus petersii. Lineage (NCBI taxonomy): Eukaryota > Metazoa > Chordata > Amphibia > Anura > Pipidae > Xenopus > Xenopus petersii. The sequence goes on from CM076673.1 coordinate 101,171,145, forward strand.
GCCAATGATTCTTTTTCAGAATTATTCCCATGAAGGTAAGTAGGGAAGGGTCACAATTATGGTGTGTCTTAAAGTGTGCAGGTACACTGTATGTAGTAATTCCTTTCTGTATATTGTTTAGATGTTCTCTTATCCTTGTTTTTAAATTTCTAGAGGTTCTTCCAACATACTGTAATTTGCAGGGACATTGCAACAAATATATCACATTCTTACTATTACATGTAATTATGTTTTTTATGTCAAATTCATGGTTTGTTTGACTGAAATTTGAAAAATTTTTTGTCATTATTTTTACAGGTTTTATAAGCTTTACAGTTTCCACAGGAGTAAAATCCTTTTTTTTGGGAATTAAGAAAAGTATTACTTATTCCTTCTGTAGGAGGTAAGCAGCTTGGTACTAACATTTGTTTTAAGGTTTGAGGTCTTTTGTATATTATCCTTGGTTTTTCTGATAAAAATCCAGATAGGTCCTTATCATTCTGTAAAATATGCCAATGTTTTTTTATTATTTTTTCAATTTTTTTGTTAGAATTATTATAGGTGGTAATAAAAGGAATAAAAGAATCTTGTGTTTTGTCTCGTTTCTTTAATTGTAACATTTCTTTTTGATCTTTCGTATTGCATATCTTATTCGCTTGTAAAACCTATAAAAATAATGACAAAATATTTTTCAAATTTCAGTCCAATGTAACAAACCATGAATTTGACATAAAAAAACATAATTACATGTAATAGTAAGAATGTGATGTGTGTGATATTTGTTGCAATGTCCCTGCAAATTACAGTATGTTGGAAGAACCTCTAGAAATTTAAAAACAAGGATAAGAGAACATCTAAACAATATACAGAAAGGAATTACTACATACAGTGTACCTGCACACTTTAAGACACACCATAATTGTGACCCTTCCCTACTTACCTTCATGGGAATAACTCTGAAAAAGAATCATTGGCGTGGAAGTGACATGATAAAAATGATATCACAAGAAGAAACATTTTGGATTCATAAGTTGAAGACACTTAGTCCAAATGGTCTCAATATTGATATAGATATTAAATGTTTTTTAGATGAATGATATTATAAGTTGTATGACAATATACGAGTATTTCTAACAATTGCAATTAGCATTTTAAGTTGATAGAACCACCCACAGAGAAAATAAATAAGCCTTTGTGAACAGTATGGGTAATTTGCCCCTGAGGAAGTATCTAATGATACGAAACGCGTTGGGCTAAGATATCTGCATTTTATGTACTTATTTATAAAAATAAATGAACTTTTAAATCTGGCAAGTCTATGCCTTTAAATAATTCACACTTTGTGAAGTGTCCCCAGATGTAATCCAGCCTGTTTGTTAAGTCATAGTGAATACTGCTGGCCTACGGTCGCCCACCACGAGGAAAGACACGCCGAACGTCTAAATCATCGAGGACATCCAGCCTCAGAACGAGAAAAGGAGCCTCGCTAACATCGACGCAGATCCACAAACGAAGAGATCCGTCTGTAAGAAACCGGCTTTTAGATTAAATGAGCCGCTTCTTTCTGATACCGGCTTCGTGAGAAACTCCGCTGCTCCGAACGGCAATCTGTGCTGAATTCCCTACAGCGCACCTTCGGCTTCGTGAAGAACACCGCTGCTTCTGACGCCAATCTGTACTATACAACCAGGTAAGCGCATGACTGGCGCATTCGGTCTATGACTACCGAGGGTGCTACACTATCTCTACTTTTTACCTAACAGGCATAAGGACAACCGCTACTGGAAGATCTTCGATATTACACACTGTCTAATATGATCGATATCTACAAATGTGAGTAGAATTGATGCCAATCACTGGAACTCTGTTTAAAAAGTTAATGCACCAGAGAGTCCTTTCTTTTTTCCCATAGGAATCCCTTCACAGCTCAGAAATAAGCAGTGCATCAGCTTTCCTGTGGTGCTGTTAATTCAATATTGGGCTTTCTCTCAATATCCAAGAACAAAAATTAAAGCACCACACCCACAGATCGCTATGCATATTTATAACCAGTTACTTCAGCCAAAACCACATATTGTGAGTGTGAGTGCGCTAGGATCTGAAACTGATATGTAATTCTTATCTGCAATATCATACAGAATATCATATGAGGCTGTTCATATACACAGATGAACAAGTAACAATATTGCCCCACTGGACTTCCGATGGCAAAACTGGCAATTGTGCATTTAATTTGTCAGATAAGCTAAACTAAAAAAGAACAGATAGCACTATAATCCAGGCTAGACAGCGTGGTAATGAAATTAGCTGGAAGCTCTGGAAAATTAAGCACTTCCAGTAAGTGTATCAGATAATAAAAGTCATATTGAGGGAGCATTGGTGAATTTGGACTTATTCAAGGTCATAATGTCTCTGGTGTAATTTTTTTTCTAGCAATGTCCAGTGCAAAGTCTTAAGAAATGTGACACTCATAACTTGATGAAAAACAATGTGTCATTTTTCTAAATTTTTGAAAAAAAAAATTAGTTTTTCGAATCTTATAATTTTATTATATATTGAATTATTTGTTTATAATGTTGGAGTCTGTTGAAGTTGGCCTTGTAAATCGGAGCTTTCTTGATAATGGGTTTCCAAGGGTTTCCCCTACCTCTATATATGGAAAGCAAAATGGAATATGTCATAAAAATATTATCAAACACAACATTCCCAAAATAACGAAAAACTATAAAAAAATATGTTGGCTATTCAAAAAGGGATCCTATTTTCAGCCTCAAAACTATAGGCCAGTTAGTCTGAGTTTGTGCCAGCATGGTTTTATACGAAATATATCTTGCTAGACTAATTTAATTTCTTTTTATGAGAAGGTGAGCAAGAACCTTGATTCTAGGATGGCAGTGGATGTGATCTACTTAGACTTTACTACTGGTCAAATAAAGGAATATTGGGCAACAACATAGTATTTGTACCTGGATAGAGAACTGACTAAAAGATAGATTACAAAGAGTGGTGGTACATGTAACATTTTCTCATTGGACCAGTGTTGTTAGTGGAGTACCGCAGGGCTCTGTACTTGGGGGCAAATTCACTAACCTCCTGAAATTCTCCAGTGATGGCTTTGCTCATATTGCCACACTTCGCCAGGCGAAAATTCGCCAGGACAACGCTAATTCACTAAAATGCAAAGTTGCGTCCAGGGCGCCAAACAATGGAAAAGTTTCGCTAGCGTTAATTCAACAAGCAAGCGAAGTTGCGCTAGCATTGGCTAATTTGCATACGTCAGGAAGTTAAATTTCAATGGACGGATATGTAGCAGCAAATACATTACACTACACAAGCCTGGGAAACCTTAATAAAAGAAATTAGAGTTGTTATATTGCCCTACACATGAGCCCAGTGTATAGTTTGTGCCATATGTAAGGAAATATAGGGGGGAAGCCAGGTACCCTAACAAAATTTATGATATTGTGCGGCCTATCACCCTGAAAAACTGAAAAGTCCCCAGCGTTTTTTCTGACTATTTTGGCCTTTTTTTTGAGGAACTCCTATCTACTCTATTGCACTTCACCTGGTCTGAGGTGGTGAAGGCAAGTCTGGCGCAAGAGGTAACGTCCATTAAAATCCGCATCTTAGTGAATTTGCGTAGTTACGTCCATTTGCCAGAGAGAAAATTTGGCGTTAGAGTGCGAAGTACTGCTAGAGTAAATCTCCTTCACTAGCGAATTTATGCCAGCATACTGTTTTTATTTTTGCTGATGATACAAAATTGTGCAGAACTATAGGTTCCATGCAGGATGCTGCCACTTTGCAGAGTGATTTGACTATGGTAAATTGAAAAAACTACAGCAAACTGAAAAATGAGGTTCAATGTTGATAAATGCAAGGTTATGCACTTTGGCAAAAATAATATACAAATAAATGTCAGTATGTTGGGAGTTTCCTTAACTGAGAAGAATATATGGTTTTTTTGTAGTTGTCTACAGTTATCTAATTCAGGGCAGTGTCAGTCTGTGGCCACTAAAGCAAATAAAGTTCTGTCTTGCATAAAAAGGGCATTAACGCAAGGGATGAAAACATTATTATGCCTCTTTATAGGTCCCTGGTAAGGCCTCATCTGGAGTATGCAGTGCAGTTTTGGACTCCAGTCCTTAAGAGGGATATAAATGAGCTGGAGAGAATGCAGAGACGTGCAACTAAATTGGTTAGAGGGATGGAAGACTTAAATAATGAGGGTAGACTGTCAAGGTTGGGGTTGTTTTCTCTGGGAAAAAGGCGCTTGTGAGGGGACATGATTACACTTTACAAGTACATTAGAGGATATTATAGACAAATAGCAGGGGACCTTTTTACCCATAAAGTGGATCACCGTACCAGAGGCCACCTTTAGACTAGAAGAAAAGGACTTTCATTTGAAGCAACGTAGGGGGTTCTTCACAGTCAGGACAGTGAGGTTGTGGAATGCACTGCCGGATGTTGTGATGGCTGATTCAGTTAATGCCTTTAAGAATGGCTTGGATGATTTTTTGGCCAGACATAATATCAAAGGCTATTGTGATACTAAAATCTATAGTTGGTATAGATCTGGATATAGTTTATGTGAGTGTATGGAGACGTCAGTGTGAGTATGTGTATGTATGGATGCTGGGTTTCATTTGGAGGGGTTTAACTTGATGGACTTTGGTCTTTTTTTCAAGCCGATTTAACTATGTAAAAAAGCCTTGGGTGGTTTATGCCTTTTTTAAATTGAAGAAGAACTATTCAAACTCCTTGTTTGCTTTTTTTAGACATTTATTTTCTTTGCAGTTTTTACTTATTGTGCAAGCTGATATTTTACATGGAACTTCCCTAAATATTTTAAACTAGGGGAAGTTCTTATTTTAGGTGCTATAACCTATTTATAACAGAATGCGTATTTGCTTTCTAAACTCCTATTGAAATGTAAGACACGTTGTGCAATGCCAGTATTTGTTTCTGTGAAATTGTATACATTTGTTGGTTCTAAAGTAGTGACTGGTATACCCCATTACTATTCATATCTAAGGGTACTTTTTAAAAAATGACATGATAGAACAAGGCTCAAAATATAGGCAAAATTTTAAATTCATTTAGACCAGGGTAGCTCTTTGTAGCATGAGAGCAACACTAAAATATAGGAAGTGTTGGGGAGCCACAATAAACAGTGCAGGTATGGGATCTATTATCCGGAAACTCATTATCCAGAAAGCTCTAAATTACAGAAGGGTCATCTCCCATAGACTCCATTGTATCCAAATAATCCAAAATTTTAAAAATGATTTCCTTTTTTTCTGTAAAAATAAAACAGACCCTTGGGCTTGATCCAAACTAAGATATAATTATAATGAATGATTACTAGAAGCAAAACCAGCCTATTGTGCTTATTTAATGCATACATGATTTTCTAGTAGACTTAAGGTAAGCAGAGCCACATAACAGAAATCTGGAAAACCCCATGTCCTGAGCTTTCTGGATAACAGGTCCCATACAAGGTGCTGATTCTGTATAACTTTATTATTTTATATTATTTTACATTTTCCATTTGCCCACTTGTCCAACAGAATATGTTGCCAGCATCAGTTTAGTTACCCAAAACTTGTATTTGGGGACAGTTCACTCCATTTCTGCAATTAGTTATAAACAGTAGTTCCAGAGCCTGAGCATGCAATTTACTGTTCCTTAATTCTCTGTAATTAACTGTAATTCCTCAAAGATTAAATGCTGTGTACATACACATACATACACATCCTTTAAAACATGTGAGATTTCACATATGTATATAGTAGAAGTATGGGATCTGTTACCGTTATCCAGAAAGTTCCAAATTACAGAAAGGCCATCTCCCATAGAGTCCATTAAAATAAAATAATCCAAATTTTTTAAAATTATTTAGTTTTTCCCTGTAATAATAAAACAGTGCCTTGTACTTGATTCAAACCTAGATAGAATTAATCCTTATTGAAAGCAAAATCAGCTTATTGGGTTTATTTAACGTTTATATGATTTTCTAGTAGACTTAAAGTGATACTGACACTAAAAACTACTTTTCAAAATATGAATGTACATTAAAAGTTACCTATAGGTCATGTTTTATGCGGAGAGGTTTGTTTTTATAAGTAATTGTTAGTTGAAGTTTCTAAACCTGACTGTTTTGCCAACCTGACTGTCCCATCTCAGCCTGTCAGTTAAAGTTTCTAATGCTAACGGACTCCTGCTGCACAAATATGGCAGCACCACCATAGGTGATCACAGGGAGTCAGATCGGTAATTTAAAAGCATTTGGCAGATACTTTATGACAAAATTATAAGAAGCATGCAAAGTCAATTTTATGGTAGATGTAAAAAAAGGTTCTGGTGTCAGTATATCTTTAAGGTATGAAGATCCAAATTACAGAAAGATCTGTTATCCAGAAAACCCCAAGTCCCAAGCATTCTGGATAACAGGTCCCATACCTATGCAACAGGTGATGTAAATGTGGTTATGAGCAGAAGGAAGTGTGGTATTGCAGGTGCTTTTTCTGTATACATATTATATATCCGGATAATTACATTTCCAATTATATTTCTGCTGTACTGTTCTTTCTGCATCTAGATATGTTTTCTTTGCTAGGCAACATCTTTTTAACACCTGTTGATGACAATGTTTCCCTCTCCCACTGGGCAAAAGAGAAGCACATGCAAAGCTTTCAACCCTTCATGCTGCTAAACTAATACCCTCTAATTGAGAACTTTACTTAGCTTCTGTACTTCTAATTATGCTGCCCACATGGGATCTGCAAAGTCTCCTTCAAAGATCTTAAACCTCCTATATATATATATATCTGGAAATATCCATTAAAATAAATTTACAGCAAATCATGAATTTAGCAGACTTCCATAAGGCATTCTGCCTTGCATTCAATTACTACTTAAGAGCATTGCTGTTATAAAAAAGTGATATGTTTCTGATGGCTAATAATGGCAATGTAAAACCAATGACAAAGGAAGGCACATAGTATTCAAGTTAAGGTGGGCTTTGCAGCTCTACCTCATTTCTTGCTGAGCATCTAGATGCTGGAGGAAAAACCTGTTCCTCAAATGAAGAGAGATGAGCACCCCACTTTTACTTAGATACTGCATTCTCTGCACTGCATTTTACACTTTTGTTCTACATAGCAAGAAGCATGTTGAGCACTAGCGATTTTAATTATATATCTAAGTATAGTAGGTATAAGAGTCAGATTTTGGCAGTTTGGAAATGTTTTCCCACCCTATACTATTAACTGATAAAGAATCTAGGAACATTTAACTATGAGCCCTGCTTAGTTTCATTGCATTTTGGTAAGCCTTAGGGAGACACAGAAGATTCTGGAGATAATGAAATAATGATAACTGAATTACAGTTTGTGCTAGAGGCAATGTTAAATGCATTGAACCAGCTTTGTAACACTGAAGTGCATTAATGACATTATGTAGATTTTGAAGTACTGCAAATGTGTGATATGGTTTTCACTTTGTGCTAAAAATAATAACAAGATATCTGGCAGTTGTAATGCGGGAGGTGAACACTGAAAAAGTAGTTTAAGTCATGAAGTAATACTGTAATCAAAGACAATCTTCACTGGCTAAAGATCAGCTTGTGTGATGACCTGGCTAAAGTAGCAGATCTTTTCCTGTTGGCCAACCATAGCAAAACCCCCCATCGTGTAGTTGCCTTAGAAGCAAGACTTAGGGTGGTCATGCACTAGCCAAGTGTGTACACTATCTAAAATAGGATGCCAGGAAATAGGGAAAATTGCGTCATACTTACTGTGATTTTCCTTTCCTGGACCTCTCCATGTCAGTAGTTAGCGGGTAAGTTCCTCCCCCATATGCCCCGTCAGAAGAACCCTCCCATCCAAATCAATAAAGCTGCCTCCTGAACCCTGTCTTGGTGTCCAGTTACAAGCTGCTAAATTTAGGTCTCGTTTGGGAGGGCCGTACTGACATGGAGAGGTCCAGGAAAGGAAAATCACGGTAAGTATGACACAATTTTCCCTATTCCCTTGCCCTCTCCATGTCAGTACTTAGCGGGACGTAGCAAGCTGCTTAATCCCGGATGGGAGACCAAAAAAGGAACTCAAGCATAGTCAGGTGTTGCACTGAGTTAACATTTATTAACAACAGATCTGAGGACATTGGAACCAAACTGAGAATTCCCTGCTGAAAAGACATCCACTTTGTAATGTGAAAGAAAAGTATTGGCACTTGACCAGGATGCCACCCTGCAAATTACATCCAAAGACGTGCCAGCTTCAGCCGCCCACGATGTTGCCTGTCCCTTGGTAGAGTCCGCATTCACCTTGCAGGGTGTTTGAAGGCCTTGTTATGTGTAAGCCTTCCCGATGGTTTTCCTGATCCAGCTGGCAATCGAAGATGACAAAGCCGCTTTGCCTTTGTTCTTCCCTGCCGGAAGAATAAATAAGCGATCTGACTTTCTGAGTGTCTCTGTGGCTGTGCAGTATGCTCTCACTCCTGCGGCCACATTTAATGATCTTAAAATCTGATCATGCTCATCCTCCGGAAAAGCTGGTAGAGACACTCATCCTTGATGTGGAATGTTGAGAGTACTTTAGGTTTAAAGGAGTCAGCAAATCTCAGGACTACCCTGTCCTGGAAGAATACCGGTCTGGTAATGTCACATTTAAGTACTTGCAGTTCCCCAACCCTTTTGGCAGAGGTAATAGCCACCAGAAAAAACCCTTTCAAGGTGATATGCCAAAGTGAACATTCCTCTGTCGGATGAAAAGGTGCTGAGGCCAACATTGTCAAGACTAGTGGTAGATCCCACTGAGGACAAGAAGGTCTTTTAGGTTGTAGGATTCTTAAGGCAGCCCTGAAGAACCTAATCACCAAAGGATGCTGTGACCATCTGGTTTCTGAAAATGCAGAAATAGCTGAGACCTGGGTCTTCAGTGTGCTGATGCTCAATCCCTTGTCCAGACCCAATTAAAGGAATTCCAAGATGTTGCCTACCAACAGAGAGGCCAGAGACACTCCTTTATCCGTACCCCACTGGAGAAATACCTTCCAGATTTTTTCATACCTGCCGGTAGTAGAGGCTTTCCCGGATCTGAGGAGGGTCTCAATTACCGTACCCTGAGCTTCAAAATTCTGCCACTCAGTCTCCATGCCATTAAAGCTAATGGACCTGGGTCTGGATGAATGAAAGTCCACTGGACTAGGAGGGGGCTCGATATAGGGAGTTTCCAAGGGGATTCCACTGAGAGCTTTAGCAGCTGTGGAAACCAGGGGTGCCTTGGCCATGCTGGAACTATGCATATCACTTCTGCCTTGTCCTCCCTGATCTTCTGCATCACTCTCGAGATCAGAGGCAGAGGAGGAAAGATGTAAGCTAAAGTTTGGCTCCACTTCTGGCAGAAGGCATCCAAAGCCAATGCCTTTGGATCCGGTTCCCTTGAGTAAAATACTCTGCACTTCGTGTTCGCTGAAGTGGCCATGAGGTCCACCACCGGGCGACTCCATCTGTGAACCAGCATGTTGAAAAATTGTGGATGTAGGCTCCACTCGTGTCTCAGAAGACTGTGCCTGCTCAGAAAATCGGCTCTCCCGTTTTCTTTTCTGGGAATATATACTGCAGTAAGATCTGAAAGGATCCCCTCTGTAAAGCGAAATAAGGGCTGTATTTCTGAAAATAGAACCCTGCTTTTTGTGCCACCATGTCTCCTGACGTAGGCCACCGTGGTTATGTTGTCTGCGGCCCTCTAGTTGACCCTGGAACGCCAGACAAGCCTGCACTACCGCTCTGATTTCCAACACATTCGATGGTATGTGTGAGGATGTCTCCGGCCACCGGCCCTGAGCTGCTTGCCCGTTGTATTCTGCGCTCGAGCCTATACTGGAAGCGTCTGTGGTCATGATGTACCATGGTTCTGGGAATAAGTTGAATCCCTTTGCCACATTCCTCGGGTTGTTCTACCACTCTAGGGCTTGGTATATGATATGAATATCTTCTGGTCCGGGTCTATCCCATCCCAGTTGCGTAGGAATATTGACTGGATGGCTCTCATTCTCCAGTGTGCCCAGAGTATTACACCTATGGTCGATGCCATCAACCCCAACAGGCTTAACATTTTTGATGCTGGCACATGATGGGACGATATCACCTCCTGGGCAGCTTGAAGTGTTGCCTGTTGTCTCTTGTCTGAGAGGCATATTATGCCCTTGACAGAATCCAGTTAGGCTCCCAGATAAACCCAACCTCTGGGATGGCAGAAGCTGGCTCTTCTCCCAGTTCAAACACCAACCGTGGGACTGCAGAAAGTGTATAACTTGTTGTTGATGACTCAGAAACTGACACTTGTATGAAGGCAGGACAATCAGGTCGTCCAAGTAGTGGAAAACCCTGATCCTCTGCCAACGTAGCTGAGCTACTAGAGTCACTAGTATCTTGGAAAAGACTCTTGGAGCCGTGGATAGGTCGAATGGAAGCCCCTGGAACTTAAAGTGATTTCTCCCTATGACAAACTTAAGGAATTTCTGTTCCTGTGCGGCAATGGGAACATGGTGATAGGCATCCCGAATGTCCATGGAGCCCATCCAATCCCCAGGACATATTGCGCCTTTTACTGAATCCAAGGTTTCCATTTGAAATTTCCTGATCTTCAGGGATCTGTTGATCATCTTGAGATCCAAAATCGGGTGCCAACTCCTCTTCCTACCCCCTCCGCAGGAACTGGAACAATGACCTGCTGCTGAAGCAAGTTCTTGAGGCAATGAAAAAGTGCTTCTCTCTTCTCTTGGTGGGCTGGGATTATTGAAGGGTGGAATGCATGCGTAGGAATCTTGGACCCAAATTCTAGTCTGTAGCCCTCTTTTATTACTCTTAGAACCCATGCGTCGTCTATGGAATATACCCAGGTGTTCCAAAAGAGGTGAAGCCTTCCCCCTATTGGTGACTCCTGGGGACCACCACCTTCAGAATTGTCCCTGGTTGTTGTCTGAAGGCTTGCCCTTGGACTGACGAAAGGACCCTGGGTGATCCCTTTTCCAGTTGGCAGACTTCGTGTTGGACTTTCTATTCCTAAAGGAATAAGAATCCGATGGCCTTCCCGACTTACATGGCAACTTTCCTTTTGTATCTGTATACCTAGTCTTCTTTCTCTGAGGAAGCAGTTGGCTTTTGCCCCCTGAGGCCTTAGCTTCAGTTCCATCATGCCTTCAATGATCTCGCTTCTGCCGTTACCCTCCTGAAGGGCCTGTTCCATGTAAGACAGCCACAGCTTGTTTAATAAATTCACTGGCATTTAAGAAGACTCTCTTCAGGTCAGTCTCCATTCGCTTATCCATAGAGTCTCGAAGCAAAGCTTGATCGTCTACTGGTAAAAGGGTATTTTTGACAGATTAAGGATTGGAGCGTCCACCCTTGGAACTGAACAAAAGTCTTTAATATCCTCCTCTTGGAAAGGATATAACTTACTGAACTTCTGCTGGGTCGAGCTTCTCTTAGAAAGTGTTTCCCACTCAGTTCCGCTACTTCCTGGTGAAAAGGAAAGACTTTGCTTCTCTTTTTACAAGGGGGTAAGAATGATGTAGTTGGATCTCCTTCCTCCCTTAAATCTAGGGTTTGTCTTCCCGCCTTAATCAAGGGGGGTACCAACCTAAGGTCGAATGAAGAAAATTCATCATCTGAATCCTCCTCCGAAGCTGAAGATTTGCTCCTAATATCCATCCTATCCTCACACTCTAGAGGAGAAGCCTCCCGGACCTACCTCCTAGTAGCAGAGGTGGCCCCCATTTCTTTAGCCACAGCTACCTTGACCCAGGCTCTTAAATCTGGAGGCGGACCACACGATGTGCCTGCAACTTCCGTTAGGCATGACTGGCATAGTTTCTTGGTAGGCAATGCTTGATCAGAGCAGCCTAGGCAAGTTCTTGGGGTCACTTCCGGTATGCTGGAAGGACCTGCAGTTTCTTTCCATTTAGTGGCAGTATTCATGGCACTAAGGAGAAAGTAGGAAACATGCAGGTTAGGGTTAAACAATGAGGTTCATCCAGATGCAGTACCCTTTAGGAGGCAATGCAAGAAAAACCTCCCCCTCTTTTTTTTTTTCTCTCACCTCACCAGGGAACTTGCGAGGGATGCGGCTAGGACAATCAGGAAACGAATGGCCAGCAAACAAAAAAGTCAGTAACATCAAAGTGGACCACGGTAGCCTTAGGCCAGGGGTGTCCAAACTACGGCCCGCGATCCATTTTTAATTGGCCCGCAGCAAATTGCAAAAATATACCAGAATATGGCCCGCACATGATCAGCGCATGCGGAGTAGAGAGGAATCTGCGTTCACTGAAAGTAGCAGGCATGTTTGCTGAAGAACTGTGTTGTTTAGTTTGGGTGGTGCTAATATGCAAGCCAAGCACAGCGCTGACACACGCACCTCCCCAAACCCAGCGAACCTCACAACTTTCCCTGCCACTTCCCTGATCGGCCACTGGCCAATACAGGTGTTCATTCCTTCCGTGCCTTTTCATTCTGATCGACTGCTGGACCCACCAATCAACAGGTGGGCATGAGTGGACTGTCTCCAATTGGCTGGCGGAGTTTGCAAATAGAGCTTCTGAACGGGAGGCCAGAACAACTGTGAAATACAGAGCTGCCTGTGAACGGTAGAGTCACTGTATTATTGCGGGATCAAGACCCTGCCTGGCAGTGCCGCACTAAGCAGCCCGGTTTCCCACCTCTCCTCCAGCCATGGTCAGGAGATCTCCCGGCTCTGGTAAGGAGGAAGACTTCACCTTCATTAGCCCCGTGGGGAAAAATCTTTTGTTCTCCTTCAACACGCTCTTCTGAGTAATTGCAAGGTCGGTCCCTGTGCTTTATACATGAACAGCGGCTGCATCACTAGTCTAAATCGTGAGGCATGTGTGGCGTTATTATGCAGGACTGGAGGGAATTCTGCTGCTGACAGGGCTCCTGACTGTTGTCACAGCAACATCGTTAGGATTGCAATAGCCTCGGTTTCTAGTTGGCTAAGCGCGAAGGCAGACTGTTATAGAAGGGGACCTATAGCTTTTATTAAGGGGATTTTCAACTGATGTTGAGAAACTGGCCAGCCTAGCCCAGAATGTTGCACATAGGAGGATGGGAGTTGTAGTGCAACAGAGTGAACCACATATTGAGCGCTCCTGATTTGTAAAGCATCTTTGCTGATCTGTGGGCAGTCAATATTTTTAAGAATGCACCCATAATCTTAGTACATTTTTGGTTCAAGCACCCCTTTTACATTAAGCTTGTGTTTAGTATGTACCCCCCCCTACTTCATTACAAGGTTACAAATATATGGAAACATTTATGTTAGGCACCTTGGATCCAATCATATTTAGGTTGGAATGTAAGTGCCTAGACCCAGTTGAGGCAATACATACTTCACCTCGAGTGAGTGGCCCAGTTGTTTGTGTATTTTACGGCATATGGCCCTTGGTGAAAAAAATTTGGACACCCCTGCCTTAGGCCTTCCTGATGTCCCACTAGCTTACCGGTTCTTAATGCGGACCGGACCAGAGTGGCAGCTCGCAAACAGCAGAAGCCAAAAAATGAGTGACGCGCTGGATCTGATGCGAAGGTTAAGAACCCGCGCGATTCTTACGTCATTCGGCACAGGACGCCGGACCTTCCTCATCCCCTCTCCCCGCTTCAGCAAGCCAAAAAAACCCATGTGGACAGGGCCATAGGCACTGGATGCTTTCTGTGCATGCCAAATTACCCAGGAAGCGGGGGAACTTTTTCCGTCGCGACTCACAGCCAGACCCTCAACCAGAGGTAGGAAATACAAAAAACCCTCAATCGGAGGGAAAATACAGTTCCAGGGACGCCTTCAGGGCATGCTAGTTTCCCCTTAAAAACTAAAAAGCTGCACTCTGAAAGGAGCGGGCATAGGAGAAGAATAAAAAGACACAGAGACAGGGTTCAGGAGGCAGCTTTATTGATTTGGATGGGAGGGTTCTTCTGACGGGGCATATGGGGGAGGAGCTAACCCACTAAGTACTGACATGGAGAGGGCAAGGTAATAAAACTCTATCAGTACTTTCAACTCCTATATGCTTTTAAATCTCATTTTCGGGATCCCCAAAATAATGTGATCCCCGTAATAATGTGATCCACGTAGTAATGTGATCTCTAGACTGTGTAAAGCATTAATAACCTTGTCTCTGTCTCCTTTTGGAAAAGTCCTTCTAAAGTGGCAGACGTTGTTACCAGCAGTGACAGAGGAGCAATGGTAAGAGGTCACAGACACATCTATTGTGACTTAGAGTCTGCAAATTCAGCAATCTGGTTGCTAGGGTCCAAATTACCTAGCAACCATGCATTATGGATGAGACTAGAATATGAATAGGAGAGGCCTGAATATAAATGATGGGTAATAAAAAGTAGCCATAACAATGCAATTGTAGCTTTAAAGAGCATTTGTTTTTAGATGGGATCAGTTAGTTGTTATTAGGTGTCTGTGCTGCCTTATTAAAGCACACACTTACACATCTTCACCCAGTTCCTGTTTTACTCTGTAACATCTGTATGAAAGGACTTCACAGGAAGGGATTGTGTGGCATTTTCCCAAATTTAGAATGATAGAAAATGACAGGCCATGCCCGGTGGGGATTTAGCTTTCAGGTTTCCAGCTTGCAGGGTTTTACCTAAAACACATATATCCTTGCTGGGTGCTGTGCTGCAACCTAAGGGTACGGGCAGGGGAGTATCTATCAGCTAAGACATTTGGATGTGGTACAGCAAATAAGAATACAGGTAAAGGATCCGTTGTCTGGAAACCCATCATCCAGAAAGCTCCGAATTACTGGATACACATAGGGGGCCGATTCACGAAATTCGGGTGAAGGGTTAGAATAAAAAAAATTCGAATTTCGAAGTATTTTTTGGGTACTTCGACCATCGAATTGGTTAAATTCGATCGAATTCGAACAATTCAAAGTAAAAATCGTTCGACTATTCGACCATTCGACCATTCGATAGTCGAAGTACTGTCCCTTTAAGAAAAACTTCGACCCCCTACTTCGGCAGCTAAAAGCTACCGAAGTCAATGTTAGCCTATGGGGAAGGTCCCCATAGGCTTGCCTGTGATTTTTTGATCGAAGGATTTTCCTTCGATCGTTTGATTAAAATCCTTCGAATCGTTCGATTCGAAGGATTTAATCGTTCGATTGAACGAAAAATCCTTCGATCGATCGATCGCAGGATTTGCGCAAAATCGTTCGACTTCGATATTCGAAGTCGAACTATTTTAGTTCCCAGTCGAATATCGAGGGTTAATTAACCCTCGATATTCGACCCTTCGTGAATCGGCCCCATAGACTACCATTTTAATCAAATAATTCTTATTTTTAAAAACAATTTCCTTTTTCTCTGCAATAATAAAACAGTACCTTGTACTTGATCCAAACTAAGATATAATTAATCCTTATTGGAAGCAAAACCGGCCTAATGGGTTTATTTACTGTTTACATGATTTTCTAGTAGACTTATGGAAAGATCTCTTATCCGGATTCTGGATAACAGGTCCCATACCTGTACAGGTTTTCCAGCGATAGACTGCTGATCAGCAGCATGTTATTGTTCGGTGCAATAAATGCAATAAAATGGTGGCCCTCGTTTCCTCAATCCTTAAATAAAGACACAGACAACTGTTCAGGTGAATCTGTGATGGTCACAGCTTTATTGTATTTCAGTAATGAGTGTCCCAACAGAACCCACAAAGGGCTGTTTGATCCGAAGGAAGGCAAAAAACCTCACTAGAGGAAAAAATTCCTTCCTGACTCCTTAACGGCAATCGGAATTACTCCCAGGATCAATATGCCCTATTCAATTCTACTAAAATACATGTATGACTGTATGTCAGTAAGGGGATGTGTAGTGCATGTATGGCTACCTGTTTGGAAATGTAGGAATGTATGGGTGCCTGTAAGGGTGGTTGTATGATTATGTAGGAATGTATGGGTGCCGTAAGGGCGGTTGTATGGATATGTAGGAATGTATGGGTGCCTGTAAGGGTGGTTATATGATTATGTTGGATTGTATGGGTGCCTGTAAGGGTGATTGTATGGATATGTAGGAATGTTTGGGTGCCTGTAAGGGTGGTTGTATGGATATGTAGGAATGTATGGGTGCCTGTAAGGGTGGTTGTATGGATATGTAGGAATGTATGGGTGCCTGTAAGGGTGGTTGTATGGATATGTAGGAATGTATGGGTGCCTGTAAGGGTGGTTGTATGGATATGTAGGAATGTATGGGTGCATGTGAGGGTGGTAGTATGGATATGTGGGAATGTATAGGTGCCTGTATTGCAAACGTACCCCTTGATGATAGATGGAAAGGCCAGATCCCTGGGCCATTTCCAAGGGGTCAGAACCCTGTTCCTGCCTGGATGTTTCTGCCTCACCACCTTCGGGTTCTTTCTGGGAGGCGCTTGTCTCTGTCTCCTCTGCTGTTCTTCTTGGAAACACTGCTGGAAGTAGCATGTGTAAAAAGCTCTGCCTGGATGATACCAGAGCGATGATCTTCCTGACACACTCATCCATTAAGTGATCTGGGTATTCCGTGGGATCCACGTTGATGGGTTTGCCTGAAGGGTAGAATTTTATGGCTACTTTCAGGCAGCACAGAGCCATCATGGAGGGTGCATAAGAATAAAACTCATGATGGTGGGTCAGGCTCAGTGCGGCGATGCCTCTAGCAGCCATCAGGACAATGGCTTCTTTTGTCTGCTGGACAGCTACAGGCTTCTTCTGGCTGGCTACTCTCCTGAGGGTGAAATACTCCAAGAAGTCATCGATGGTCGGTGCCGACAGTTCAAAAAACAATCTGCAAATGATGACTCGCTCCAGTTGGTTCATTTCCTTCTTTGTAAAGGTGTCATCAAAGAGTTTTAGGCAATTCCATAGGCTGAATTGCCGTTTGTCCACTAACTTGTAGGCTATATTGAAGCAAGTGGCTCCTACTCTGTTCAGGTCGGTGGTCTTGATGGGAGCAGTGCGGGCAAGAAACCGCTCCAGAAGGTTGACAGTCAAGCACAGAGACCTAAAGTCCAACTTCAGGCGTCTGTGTATGAAGACAAGCAGGCTGGTAAACTCATACCATGACGCCAATGTGATTTCTGGCTGACTTTGTAGAAAGTTCAAAGCCATAAATCTCTCTTCAAGGCTCTTGTTGTACATGTAGGCGTCTTCCCCATACTCCTTGAAGGTCTCCAGGCCAATGCCTATGTGAGCTAAGGTGTTCCAAGGCTCATTTTGAAGTGCTGGGTCCCCAGCTGAAGGATGGCACGTCCCACGTTGATCACCCTGGTGCCTCACCCTTTTGGGATCATGGCAGCACCCAGGGGAAAGTTGTACATCGATCTGTCGTCTTCGCTTCCTCGCTTTTGAAATCTCCATGCTCACAATCTCTCTCTTTTTCGCTCTCTCTCTCTCTCTCTCTCTCTCTCTCTCTCTCCTCTCCAACTGTCTCATAAGACTGTTGGTACTAAGCGTCTGTTACTCCTAAGTCACCTCTGCTGCACTCTGATTGGCTGGGCCAGCACGCACTCTGATTGGTTGGGCCGGCGAAAACTGTTAGGTGCCTATGTCCAGTGCAAACCCATAGCTTGTGTTTGTCATTATCCACTATTTCTTTTATTAAAGTGTTTTGTGAGATACAGAAAATGGTATGACTAACTAACTGCCTAAAGTTCCCTTAACTTGACATGATAGCTCTCATTATGTAGGTATTTGCCATGTAGCTGAGTGCAAACTATTGGTTTATAAGGGGACCTGTAGTGTCAAGTACACCAACATGCCATTACATTATACACCTCTAAAGGAATGTGCTTTATAAATGTGCATTTCTTACTGCTTTCATAAATAATTCCCTCAAATCTAATTTGAGCCAGCCAACCAACATCTGTACCTTCTGCTGGCTGCTTTCCATGGCTGAATATGGGAATCCAAGGCTGCCAGCACTTTGCACAGCAAACAGCAGTTAGGTTGACCTGTCAGTTGACTGCAGCATATCTTTCCCTGTTTGAAGGCAGGGGAGCTGTGATTGGCTACCCACACACAACAGAAGCTTTGGTTGGCTACCCCTGATTCCTACTGTGTTTCTGGTACGAGACTGGTACGAGGTGCCCGTCACTATGGGGAGCTCCAGTATAAGTGTCATGTAAGAGATGGAGTGGCTCCTCGTATACTTGTCATTTTACACAGAAAGACCTCTGTGCATAGAACATGATTGCCTTCTCCAAAAGCAAAGTCCAGAACTCCCAGACTTATCTTTATCATTTGCAGTACAGGGGATTTCTTTAATATTATAAAATATTTGAGTTGCTCATTGTTACCTGACCTGTATGAGTCGGCCTGCAGCCTTTTGCCTTTACATGGTCACAGAACATGTCAGTGAGGCTCGCGTGTGCGCGCCACAGCCCAGCCAATGGATAACGACAGTCTCCACGCAGGATGACCGGCTCTCCACACATGTGTATTTGTTGTTGGGGTTGGGGACTGGAGCTGCTGCAGCCACAGACAGATAGAGGAGGGGAGGGTGATATGAAGTAGTATCGGTATCAAGACCAGGAAGAAGAAAGTGACGCAGCAGTGATTGGGCAAACGAAGATTCGAAACTGAGCGATAAAACCAGTTGCATTCCTGCCAGAAAGGTCTGCGGATGCTAACTGGGCACAGCGCAGGTGTTCTCTCACATCGAACCCGAATGGCATCTCAGTGTGTCATGTTTGTGTTAGGAAATGTCATAGTCCTATGCAGATATATGTATATAGACCTGCTGATTTCCTCTTATATAATATATGGGTGACAGGATAAATATATATTTCAGTATCTGTTCCATATTGCTGCCTGTCTTAAAAGAGAACACTTGCATAGATTCTAATTAATCTCCAGTTATGGTGACATATAAGGCCCCATATATACTAATGTGTTTGTATTTGTCCCATTATCATATCTGAGATATTGGCAAACATCATTCATTGTAAAAAAAAGTTTGTGGTAATTTGCATTATCCATGGGTATTGTTTGGTCTCATGGGAAACTGGATGTACTTTGCATTTCTGTTGTAGTCCCATGGCATTAAGGTAAACGTGTCCCTCTGCCACTTTAATTGGAACAAAGTTGGAGCATGCGGCTAGTCCACCAGTAGGTCAGATTAGTGATAGTGACTCCATATAATTATTTTTACCTGTCTAGCTAATCTAGTGACTCCAAATAAGCTTAGTGATGTGCCCTGAACATTTACTTTCAAGGGGTGATCTAATTATCAAATGTTTAATCGAACAGTATACAATGTAAACCATCATTAGTGCTTATCCCACATGGTACATCAAAGCCTTAAAGGAGAAAGAAAACTACCAAAGCAGTTTATTGCCAATATATTAGTCACACTAGTGCAAGCTATAACACTATATTTAATCTGCAGAATGCTTTAACATTACTATTGTAATTTTAATTCATTTCCATAATGTCATTGCTTGTTCCAGCCGTATCCTTCACCATGATGCCGTCCCTTCACCCATCTCGGCCAGTGGCTTCCAAACTCCCAAAACTGAGGAAGCCGGTTCTTGCAGAGAATAATTGACCTGACAAGGTGAGCCTGGTGATGTTCCTGCTATAGTTCTATGCTTTATTGTGCTATCTACTTAGTTATTATTGGGGTGCTGGGGTTTCTTACCAACATTTGTGTGTACACTCCCCATACAGGGCCAGGGACTGAATAGTAATATAAGCAATAACAAGTACTAATAATGACGACCACAGATTGTTTTTGGGCTGCTGCAGTTAGTGACCCCTGGCAATCAGGTAGTATTTTAGTTGCAGGCTTGAAAGAAGCAGAATAAGATGGCTAATAATTCAAAAACCAGTGAAAAATTAAGACCAATTGAAAGTTGCTTACAATAGATCATTATAGGGGTTGTTCACCTCTAAGGTAAGTTTTTGTGATGTAGAGGGTAATATTCTGAAACAATTTGTAATTGGTTTTAATTTTTTATGGGTTTTTGTTATTTAGCAGCTTTAGGGGTCCGTTTACTAAAGTGCGTTAAAAATATTTGCACAATATATAAACAGAATTTTCGCCAAATATGTTATCGCCAGTTTACTAACCTGCGGTAAATATAAATTTGCAAATTTTCTTGCGCAAGAATAATTGTTCGCCAGCTATCGCATTCGCTGAAAATAACGCTACATACACATTAACGCATGGTTTACTAAACAGCGAAATGTGCTAAAGACAAAATTAACGCCAGAATATTCGCAAACTTTTACCGCCACCTATGTAGTGGCGTAAAAGTATTTTTTTCGCCAGAAAATTCTCAAGGGGCAGGAAATATCCCATAATACTGTTTTTTTTTACCCATCATTCTTTGCTGACAGGAGAGAGATCTGTAGCTATTGCTAATAGGATGTTTTGGCTTCTGCTTCTATCTGTTGCAACAGCAGCAGTTTCAGCTCAGAGTCGTATTATTGGCAGCGGGCATCACAGTCCAAGGATTCGTCAGCCTCTACTCTTTTTTGGTTTCATTGTGATTGGCTACATTAAACTATGCATTTCTATGAAGCAAAGAGATTGACTGGTATGATTTCTTGTTCGTATGATTCTATTGGCAGAAGGGTTTATATGATGCAGACATGTTTGATTGGTGTTACTCTGGTGATGTTGTTGGATGGTATAATCATCAGTCAATAAAGTTTATGAGTTTTGAAGATGCATTTCTGGCCATAAATATCACAGTAAAAATTGCCATAATAACTGCCATAAAAAAAGACTATTTTATAGCATAAATATTCCCAAAAACGTAATTTGTCCCCAGAAAATTCGTTGTTTAGTAAGCTTAGTCGCTGCGAATATTCTAGCGGAAAATATTCTCAGCGATAACATGCGGAAACAAAGTCAAATTTACCGCACTTTAGTAAACTGACCTTTGTCTCCCTGAAAGACAGACTTATTTAATTTAAATTAATTCACCAAATATATATTACTCCCATCAAACTGCAAAAAATGGGCCATTATCCTAAGGCAACATGCCATAATTGTGCTGAAGGTGACACTTACGTTCTATCATACAATCTGGACCTGCCCATGCCTTGTCACTTATTGGAGAGGAGTGGTGGACTATGTGGATAACAAACTGGCCTTCCCAAGCCCCTACTCCCCAGAGGTCTGCTTTTTGGGGTTAATAGAGTGCATATTTCCCCTAATAAGACCAGATCCTTAATTTGATCACTGTTATTTTATGACAAAATTTTTTTATGATCAAATGGATTGCGGCCCAACTGCCCATGGTCCTGGCCTGGATTGCACTAGTCAATATAGCTTTATCACTGGTCAAATTAACCTACGAGGAAAATTTGAAAAGATTTGGGCTCCCTGGTTGGATGACAGATCACTTCAACTTACTTACGCTTATGCTCCTGCCCAACGTGTGTAGATTCCCGCTTATCATATATGTAGATGACTTCATTTTATACCAGATATATAAGTTTGTTTTATAGGTTAGATCATTGTATGATAGCTCTGTCCTTTCTATGTTTCCTTTTTTTCCTACTGTATTAAGTTTAAAATGAATAAATAAAAGCTTTAAAAAAAATCTAACTCAGGGGTCCCCAACCTTTTTTTTTTATCCGTGAGCCACATTCAAATGTAAAACAAAATTGGAGAGCAATATAAGCATGCAAAATGTTCTGGTGGTGCCAAATTTGGGCTTCAGTTGGTAACAATCGGTAGCCCCCTATGTGGACTGGCAGCCTACAGGAGGCTCTGTTTGGCAGTAAATGTTTTTTATGCAACAAAAACTTGCCTTCAAACCAGGACAAATAAGCACCTGTTTTAGGCCACTGGGAGCAATATCCAAGGGGTTGGAGAGCAACATGTTACTCACCAGCCAGTGGTGGGGATCTCTGATCTAACTAATAGTGCCTTTGTTATCACCACATTTTATTATTCCAGTTGTTGCTGCTGATACATTATACACTGACAGATATGGTGTGTTGATTGGGGAGATTTTTCAGTATGTTCTCTTTGGGTCTGCATTGGGTATACCTATGATACTGCAGTTATCTCCAACACTGTGAAAACACATACAGACAAGTTGATTGGCTCCTGATAAAATTGACCAAAGTATGTGACCAGGATAGAGACTGTAAGATCCATTGGGCTCTTGGAATATGTTCAAAGATAAACAATCTCTCTTTAAAGCTCTTTGTAAAACAAGTTATCACTACATCCTGTAAATTATGAAGATTCCATGCTCCACCCTCCCCACCCATCTTGACAAAGAACTTCATGTACTACAATGTGATGCCTCGGGCACTTCTCACAAAAGTAACCTGCATCTGTAATTTTAGATATCAATACGTCATCTTTAAGAAGGATGTTATTTCAAACTTTATATTCAGGTATCTCTAAGCAATTACCATATTACCTATGAGTTAAATCACAGTCCTAAGGAAGTATTGAACTAAAATATTACATTTAAACAAAATCTGTAGAGAGGTCAGGATAGATGACTCACATTCTCTGCAACTTCTGACAGCTGTTGAATTTGTGGTCCATCCTTTATTGACAAAGGAGTTCTTTCATACAGAACATATGACTTCCTGCTGACTATTTACTGGCTACAACAGAAAGGAATTGGAAACTTGTTTTGGTAGCTCTATATAAAAGGTTTGTGGTAGGTTATCTTCATCAGATATAAAATGTGTTTGTTCTAGAAAACACAGGGAAGATGCTGGCCTCTGTGCTGTCCTAAAATACCTTTTGTGGGGCTGCCCCCCAGAGCTTACCTTTTTTTCAGCAGAGGGTGTCCCATTAGGCTGCAAAATTAGTTCTGAGAGTGCAAATGCACTCTCTGCACTAGAAAAGCCAGGTTTAATAACCAGCTCTAGCTTTCAAAGTTACTAGAAATTGATTTTTGCCAGGCCTGCGGGGTTCTGCCACCTGAGGCAAGTTTTCGCCAATGAGAAATCATAAACATTTTTTCTGATCAATGCTGTATGTTTTAAAAGGCAGGCTGAAAAAAAACCTTAGAAAGCTTTAATGAAATATGTACCAATTTTAATTGGCTCAGCTATTGTACACATGTGACAAATTTGGTTATGTGTGTTATGGGCTAAATTGGACTAGATCTGGCAGTTGTCCAAAGAACCAGCAAATAAGTAAATTCAGTTTGCAGATAAGGCATTTTTGAGCATGACCAGATGAAATCTGCTTATCTTGATAAAATTGGATAGTTTTATCTGCTCAGTTTATAGTTTTTTTTTATTATATGGCTATTTTGTTGAACATATGATACTAAGTGAACAATATTAAGCAATTTTAGTTGTTTTTTTAAAAACTGAAAAATGATATATATTTTTTCAGATTTTATACTTTAATTTCAATTCTCATTCTTTTTATTGCCATGTGTCATTATGTCACATGCTACATTTAAATTGCCCACTACTTGTGACATTTATAAAAATACTGCTCTCGCTTCCCTTTTACTTGAATGTCAGTAAACACAGAATGACTGGGAATCACAAATAGCATATAAAAGAGCAATAGAAGGCATTTTTGTGGGTGACATGGTACTACCCATGTAAATGAATAGGAAGTGATCTAGACTGGTCAGCAGCACTTTTTTCACCCTGATGGGTCAACTTTTTTAGGGCTCTTACAGATGAGCGTTTAAAGCTGTGCTCCCCTGCATTCCGGTTTGATGCGTTCAGCCTCAGGGGAGCGCAGGAGTAGACGCATTCAGTTTTTTTCAATGGGGTTGTACTCACACAGGTGCATGTAGGTGCTGAACGCAGGTTGAGACGCAACATGCTGCATTTTTCCTGCTTTTCCCCTCCCACCCCTCATGAATACAGCGCTGTCTAAGGAAACAAAGTGCACAGACCTTAAAAAAATGGAAGGCAGTGTGTAATGTGCAAAAATTGGTGAGTAGCACATGACTCAGACCTCTACACTGCTTAGACATTTTATGATTTTGTCACTGTACTTAATATAATAATAATGAGTAGGTATGTATATATATATATTTAAGTCTCCAATGAAGGTAATCTGGTAATCGATTAGTATCGGGTGCTATGCTGTGTATATATATATATATATATATATATATATATATATATATATATATATATATATATATATATATATATATATATATATATTTGGGATCTGTTATTCGGAAACCCATTATCCAGAATGCTTCAAATTACAGAAAGGCCATCTGCCATAGACTCCATTTTATCCAAATATTTAAAATTTTTAAAAACAATGCTTTCCTTTTTTTCTGTATTAATAAAATAGTACCTTATACTTGATCCAAACTAAGATATAGATCAGGGGTGTCCAAACTGCGGCCCGAGGGCCACATGCGGCCCAGGATGCATATGAATGCGGCCCAGCTTGGTTCCCGAGGAAACGTCATGTCGCAAAGGATATAAGAGGAGGAGGGACTATGCCCATTGACCAATTAGTAATAATAATATAATAATAAGTCTATTTAATATCCAGGTGTCCCATATTCCAGTGTATAGCTCCATCTGGTTATCCAACTGGCATTGTAGTTCTAATCTGTGTATTTCCTTTACTTTTATATATCAAACGTGTTTGTGTATTTCATGTGTGGCCCCAGACAATTTTTCTTTTTCCAATGTGGCCCGGGAAGCCAAAAGTTTGGACACCCCTGATATAGATAATCCTTATTGGAAGTAGAACCAGCCTATTGTTTACATGATTTTCTAGAAGACATATGGTATGAAGATCCAAATTATTGAAAGATCCCTTATCCGGAAAGCCCCACGTCCCAAGCATTCTGGATAACAGGTTCCTGTACATATGTCCCAAGCTGTATACATTGTTTTATTATTACTCATTAGTAATATGATGTCCATTTTCAAAAAATACAGAATCAAAGACTAAAAGGTCTTACCAGTGATGTCTGAACCAGATGAACTAGAGACTTAACAGATGCCTGCAATTTACGATGCTCTTCATGCAGAGCAGCTTTTTTTTCTCACTAAGTTAAAGTGACCCTCAGGCTAATAGTAAACAGGTGTTCAATTATATCAGCTCTGAATTGCTACTCTGTCCTGTCATTGATCCAAGTTATATTGGCAGGAACATCCCATATGCTTTTCCAAGAGAACTGGAGTCTTCTTTAATCAAGAAAATATGCTGGTGCAGTGCTGCAGAGCATCTGTCAAAACTCCTTTCCAAAAGAGCTTCTTAATATAATCAAATTAATGAGCTTGGTCTTCCTTAGGGCTCTTACTCACGAGCGTTTTTACCTGCGCTCCCCTGCGTTCCGTTTTTCGGCGTTCAGCCGCAGGGGAGCGCAGGAATAGACGTATTTCATTATTTCAAATGGGGCTGTACTCACACAGGCGTGTGTAGGCGCTGAACGCAGGAAAAATGCAGCATGTTGCGTCTCAACCTGCGTTCGGCGCCTACATGCGCCTGTGTGAGTACAGCCCCATTTGAAATAATGAAATGCGTCTATTCCTGCCCTCCCCTGCGGCTGAACGCCGAAAAACGGAACGCAGTGGAGCGCAGGTAAAAACGCTTGTGAGTAAGAGCCCTTATGCAGAGAATATTTCTGGAGGGCTACCAATATATTTAGATAGCTACTGGCATACTATAGGGCCCATTTGGCAAACACCAAATTCATTTCGAGCAGTGGTTCCCAACCTGTTTGACTGGCCCCTGTAGGGAAACACAATATAGCCCAACCTAAAGGCCATCTTCAATAACTATGAGTTGACTCTTACAGCCTTGTATTTGTGTATCTCTGTTCTATATGGGGCCACTACCGATGTGGTGAATTGCACATGAGAGGCTTGTTGTAAAGAAAAGCTCTCTCTTAAGCTAATGTGGGCTTTCACTTTAAATGAACTGGTTTATAAATTGATTTTTCTCTCAATTTTTGGGCCCCAGCATTCCTTCATAGTCTATCTCTGGCTATGATAATAAACTTCCATTTCCAGATATATAATTAAATGCTCACATAATGAGCAGCTTATTTAGTGGCACAGAATGAGAATAAATGCACTGCTCTGCATAAAGAATGAGAATGCGCACATTAATGAGAACGCTAAACCAGCAGGGTAATTATTGACACTGAGAGTGTTGTATTCTATAATGTTCCTTAATTAGCCTTCAGTGGGCACATGGCTCAATATAATTATATTTTATAGATATTTATAACTACCTTTCTGCATAATAATGCAATACATTTGTAAGCAACTGAATGGGTTGTATAATGATGCCAGGCAGGCATTTAATTTCACTTAAGGATTCTGCAGTACATGATTATGTTTGGTGTCAGTACCAATACACCAATTCAGAGCATGGCTAGAATCTGGCATCTAAAAACCTGTTATCCAGAAAGCTCTGAATTATGGAAAGGTCATCTCCCATAGACTCCATTTAAATCAAATCATTCAAATTGACCCAAACCAAGATATAATTAACCCTTATTGGAGCCAAAATAATACTTTTGGGTTTAATTAACGTTTTAATTATTTTCGAGCAGCCTTAAAGTATGTAGATGCAAATTACAAAAAGACCCCTTATCGAGAAAACCCCAGGTCCCAAACAGTTTGGTTAAAAGGTCTTATACCTGTATATACCCAATCAATGGTACATCTGGTATTTTTAATGAAAACGACAGAATAAAATGCAATCCAATAATCCAATAAAAAACACATTGAAGTGACTCCAAAATATCTCGGGGGTGGGGGGGAGGAATTCTTCCTGACGCGGAAATGACTAATCCCTTCATCAAAATTGTAC
Source organism: Xenopus petersii (assembly GCA_038501925.1). Lineage (NCBI taxonomy): Eukaryota > Metazoa > Chordata > Amphibia > Anura > Pipidae > Xenopus > Xenopus petersii. Next base: position 101,197,948 of record CM076673.1, read on the forward strand.
TGGGAATAAAAATATCAGTATATTCTCATTTGATTTAACAGCAACCAATCCTTTCTTGACATTATCTAATGAATTGGCCAGTACAATGGCTTCAGGGAAAGAATTCCACAACTTCACAGTTCTCACTAGTAGGTTGTCCTAATTCTGAACAGTTGGAAACATCGTACAGGATTGCCTTGGAGCAAATGATAACACTGATAATTATACTGCAGCACCCATCTTATTTCCATCTATTTATGGGAGAATATAAGGAAGATTTGCTATGTTTTGTGTTCAGTAACATAACTACAGGGTGTGGGTCCCAGTTTCAGACCATGCCCCTCTCTGGAATTGTGGTGGATTTGTGTTCGCGTGAACCATCAGTGGGCGTTGGCCGGAGGGTGTGCGGGCCCTGGTGCGATCACAGTTACAGCTGGGTCAAAAGGCATACCTGTGCGAGATTCAGAACAGGAGGCTAAAACGATGCACTTGCGCCAAACTATACAGAAGTTTGAGAAACATTTTTGGTATCAATTTACTTGTTAATGGCTCCAATTCACACAACCACTGCTTCCATGCAGATTGCAGCTGTGGTTGCGACTGTAAACTGGTCACAAGGTTTATTATTAGGTTGATAGAGATGAATTCATGTCTGAGTTAAATTTTGGATTGTTCGCATTATATTCTTAAACTCCCAGACGCTTTAGTAGAAGACTTTAGTAGCCTTGGTGTTGGATTATATATGTTGTTTTAGCATATTTGAAACAGAAATAAACACCTGCCAATTTAACTATTTAGGCCATTGTACAATACCCTCAGCCCCCTCTTAACCTGCACCAAAATCACTCCTCTACACAGCCCTAGTTCCTTGTGCTGAATCAGCAATAGAGCTGTGCCACTTGGGGGTTGGTGACTGCCATGTTTAGCATTATCAGTCCTGGTATGGTTTACTGACTGAAAACATGTGTATTGGCTGACAATATAAGCTAGAAAACCAGATTTTTATTTAAGTCATATGGTCCATAGACATCTGTTTCATATGAGAGGCTTAGGAGCTGCAAAATGTATTTAATTATATGGTCCTGCAAGGCCTGTTATGCCCTAGGAGGTCCCACTAATGCAACAGTGTTGTCAGTAACCTAAATTCACAATATGCAAAACTGTTTTGGGAATATTTTCTCCACCACCAAAGTCGTGGTGTAATTCTAACTCAGAGATTGTGCATATACTGTATATTTTTTGCAAATATTTGCAATTTGTGATTTCTACCATATTTAAAAAGCTCTAATGGACATTTGCAGTGTGAAAAAAACCCTGCAATTCTGTATATATAAATATATCCATGCGCAGGGCAAACATATTCACTGTGCGAACCGGCCCTGCACTAAGTTTATAAATGAGCCCTAGTTTGTATAGACAATAAGTCTTAACAAAGCACAATACCTCAGTAAACATTATTAATATACTGTAATGATTAACTGCTAGCCACTGAACTCTACAGAAGCAAGGGTAGGAAGCATAGTATTATATAACGTATTATGTAAAGCACAGTTCCCTGCCAGCAGCCCCTTGGGTTTGTAAAGAATAAATGCTGTATATGCAAAAACAGCAATACTTGTTCAGGGCTTTCTTTGGTTATCCATATATGTTTTGAATAAGCATTTTAATAGAAAATGCTTACTGAAGTCTTCCTGTGCAGCAACACAATATTAATTTGCTATCCCCAGATACATGTATCAAAATTAAATTAAAATGAAAAAATAAGAAATACATTGCTTCAAGTTCCATTTTTTTGTTTATTATACCTACCTAGTATACCTGTGTAGTTCAACAGTCAGATCTTTTTTTTTAATGGATTCTGGTCATTTTTTAAAGTGGGCGTTTGTTGGATAGGGTCTGGATTGTTCTGGAGGTTTTCTAGATCCAAATGCATCATTTGGTTAATTTAGTGCTTCAGTATTAGGCAATTCTCTTTGCAAAAAACATAGGAAATTAAAGTCGTATATGCCCAAATATTTATCTAAGAAACCAAAAGGAACGTTACCCTGCTGGCTTACTCTGGATATCTCAAACTATTTACCTTATGCCCCATAAATGTTCAGTTGTGTGCCTTTTGTCAGTATGGCATTAAAATAAGCCAAGTATTTGCAGGGACTGAAGGAGGGCTATAAGTTTATTGGCTAACGTAGCTGTAATTTAAGATACGTTTGCAAAAGAGGTCACCATGTTTAGGGGGTTCTAAAAAATTTTTGTTGCAGGTTGGGGCTCAGTACCTCTACAATGTGCACATTGCACCTATCATAGGATATTACACCTATCATAGGATTGGTTTAAAGTGCACACACTTATTTAACAGTGTGACACAGTTTAATAATGATAACAGATGTGGACAATTCTATGAGAGGTATACTTGTATGAGATATGCACTTAACTGTTCATTAACCTCCTGACCTTCCAAGGGACATTACTCCCATCTGCTTCACCTTTTGTAAGATATCCCCTTCATCTCTGTCTGCCCTGCAGATGGTATTGTAATGTTTATACTGTAGGTAAGACTTGGCTTGACCAAATATAGTCAAAATCACGCCCATGTCAAACATTCTCATATTTTCATACTACATCCATTAAAGACTAGAAGCTAAGCTACATACGTCACCTAAGCTTAAGCAACCAAAGGAAGTCAGTAAGGCATGTTTATTTATTTATTTAATATCTTATGGATTGCAGTGGTGCAACTAGAGTTTATGCGCCCCCCCCCGCAGAGGAATTTTCAGGAGCCCCCCGGCGAGGAGATTTTCGTGCCCCCTCCATTTATATTAGTCAATGGCAACGACGATATTCAATATCCATGTTTTCTTTTTGAAGTAAGAGAAACATATATGGAATTTATGGCACACTAAATTAGAGAAAGGAAAAACAAATTAAACAAGGACTGAAGAATTTGATCGTTCAAACACTATGGAAAATTGGGATTGAGTAATTAAAAGCACCAGTGGTTACGGTTTACCAAACATCTGTTTTAGGTGCTAAATAAATACATTTAAACTGACAACTTCAGTTACAACATGAGACACTCCTAGGTGCTGAATAAATTTATTTAGACTGACGGAACTCCCGTTACAGTTAAGTGATGCTCCAAAGTGCGTGATGAAGATTATTTAGGCTGACTAAACTTACGGTAGAGTAAGTAATGGTCCTAACCTATGTAGGAACGGGCATCAGGGAAGGGACTGAGGTCCACCACAATATAAAACTAGCTCTACTTATGTCCAGTCTTATGCCACCGGATCAATGGCCTAAATCTAGCAATCCTAATAAGTGATAACAACAGTACCCCTGCCCCAAAATTGCCATGGTCTCAGACCATTAAAAAAATACTATATTATATTTTCAGTAAGTAAAATTGCTCTGCTAAAGTCGCAGGACCAGTTTTGCAAAATGCCTACTCCTAGAGAGCTGAGTCAACTCACAGACCAGAGAAGCACAAATCACTGTCTCCCCTCCCTAAACAGACCTCCACTTCCCTTCCTTCTCTTCCCAATTTAAAGAGTGTGAAAACTGTGCCTTGGGGCTAACATATGCCACGTTAACCTAGTTTCCAGGCTTCCCTGACTGTATATTATTCAGAGTAACCTCTCAGAAACCCAGGTAGATTAGTCCTGACTAGCATTCCACTCAGCACATAAGCATGAAAGAAAAAAAGAAAAAAGATTACACAATGAATGCACAGACTCAGGGTCAATAGGCATGGAAAACTGACACAAACAATAAAACAGCAAAAAATAAGGAGGCCCAGCAACACAAACCTACTTGATGAAGTGTATTCCTCTTTATCAGAGGGTGACATCAGTCAGTCTGAGCTGTACTACTACCAGTGGAGTAAATAGATGTTAAAATTCAGTTTAGGGCCCCAAACCATTGTAAAGTTGGTTTGTTTTATCAAGACTTAAATTGCTAATATTGAAATTGTTCATTAATTAGGGTCTTACTGTGCCCCCTACAGTCTTGGGTCCCCCTGAAACCGCAGGCTCTGCTTCCTCTGCCTTTACAACCCTGGCTACTACAATAAAACTGCCGATAAATGGACAGAGTTTAGTTTGGGGAAGGATCACATTGGTCCACAGATGTCGTCCTCTCTCAACAGGCTTGCATAGACCCCTTTTATGATGAATACAATATATATATTAAGAGGGTTATTTATTAAAGTCGGAATGCTAAAAGCTAGAAAAATCCAAGTTTTTTTTACTATAAAATCAGAATTTTTAGTAAAAAAAAAACCCTCCAAATTTTTTTATTATACCCCGAGGCTGCAAAAAGTCAGAATTCAAAGATCCTAAGTCAATGGGAGAGGTACCTATCCAAATTGGAAGTTATTGTAGTCTGCGCTGGGTTTAGCCCGAAAATCCGATCATTTCAGGCTTTTAGGGCATAAAGCCAGAAAAATCTTATAATTCTGGGAAAAAAAGCCAGCAAAAAACATACGATTCGGGAAAAAGACCGAAAAAAACGAACAATACTATTTTTGGTACGATTTTTTGGGGGGGTTGTTCCCGAACCCCTTAATTTGTGTTTTTTAAATAATAAATAAGGTCAAACCGTGGATTCTAGTTTGGTCAGACTTTTTTTATTTAAAAAATCTAAAAAATTCGGATTTTGATAAATAACCCCCCAAGTATAGCAAGGCTTTCTTCTTTATCTTGCCTTTTTGTCAGCACAGACTCTTGACCAAAGTCTGTCCTGTAACCATACATACTAACCCCTATATACACTTTATTTTCTTATACAGAAAACATTTTCTATTTTTTTCAGTGTTGTGGACCCTTTATAGATTGCAGTTATAATTTCTATCCTTCTATCTATTTCTAATTCACAGCAGCACTGTTTTATTTAATTGCCATAATAAATGAAGAATGCAGAAGTCAATCATCCTTTACTTTTACGCTGTTCCATTATCTTCGAGTTTGTATTAAGTTGTAATAAGATTTCGGTGCTATAAAGCATGTCCTGTATCCACCCAAGCTTTTATATGAACGCAAATAAAAAACAAATGAAAAGAATGCATATATGTGTTTGATTATAAATTGTTACAATATTTACAGTAAATAGTAGACAGTTGATTGAACCACTTCCAAAACTACCAAATTATGTTTTTTTCTATAGACAATTCCCACGGGTTGTACTAACAAGTAGTTCTGTACTTTCTGACTCTCAGTGGTATATTTGCACTGTATAATCAATAAATAAACATTGATTCATGTTTTATTTGTCATATTCAACTTGCTCATTTTGTTCTGCATCTTGTTCTGCATCTTTTTCCTAAAAAAGTCTATAAACTGACAACTAATTAAAAGGGTTGCAAAATATACATTGTATTCCAGTTTAACTTTATTTGCTATAGCCTATAAAATTACTGATCCAGATTAAAACTTTTTTATGGATGTGTGGGGACACATATGAGGGTAATTTAAAAAAAAGTCGGTGACATGGTATAATCGCCTTTTTATGTGTGGCTTAGTGCTAGAGAACACTTATACATTAGAACAGCCACGTGTGCATACGCTTTTTCAGTATATAATTTTCTTATTGATTTTCTTTCAGTCATTCTTCAACAGGTGATAGCTTTGGTAAAATATGCAGCTGACTGTAAATTCCCATGTAAGGTGTAAATTGTGTCATGGAAAGGAAAGTGCAATAATAATATGCTATCTAACTCATGCTTGCCATGCTATCTACAAGTGAAAAAGTACAGCTGTAATATCGTTTTCAGAAGCATGTTCCAGAAAAAAAAGCTGAGTATGGATTTAGAAGTAATTAGACATAGGATTTTATTGTAATTCATCGTCATACCTTAGAATATCCTTTTCGGAAGGAAAGTTTGATTACACATTAACAAGCGGGTGACACAGGGCTACAGAAACTCAATCAGGAGGTAAGACATATGCAAGTTATTATTATCCTAAGCAGAGCTTTATCAGAAGAGTTCTCTTTTCTTTTTTGGAAATTTACTTCTGACTGTAAGCAGGTTGGCTAGAACTGACCAGCAGTTTGCACTGTTGTTTCAATTTTATAATATTAGCAGTGTAAAATTTGCTAATATCATGAAATCTAGGGGAAAAAAAATAATGTAGATTATAAAAGTGCTTACAAGAGCACCATGAGCAGTTTTGAATTCCCTTTTTTTGAAGGCTTTATTTCTATTCCGTTTAATACAAGGGTCCCTTCGCATATGAAATGCATGAGAGCATTGCAATAGTTTTTGGATTGAATGATGCTACTTGGCATAAAATGCATACTATCTTAAGTTAAGGAAAATCAAATAAAAAGGCAGAATGTAGCATTCAAAGTGAAAGCATGCTTTAAAACTCTTATGTGTTTTATGGTCTCTAGCATAAATGGTATGAAAACTACTTTAAATTTCAAGTTGAAAAAAGACAAAGTCCATCAAGTTCAACCCCTCCAAATAAAAACCCAGCATCCACACACACATCCCTCCCTACTTTCACACAAAATATATATACACATATCTATACTAACTATAGAGTTTACTATCACAATAGCCTTTGATATTATGTCTGTCCAAAAAATCATCCAAGCCACTCTTAAAGGCATTAACTGAATCAGCCATCACAACATCACCCGGCAGTGCATTCCACAACCTCACTGTCCTGACTGTGAAGAACCCCCTACGTTGCTTCAAATGAAAGTTCTTTTCTTCTAGTCTAAAGGGGTGACCTCTGGTACGGTGATCCACTTTATGGGTAAAAAGGTCCCCTGCTATTTGTCTATAATGTCCTCTAATGAACTTGTAAAGACTAATCATATACCTTTGCAAGCGCCTTTTTTCCAGAGAAAACAACCCCAACCTTGACAGTCTACCCTAATAATTGAAGTCTTTCATCCCTCTAACCAGTTTAGTTGCATGTCTCTGCACTCTCTCCAGCTCATTTATATCCCTCTTAAGGACTGGAGTCCAAAACTGCACTGCATACTTCAGATGAGGCCTTACCAGGGACCTATAAAGAGGCATAATTATGTTTTCATCCCTTGAGTTAATGCCCTTTTTTATGCAAGGCAGAACTTTATTTGCTTAAGTAGCCACAGAATGACACTGCCTAGAATTAGACAACTTCTTATCTACAAAAACTGCTTTTTCAAGAGTTCTTCTCTATTTATTACTTTTTTTTTTTTTTTGCTTTTTTCTCTTCCCGTTTACCCACTTCTCCTCTCCCCTCTTCCTCCTCATTCCCCTTTTGTATTGTTATATTTCAGAATTGTTCTGGTTCACCTGTATATAGGGTTGCCACCTTTTCAGACTGGGGTGGCACCAGTGATGTCAGAGGTGGGTTTGATTATCTATGGGGGCGGGCCAGTGATGTGAAGGGACGGGTCAATGATAGAGCAGCTCATGATTGTCCAAATTGCTCCAGAAGCAGGGGACAGGCCTGGCCTGTTTCAGACTTTTGAAAACTGGCACACATTTTCCAACCGGACGGCAGGTGTAAAAATCTGACTGTCCGGTTGAAAACCAGGTGGCAACCTTGTATATGTCACATCCCAATCCTTATTCCTATAACTGGTGCAGCCAGACCCTGAGCAGAAGTGCTCTATGCATTTGCACTAAGGGGTGTGATTGTGCACCTTGAAAGGCCAGTGTCTATGTAAATTACCTCTATAGTGCAGCATTATATAGTGAATCAAATACCCCCTATTGTAAAATATAAGGATATTATAAGTTATTTAGGAGTTCTATGACCATATAAAAGCACAAGGCCAAAGGCTGAGTACTTTTATACAGGTCATGGAACTCTGAGATTTCTTCTTATTTCCTCATGTTCCAACAAGGGGTACTTTATATATTATAATACACACGTTTTTGTGAGTCATGTGCCAAAAATTACACCACTAAGCTCCATTTATAACTGCTGACATCCTTAAGAGATGTTTATAAGGACATAATTTATTGAATAGGCTACTACGACCTTCGACTCGCATGATTCTAAAAATAGTTTGACTATTCGACCATTCGATAGTCCTTCGAAGGATTTTATCATTCGATCTAACGATTTTTATTCGATCGATCAGTCGAAGTATTTTGCGCTTAAATCCTTCGAATTCGATATTCAAATTCAAAGGATTTTACTTTGAGGGTCGAATTCAAAGGTTTATTAACCCTCGAAATTCGACCCTTATTAAATCGGCCCCTTAGATCCACTATCCGCAACCCAATCTGCAACCCGTCGACCACCATTAAACAGAGAGTGCTGTTGCTGCAAACCACAAGTGACATCATCAGAAGTGGGCAGAGACAGAAAAAAGTTTTGTAAATTTAAAAAGGAGTAAATCATAAACAATATAACATAAGATAAGAAATATAGATGAGACCCGAATCTATACCCACACCTGAAAATCCTACCCTCATCCTGCATGGTACCTACTTTTTTTACAGGTAACCCGCAGGTATCCAAGGGGCTGTAGGACTCTAATATAGGGAGCAGAAGAGGGAGATGAAGATAACACACCACAGTTATAATGGAGTTAATTAAATCATGAAAACGCATAATTGTATTTATGTGAATATAGTACAGAACATGTGCACCATTTGCTCCAAATCGTATATTTCCTTTCACACAGCAGACCAGTAAATACTACCTGCTAACTACTGCCAGCCATATCTTTCCGTAGTCTTAAAGGACTGATTGATTCTTATGAGAAGATAGTACCGCTCATGCATTTGCAGCTACCATTATTACTATATAGATAAAGAAATCATACCCAATGTTAGAGGTTTAAATATGAAATATGCTTGAGAAAGGGGCATGGCCCCGAAACGTTGCACTTCGGCACTTTGAATTAAAGCAAGGGTTTCCCTGCAAATTAAGCATTGTGTGCCGGTATCTTTGTTCCATTAAATATGAAATATGCCAGAAAGTAATTTTTTTATAATTTTGTTTTAAATATGTAATGTATTTTTATTATTTAATGCAGACTTAAATATGATGATTCATTTCTGTGAAAGATATGACGCAATCCTTGTAATTAGCAGCATTCATTACAATTTTGTCAGAATCATTATCAAGGTCACTCAAATTAAATTTCTAATGTTTTGCTTATAATGGCAATTTAGCTGTACTAAAAATACCATGACTATTATGGTGAATGTGTCATAAATCTTAGCTAGCTAAAAAAATCACTTTCCTCTTGGAAGAACATTTGGTAAATATGTCCATCTACGCAGAGGCTCTAGCAAGTAGTTAATTGTCACCTGATTTAACATTTCCACCAATGGTAGATGTGTTTGTTCAGGGTGCTTTTTTACATTGGGAAATAACTGCAAGGTCAAATATTCTGCTTACTCATTTTCCTTAGCAGTTTACAGAGAGCAGTATATTGGTGGTGTGACAATATTCTCCAGTGACAGTAAATCATGCATAATCTATTTACAGCTGTAACATAGACTGCTTCTTATGTAAGTATGGAGCAAAGGGCATCACCTATCAGTAATTGTTAACAATTATTGCTTTGGTATATCAAAATTTCAAAGCCAGCTGACATTACTGATTAATTAGTAAAAGTGTTCCGCTCTCAACAAAGAGGTTACCTGAAAACACAATAGTGATTTTATTATTAAGATTTACAGTGATGTATTAACCCCAGTGTTAGGGTAGATTATAAACATAAGGGCATAATGTCTCACTCTGGAAATGATATAGTAGACAGGGTTGGACTGGGCCAATGGGACACTGCGAAAAAAACCAGTGAGCCCCACAGAACCAGAAGCACCTACCTGCCAAAAACTGTTTATGTTTGCCATGCTCCTCTTAACCTGCCTCTGATCATGGCCACAAAGGACACAAGTGAAAAGGTACCCATGGTGGGGAGGAGGGGAAGGGTTGTGCCTCTGGACAAGCTCAAGAGGGGGCTCATAAGGTGGCAGCCCTTGTGGGCTCTGGACCCTCCAGTCTGACCCTGATACTAGGAGACACATGTCTATGGACCAGGTGTAGGGGGTGCACCTGGGACTCCTCTTTCTATTTAAGCTATAACAAAATCTAATTTATTTTGGTTTACTGTAACCTTGCAGTATACTGCCGGTGCTTTTTTTTCTTCATTCCTGGCGCGGTCTATGCTCATAGGGTTAATAACGCAGCCAACTCTGGGAAAAATAGATACTCAATATGAGAAAAGTGAAATGCTTTTTCCCGATAAGTGCTCAGTGTCAGCAAGATAATTCCACTTACATATTATTTTCTTTTTCTGAAAATGGAAAAGTTTCTGTTTAGTGAAACGGAACATGGAGATGGAAATGAATCTTCCCCAGATGATCATGTGTATCAGATGATTATGAGTACATATTGTAGATTCATAAATAGCTTGATAAAAACTGAGAATTAAATGAACAGTAACACCAAAAAAAATAAAATAAAAAAGAGTGCTTTATATGCAATGTTTTCCTGAATTGGTAAAAATTATGTGTTGCTCCAGAAATAATACTACAGTATTATTAGCACAGTATATGTATTATTAATATAATTAATATAATATGTATTCATTAAACTGCTGTATAGCCAGGGGAGCATGGTAGCCATGATACCCAATAAAGGGAGTGTTTGTCCCTTCTAAAGCAATGAATATGCTACACTGGTCACTCTATGGTGTAATAAATTGGCAAAGTGAGTGCATCTTGTCCTATTTCTGACATATAGTGACTCCTAGCCAGACATCCATGGAGCTGAAGCACCATGGGAAATGGGTGGAAATTGGAATTGGCATGCAGGTAAGATTCTGTAAAGAATATCTTAACCATGGGATAACCATGTTAGTTGAAAATTACACAAAGGTATATGTTTACAAAGCAGTACAAAACAGATATTCTGTATAGTTCTTCCACAGGTTATAACAATTTAAAAAAAATAGGACCTTCTGCTGTACCACTTGATTTATATGCCATGCTCATTTTGGCTGTACAAATATTCACACCAACTGGCTGAGCTAGAAAATAGGAGCAGCAGAGCACAGGACTTACCCAGATTAAGGGACTGTGAAACAAACTAATATTACTGTAAATGTTCATGCCTACACACCTACTACTTGATAAAAATGGTGACTTATAGTGCCATTTAATGTGAAGCTCAAGATTTGTACCAGGTAAATTAACCCAAGGTTATTGGAGAAGATATTGACAGAAATTCATTCTGATAAATCATTCTTTCTGTTACATAATACTAAGATTGTCTGAATTGAGTTGACATTGCCACCAAACAATCATATCCATGATATACTGAAGATAAGAAGACAAGAAAGCTTTATATTTTACATTGACATCATGCATATGTGCTCTCCACAGCTCATTTAAAATCAGTATTTGAGGATGCATGGGTAAGGAAATATTTTTAATATAGGAATAGCTGCCATGGAATATTTTTAATTTTGGGGTCTTGCACAAGTCTTCAAGAAAAACTTATATTTTAAAACTTTTTAGCCCAACCATTATTTCATTTAGCTGCTTCAAATGCAGCCCATTTTTGGATAAACCTTTTTATGTGGGGCCTTCAATGTATAGCACTCACTGCATTAGCAATGTGGCCTCGACCCGCTCCAACGCTACAAGTTAGAAGCGCTGAGTTGGAGGGGAGCGACATTGGGGCTGCTACCACCGGAAACGCCCCTGCATGCAAACCATACATTCTCTTCCCATGAATATAAGTTGGGCACATCATTCCCACCCAAATGGCCATTTGTACTGCATATATCCCCTCCGTTAGCTAACTCCATCACATTTTCCTAAAACAAACAACTTTTCATTCACCGGCCATTTACCCTCTGACACATCATCAGTAACCTTTATATCTGTTAAGAGCACATGAGCGCGAGTTCATGCAATCAAGAATGCAAGCTTACACAGGCACAACTAACTTGATAAAAAGTCCTGCTTCAATTAAGCACTGTGATGGTTAAGCTGAGCTTAAGAGAAGGTTACTAGAACAAATGGTGCAGACAGCTAAAACAGAGTTTCTATGGGAATAAGCAATGCCATCTCATCATTGGTTGCTAGACCGTAGGGCGTGTTTGATATCTGAGCTGAGAAGAACTGAGCATGCTCAGTAGCCAACTGTCAATGTAAATTCACTAGGGAGGGGGCCAAATGGGTTAGAGAAGGAGAAGGAATCCTAAGTGATGAAGTGCATGCTTCAGCCTTATAATTAACCTTTGAACAACCAGAGTGGCTGGTATTTAAAGATTTCAAAAAGCTGATTAATTGTGTGGGGGTTTACATGTCCTTTAAAAATTGTGTAAATAGATAGGCAGTGCAAAATAAAAAAAAATTCTAATATTTTTAGTTAGGCAAAAATGTAATGTATAAAGTCTGGAGGGACTGGATGTCTAACATGGGACATAACGGTTCAGTGAGTTTGCAATTGATCCTCAGCATGCAGCTCAGATTCAAAAGCAACAGATATGCCCCATGTGCCCCCCCCTCAAATCTCTGATTGGTTACTGCCTGGTAACCAGGGTAACCAGTCAGCGTAAACCAAGAGAGCTTAAAAGCAGGAAGTAGTGTTCTCGCTATAATGTAACACATCAAGCCTGTATATATTACATTTTTGCCTAACTAACTATATTAGAAGCATTATTTTATTTTGCACAGCCTATTTACCCAGTTTTTATTTTAACACTGAACAATTCCTTTAAGGCCAGCTGAAATCTTTATCCATAGGGCTTCCATGTGCCCCCCCAAGCATGGCTTTAATTCTATAAGTTTCCATAGAGACAAAGTTCTCTACCTTATAAACCTTCCATCCCTCCTAAAAAGGGAATAACCATCTAAATTCATTGCTCAGTCATATGTTTCATTCCACCAGGTTTCAATATTATCTATCATATGAAAGTGTTCTGCACGTGCAATCAACTCCAGCTATCCTCTGTGCAATTACAAGCAGACACCGGTGTTTACTGCAGACTATTAGGCAGATCTCTTTGTAACAGTGTTCTTAACAAATATACTATTTCCCCTTTCCCATGACCCCCATTATAACCTGCAGCCCTATCTACAGTACACTAGCCTCCTTCAATTAGGTGCTATATACAATGTCCACTAAAGCAACATCAGGAACCCAAACCTCATCTTTCCTACACCAATACTTTAGACACTAAGGGGCACATTTACTTAGCTTGAGTGAATGAATAGAATAAAAAATACTTCGACCATCGAATTGGCTACTTCGACCTTCGACTATGACTTCGATTTCGAATCGAACAATTCGAACTAAAAATCATTCGACTATTTGACCATCCAATAGTCAAAGTACTGTCTCTTTAAAAAAAACTTCGACCCCCTACTTCGCCAACTAAAACCTTCCAAACATCAATGTTAGCCTATGGGGAAGGTCCCCATAGGCTTTCCTGTCAATTTGGGATCAAAGGAAAATCGTTCGATCGATGAATTAAAAACCTTTGAATCGAAGGATTTAATCATTCAATCAAACGATTTTTTCTACAATCGATCGAACGAATGAAATGCGGTAAATCCTTCGACTTCGATATTCTAAGTCGACGGATTTTACTTTGATGGTCGAATATCGAGGGTTAATTAACCCTCAATATTCGACCCCTAGTAAATGTGCCCCTAAGGTTCTGAAATTAACCAAAAATAACATTTGAAGACCTTTAACCTTAGATGTTTGAGTTTAGATCCTAGATCCCATAACTAGATGGTCCTTCATTTAACATTCATTTTGTCATTAGTACAATATGTACCAAGAGAGTTGACCAACCCCACCCAATAATGTGTCTTATTGTCTAATAATTGACAGCTAATGAGTCTGTCAAATTATTATTACTGATTGATAGTAATTTCTCCAGCTTTCCAGCTATTCCAGTGCTGGCTTTCCAATCTGGCCCAGTCAAAGATTCCCAGCTATTTCAGTGCTGGCTTTCAATTCTGACCCAGTGCCAACTCCCTTGTCTGTTTCTGTGCTGTTTGTTCAATGTATACACCCATTTATTGTACAGCGCTGCAGAATATATTGGATTTTTTTTATTACTACTACTACTTTCAGGTTATCAATATTTACACAAATATTTGATTTAAAGAAAAAAAACTCTCACAGGCCTAAAGACTTTTTTCATTTTCTTGCTAAAAACTTAATTTCAGTTGTCTGGTAACAATCTGCTTGGAATGCAACCGTCAAACTATCTGAATTAAGGGAGGCTTAGTGATGAAATGTCAGGAGACCATGGTCACGTTATGTGGAAGGCACGGGTATTCAGATGACCTAAAAGTCTCTGTTTGGATGTCTTTCTTTTCTACTGGCTGAATGAGATTTACTTAATCCCAGGAATGAAGGATGTTATTCTTTATGCTTGTTCTAGAATGAAAACTCTGCTGGCTTATGATCTAAAGGAATGTTGTCTGTGACAAGTAAGCAGAAGAATGGATTTCATTTACACAGTATTAACTTGTCTTTATCTACTACAAAGTCTGCTGTTTAGAAATACATTTCCCTAAAGTCTATATGCCTTTAATAGGCGATTTAAATGCTTAATTATTTCAGTATTAATAACTTTATCTCTGTTTAAAAGACTACTGTCTCTATACCATACAGAAAATACGGATTAGCTTTCACACTTCCCTTTCAAAAAAACAAAACAAAATATTAAATATCTCGGAATCAAAATCCCTTCACACCACAAAGATCTATACGCCCTAAACATCAGGAAAATCATTGACACTATACAATAGGAAACGCTGCAATGGAAGCACATTAATCTGTCGTTTTTGGGCAGAAACCACTTTATTAAAATGATTTTATTCCCCAAACTCTTGTACCCAATGCAAATGTTACCATACTGTATTAAACAAGGGAAAGTTGTGCTCACCACTATTTTTTAAAACCATTAGGCGGGGGTGCAATGAGGGTGTGACCACAAAATACATATAGTCAACTACAAGAGGTCCTCTGCACTCAACCCATTATCAATATATTTAAGACAGCGACATTTTGTGCATACTGCTACTAAAAAATGCCTTACCCTTTAAACAACACAGGGATTGTTTGTCCATATATTGCAATATATTTAAGCTGGCCAACTATGTCAAAGTCATCCCATATCTGGCCAGTCCTACGCTTAATTTTCATCTGATTCATTAAGAATTCAATTGCTTAATTCTACATTTTACAAAGGGACTAAGTTTTACCTGCAACTTACTAGCTGCTTTCAAAGTAAAACTCCCAAACTTGGCTGCTTAAATATATTGCAATATATGGACAAACAATCCCTGTGTTGTTTAAAGGGTAAGGCATTTTTTAATAGCAGTATGCACAAAATGTCGCTGTCTTAAATATATTGATAATGGGTTGAGTGCAGAGGACTCTTGTAGTTGACTATATGTATTTTGTGGTCACACCCTCATTGCACCCCCGCCTAATGGTTTTAAAAAATAGTGGTGAGCACAACTTTCCCTTGTTTGTTATAGTTATACAGGAGCAGTGACCAGCTCCATGTTGTAGCTCCCACCCTTCCCAGCTATAGTCAGGTGATCCCACTGGTGTCTAATAAAAGGGCAGCCAAGTTTGGGAGTTTTACTTTGAAAGCAGCTAGTAAGTTGCAGGTAAAACTTAGTCCCTTTGTAAAATGTAGAATTAAGCAATTGAATTCTTAATGAATCAGATGAAAATTAAGCGTAGGACTGGCCAGATATGGGATGACTTTGACGTAGTTGGCCAGCTTAAATATATTGCAATATATGGACAAACAATCCCTGTGTTGTTTAAAGGGTAAGGCATTTTTTAGTAGCAGTATGCACAAAATGTCGCCGTCTTAAATATATTGATAATGGGTTGAGTGCAGAGGACCTCTTGTAGTTGACCATACTGTATTAAACCAACTGATCAAAAACGGTTAAACCAAATATTTCGAACCTTCATATGGAATAAAAAATGCCCAAGAATTAGTCTTTTTAAATTACAGCAACCCAAAACCCTAGGCGCTCTCAATTTCCCTAACATTGAAGCTTACAACGAAGCAGCCCTTTTACAATATGCAGGAGACTGGATTCTCAAAAAAGATCTGTACACAACACTCTCCTTAGACCAATTTCAAACCAACAACCATTCTCTAAACTATCTACTGCCACTCCTATACAGAACATCCCAACACACATAAAAAATAACCCATTATTCCTAGACACATATAAAGCCTGGCACTCAGCCAGGAAAAAACAAAACATATCACAATACATCTCCCCTTATCTAACATGGATAGACAACAGAAACTTTCCAACAGGTATACGCAATCCTATTCTATATTGCTGGAGTGTAAATGGCTTACACAACATATATGACATACTAGACATTAACTACTCAATATTCTCTTTGCAAAAACTAGCAGAAAAATTTCCATTCACCAACGCCTATCCATACAGATAGATCATTCACTTTGCAAACACTATAATAAAACTCCTAAATAATGACAAAAACAACTTATTAAATCAACTATGGAAAAACAAAAGCAAGAAACTCACAACTTCACACATCTATCAAACTATTAAACCTTTACTGGATTTAGATGACGGAGACAAGCCTAATTTTAAATGGACGATGGAGATACCTAACACCACAGAATTGGACATTCTAAAACAACATACCAAAATTATGACATTACTCCCGGCAAGCAGATATCAGGAAATGTCACTGCAGAGTCTCCATAATTCATATCTTACCCAATTAGAATATTTAAGATGGGTAACCTCTCCCCAGATGAATGCTTGAAATGCCGCACTCCCGTAGCAAATCTAATACATACCATATGGTCATGTCCCTCAATGCAATCCTTTTGGAAGGAAGTCACTTCATATGGAGCACAGATTGTTGGGAAACCTCTCCACATACACATAGAATGGGCCTTATCCAGCAACTCTACTTCGTTCACATAAATTACAAAAACCGACAAACACCTCATGGGAAGATTGGCTGCAGCAGCCAGGAAAACAACATTACAACAATGGCTTCATACTGATCCTCCACCTTTGATATTGGTGAAACAAAAACTACACCACATCTTCCATATGGACTGGAAACTATAATTAGAAACTATAACCAAAAAAGAACACAACACATCGAAATTCTTTAATACTTGGTCAACCTACATAGCACACCTCCCACAAAAAATCAAATCTCTCACGATTTATACCTTTAGACATACAATATGGTACGATATAGAAACTCTCAAAAACCATCCTTTGATCATAGAATCGTCCCAATATCTAGCAGTACTACAACAAGAACAATTACAACCTGATACTGCGCCTCCCAGAAGTCATCAGGCTAACAGATTGTTGACCTCTTATCCCACCTAATCCTTATAGGACCTACCCCCATGCCATTTACCATAACTGAGCTGATTGTTTAAAATGTTATTGAAATGTTTTTTTTTATCTGATGTCATAATCACTACAACTTTTGCTTTATGGAAACATGTATAATTATTTAATGTGATTTACTTTATCATTTACAATAAAAGCAAGTTTAAAAAAAAAAAAAAAAAAAAAAAAAAGACTACTGTCTGCATTTTTATTCCTCCTACTTTTTGGTGGGGAGTAGACACAGATATAAGATTGTACCCTGTTCCTGGAGCACTTTAACCAGATTGCTGAAATTGCAAACTAGATGTTGAATTAAAAGATAAATAACTCAAAAACCACAAATGATAGAAAAAATGAAAAGCAATTGTAAATTGTCTCAGAATATCACTTTCTACATCATACTAAAAGTTTAAAAGTGAACAAGCCCTTTAAGCAACGATAGTGCAAAAAAGTTGACTGTGAGCAACATAATAGATATAGTTCTATAACTCATGAAGCCAACTAGTCATTTATATTTTGGGACTCCTGCTAAACATATGGCATAACATATGGCATAAGATATTGTGTGCCTCTTTGATTATGAAGGCCCTAATTAACAGTGAATAACCATATTATTATTATTAGAGTAACAGGATCTCTTGGGGACACAGGAACAAGCAGGGCAGGTGGAACAGGGTCAATAACAGGCATGGAAAATGGCACTGGAACAGGCAAGGGAGTTGGCACTGGGTCAGACTGGAAAGCCAGCATTGGAATAGCTGGGAAGTCAAAATTGGGACATGGCAGGGAGGCTAAAGAGTTAGAAGATCATTATGGACATAATTATAAATATCTATATCAACTATATAAAAATGTAATAAAAAATAAGCATGTTCCCTCCTAAAGTGAAAAAGTAAAGAAGTTTCCCACCTATCTTAGTAAATCTGCCTCAGCATTATTTTGAAGTTCTGCTGCAATGGTCCCCATACTTTCCATTATTTTTCCCAAAACCTCCTGTCACATGCATTTCTTGTTGGATGGTAATTTGGCTAATATGTAATGAATGTGTCTCTAGTCTAATATAAAGTCCCAAACTGTGATTTAGATTTTCAGAGAAATCCCTTTTTTTTTCCCCCACATTCCTAGTTTAACCCACCTTTTTTGTGTTATGACCTTACACATAATCCGTTGACTGTGATGCAACCGAATGGTTATACCATTGAACAGAAGTCACAATGGATATGTTATAGCATAATTAATTGTATGCGAAGTCTAGTCTAGATGACTTAACACTTTCTTAATAAAGTTTAGATGAAAGCTTTATAGTAAGACTGAATAATGCACTTACAGAGACATCAGCTTATATGACAGGCAAATCTCATTTTCTGCTTGATGATTTGTAACAACCCCTAAGCTTAGCTTCTCAACAGCTGCTCAAAGCCCACTGAGCATGTGAGTGTTGTAGACAATCCTAACAATATCCAAGATGGGAAATTTTTACAACTTTTAAGTCCTGAATTATTAATACTTTTGCGATGTTGAACCTTGGGCTGCATCAATAGGTTCAGTATACAAAATATGGCATTTCTAGCCATATTAATGTTTAGGGTTTAGTTCTTTATTAAGAAAATGGCTAGTCAGTGGTATATTAAGACTCTTTTGGGGTGGCACTATCTCCAACTCTACAATACTTATTTTTTTTTCCAGCTAAAATCAAATTGTTTTTATTATGCAGTAGAGAAAGACCGCATTGACAAGCTAAGTAATAATAACTATCAGATTCAATAAGCTTGTACTCATTTTTGAGTTTTGACCAAGACAATAAAGTTTTCTTAAGTGGATCAAATAAGTCTTTAACTAAGACTAGTAAATTTCTCTTAGTAGAAAATAGAAAGGAATCAGACTTTTGATAATCTGAGGGTTTAAGTAAGAGCTTTGCTGGCATGAAAGGGGTTTATGTATAACTATACCCATGTTGAGAGAATAAATGTTTCCACACAAAAATAGAATCACGATAAAGAGGATTCCTTTTAAAATCACAAGGAACATTTCCCCATTTGCTATGTAAAACAGATAAAATATCAAAGAAGGGTTCTTGAAAGATCTCGATGTCAGGGTTTGTAAATTTATTGCCTTGAGAGATCCACTCAATACAGTATCTAGTGAGGGCTGATAAATTAAAAGCTCTAAAGTTAGGAAGATTTAACCCTCCTAGTTTAACTGGAGCTCTTAATTTATAAAGTGCAATTTTTGCCTTTTTACCATTCCAAATAAATTTATTTAAGGCAGAGTCAAGTTTCTTAATATCAAAATGTTTTATGAACAAGGGGAGGTTAATTAATGGATATATTAACTTAGGAAATATCAAAGATTTAAAAAAGAGTGCTCATCCCTTTATATTAAGGGGAGAATTGGCCCATTTTTCGCACATGGAAAAAACCTTTTGACAGGCTGGAGTGATATTCAAAGAATATAAATTATTTAGATTTGACGGAATTATTAATCCTAAATATTTGATCTGATTTACAATACTTACTATTGGATCTTAATGCCTTTCGCTCCAGGACTGAATTCAAGACAGTCTCTTTGCCTTACAACTTCTTCAGCAGTTCAGATAAATCCTGCCAGGGCTTTTTGGCTGATCTGATATGCTCTCTGTATATCAGATCAGCCAGTAAGGGAACCCACGCCCCCAATGAATGCAATTTTTATTTTAGATTCCTTCTGAGGGTGCGCGGGCCCAGGTGCAATCGCACCTGGCGAACCCCTGGTATTTCCGCCCCTGAAAACAGCAGCTGTAATTGGTGAATAGTCAAAGACAAGTGGTTGACATGTACCAGTAGAACATAGCTATTATATTATATATTATAGTATAACTAAATATTGTGTAATACAGTCTTGGTAAAAGCCAAACACATACTGTAGCTGTATCTGTATCAAAAATATACTTTCTATGCTTAATGAATCACTTTGCATCATCTTGTTTTTACATGCAGTACTTTTTATGCTTATGTGTGGAATGTATATTAACAACTACATAATAGAAAGTACTAATTATTAAGCCACTTTGTCAATAGTATGTGTATATATGTAATATATATATAAAACCATATTTAAGCATCTTCAGATTTAGTTCAGTAACTGCTGCATGTTCCTTGACTAAAATAAATAAAATTTATGTCAAATCAGTTTAATAATCAAGCATATTCTTTTTACATTTACAGCTAATAAACATGCAATTTATGATTGGTTAAGTTACAAGGTTTTATTATACTGCAGACTACTTTCAAGATACAAGTAATTGGATAAGAATATGACATGAAGATTGATAAACGCATTGGTGAAATATATTATCTAGTATTTTTCTGCAACACAGAGAACTCTCAACTGTGCTGGGGATTATCATTTTTTGTTTTAAATTCTTCTACTGAGACTGCTGCCAATAAGGGAATGTTATACCAGTAAAAAATGAAACTGCTATATAATAAAAATGCTGAAGTTAACTTCCTATAGTAAGCCATGTAATTAGTGTGAACAATGAATGGCACTTTGTTTCGCCATACAGTGGTACTCAGTAAGCAGCAGCAGAGATTCTATGGCGTTAGGAATACAATGGCCTCACTGTGCAGTGGAAATGCTGGTTTGTCCTACGTTAGAAGAACCTGCTCCTAATATAGCCACAAACATAAGAGAAACATAACTGTTGTACTGTGTTTGCCACGAGAGTTGGTTTTCCCTGCTACTGTTGCACATACAATGATATCATTGTAAGCTAAAAATAAAATGTAACATTCAGTCTCCTAGAGGAAATGCAAATTATAAATGTAAAAATGTAAAAACTGGCTTTACTGACCAGCCAAATGTAAGATTGAAATAAATACTATCCAAGGCCAGTTTTAATAACCCATCTTATTTCTTCTAGGTTTGGAGAAGTAGGGTGGGTCCAATTAAGTTTTAAATTATTCAAGTATTAAATTATACGTATATTTTTAACAAAGAATTTTGTATACTACAATGTGCTGAATGCATTGTGCATAGCTTACTAAAATAGCCTTTACTGAGAACCCTTCTCTAACTAGGGAATAGAATTGATAACCAACCTCTTTCCATGATCCTTTAGTAAGTTCTCTATCAATGTGAAAATAGCATTACCAACACCAACAGACCTTAGAGTAGAAAACAATATTTATGGCACTGTAGCATATGCTTTGGCAAGGTCCAAATAGATCACATCTACTACTCCTACTGTATTCTTTACACAATAATCATAAATCTATATACATATATTTATATACTGTATGCTGGTAGAAGGATCCACACTCTATATCTTGAAAAAAAAGTATGGCTGTATTCTCAATCACTGTGCATTCCAAAATTGATAAAGGTATTGGTAAAGGTAAATAGGGATTAAAATGTTGGAATGAAATGTTGAAAAGTATCTTTGCAGATATTGATAAAATTGATAAAAAAAAATGAATAGTCCAACAGTTTAGTC
The DNA here is from genome assembly GCA_038501925.1 of Xenopus petersii. NCBI lineage: Eukaryota > Metazoa > Chordata > Amphibia > Anura > Pipidae > Xenopus > Xenopus petersii. The sequence goes on from CM076673.1 coordinate 101,219,763, forward strand.
ATTTTATATATACATAGATATATATTAACATTTCTTATTGTAGATCATGGGCTTTCTAGATAATGGATCTTTCTGTAATTTGTAATTTCATACCTTAAGTTTTCAACAAAGAAAAAGGAAATCATATATAAAAATTTGGATAAAATTGAGTCTATGGGAGATGGCCTTTCCGTAACTTGAAGCTTACTGGATAACAGGTTTCCAGATAACTGATCCCATACATGAATCTATAATCTAGCTATGAGCTAATGGGGTCCCTGAACAAAAGCTTGTGATCCAAGGGGGGCTTTAACAAACAAAGTATGGCACTGACTTGCTGTACATTTTCATGTACTCTATAGGACTAACTTTGCTATTGTGCTACTCTGCTACTGTGTATTTTTGTTGCTGTGCATATTTATTTTTATACAAATATACAACTCGGAATACACGGTAGCTCTATATAACTACAGAACACAGACAGAACATTTACTGTACATTTTTATAAAGAAACATTTTCTGACATAAATACTTCTTGTATAAGCCTTATATAAAACATATTTTGCCTTTTGGGAGTGAAAATTAGCTGTAAGCAGACTGCTAAAAAAGTAAAGTAAACTTGTATTTGGACCTGATGTGCTGTAAAATGTTTCCCAAAAAAGACAGTTCCTGTTTACCTTTTAATTTTAATAACAGTTTTCTAGATTTGCTAGAGAGAAAGTAGGCATTCACATTCTGTTTTTCAGAGCTTGAAGCATACAAACACATTTAGTAGTTGCACTTCCAAAAAAAGAAAAAAAAAAATCTGAACTAGAAAATTCTGAGCAATGTTTAATCCATTGTGCTAGAAAGTTTTCAGACTTTTTCAGCCTGTTTAGGAAGAATGGTAAAATATCAGGCTGAGCAGGAATGGTATACACAGATTACAGGCTACACTAGTGTTTGGTAACTTACTTTATGTTAGAACACCCCTTTCCCTGCAGACTTAAAAGTGCTTCATAGGTGCACGTTGTATAGAATTATCTAAATACATAACTATCATTTTAATGTATTCATATTTAATAGTGTAAACTGGTCAGTTTTGAATGGTTAATACTGTAAGGGTTTGTCTGTGGCACATTTTAAAAACAAAGAGGAGACCTAAAGAGGGTGTAAAACAAAAATAAAATTTTGCCTATTAAGAGACAATTCTGATCTAATTAGATTCACTCTAACAACTGGACATTGATTTGAATCAGAGACTTGAACTTGACTAGGAGAGAATCTGATTAAAAAGAAAGCCTGCAGCCCACTCATTGGGAGCTTGGGGCATGGCTGCCTGACCAATGGGAGTGGTGGGGGATGGTAGAATTTGTTACTGTGGAAGCCTTATTGGTTATCTGTGTATTTGAGTGTGCTGGTGGGAGTATTTAAATGGGTAGGGGAAGGCAGATAAGTGCTGGTTGTCACAAAGTGCAACAGAGCCTGCCTGCTTCAACTTTTCCTTCCCACCATTCCCCTGTTTGGTTTTGTCAGATTTATTGTTTTGATTACTTATTTGTTTTTCAATGCTGGATTCTTTTCTCGTTGCTGTCATAGCTTTATTTTGTGTATTTTGGGCACAGGCCAGTATGTGAGAAAAGGTTGGTGGGTTATGCAGCCTTGGACCTGTTGCTGCTGGAAACCCTTAGGATCAGGTGTATTTCACTCCTGCAGTCTATATGGCTACAGCAGGAGAATCCTTGTATGGGGATATAATGTGTTTGAATAATTTAAAGGGATTCTGTCCTGATTTTTATGGTGTCATTTTTATTTCTAAATTACACTGTTTACACTGCAAAGAATTCAATCTACCATGTAAAATTCCTAACCCAACAAGTGTATTTTTTCTTAGATGTAATATTGGTGTGTAGGCTGCCATCTCAGGTCATTTTGCCTGGTCATGTGTTTTCAGAAAGTTCTGTACTATGGAACTGACAGGCCATTGTTTCTCCTACTCAACGTAGAAATTTATGTTCAAAAGAATCAATGTTTAACAGGTGTGCTATATTAACATTAAAAAAATCCTAGAGGAAGGCTTGGACTTTCTAAATTGTGCTCTTCTAGGCCAAGCAGTCTCAATAGTCCACCCCCCCTCACAAGTTTGCGCGCAAGTGTAAGTTTCTTATTAGCGGATCTGGAGCACTGGGGATTTGGGATGGGAGATTTAAAGAACTATGAAATCTTCTGCATGTCCTCGGTGCTCCGGGAATAAATTTAGATGTAGCTGGGCGGCTTGCTGCCCCTGAATTCCTGCCGCCATATTCCTTGGCCTTTGTGGCCTTCCCACATATCTGGGCCTGCCTAAAGGTTGTATATTTTCTCGATTTGTATATTTCTTAGCAAATGTATTGTTTTGTGTATTATTTATACAAACAGAACTAGTGCCAGTTTCAAATCAAGTGGGAAAATACATGCTCTGTTTGAAATGCATTAGATCTTTGCTGTATAATGGAACACAGAACAAGTCACTCATTACTAGTATCATTAATTCTTATCAGGTCACTGACTCTAGTTTCATTAGTTCATATCAGACCACTGAGCATGCAGAACTGATTGATCAGCAAACCCTTTGGTTCATTACAGTGGTGTAACTAGATATTACTGGGCCCCACAGCAAGTTATTTTTTCAGGGCCCCAAAATGTCTAGAGGTTGTCCTGTTTTACCAAAATTTATTGAAATTGTACATGAATTAGAGCCTCATGGTGCCACTATACCTCCTGGTCCCCCTGCAGCCACAGGGTCTGCTTCCTCTGTTGTTACGACCCAGGTTCATTATGTACAAGTGCAAAGTATTGCCATTACATTTTTATTCTACTGTATTTTTTTATCTTTTAGTAGAGTTACAGAGATGAGAACTATCTCAGTAACACATCTGACTCTACCAGAGAAGCCAAATCTGAATCTGAAATTTGAAAAATTAATTTTTTCTTGAATACACGCATGAATTTTTCCATGCCGTCTATATACAGATGGGATACTGAAGACAACCTATGAGCTATAAAAAATCTAAATCCCAGATACAAACTGGAAAAATGGTTATTAGTAAAGGGAATTAGCTATGCCTAATTAGTTTAATGCATTAAACAATCATTTAGGGGATTGGTCCTGCTTCTGTTTTATTACCAACCACTTGGCTTACTTCCAGTGGGATCAAGACGCCACCTCTAAATTAAAACACTCTTACTTTTAAATTTCTTTAAAAGCAATTATAACACTAAAGGGTACAATACCTTGATGACACAGACTATGTAACTACAAGTACTAGACCCTAGGCATCAGATTGTGGGTCACTTACCCGGGAATGGGTCCAGTATTGCCTTACCTATTGCTAGCAACTCTAAATATGCTGGCATAAAATGGATCTGTGTTGATAAACTGTGCTAATAAAGATGTACCTATATTAACCTATGTATTGAGGAACATAAAGTACCTGCCATACAAAACCACTTTTTTCAGTTCTGTTGGGGACCCCTGTGCTAGAGAGCTTGTACCTGGGCATCTAGCTTGTCACTACATTACTGTCCTTCTCATACAATGGTATGCGCCTTGAGTACATTTGGTGCACCTTTTTTTAACCCTTTGCACAAGTTGGGAATGTAGGAGTGTACATCTCTGCAGAATATGTTGGCACATTATTAATGTGTGTTATAAAAATTATATTACTATTATCTTATATTTATATAGAATCAACAATATACATTATTTCATCATTCACATCAGTTCCTTTTCTATTGATTATAGATATTTTCAGATTTTTTCAGTTAGCATTTCATATGTCTCTTCAAATTTGCCACTATGTCTGATAATAAAAAAAACTTCCTAGATGTCACTGCTCTCCACACATTCCCCAGTTTGCTTAACCATTTAATTGTGTAGCCAGTGCATGGGGAAAGACATCAGGTCCCCCGTTCTGGTGCACAAACAAGATTCTGAGATGATACAAGGCTTGCCTTAATAACAGTGTCCACAAAATGGCTCCTGCCTGCTTGCTATAATTATGAGTTTCCACTCTGATGGAAACAAGATTCAAATAACATATACAGTGTATTTAAAGTTCATAAAATAGGATTTGGAATCATTTTTTTGGGTGATGGTCCCCTTTAATATTTTAGCACTTGATCGCTAATGTAATTGTATGTATGGTATATAATTATGTTCTTTTATTCTATATTTTCCTGTTGAGTCTATTATATGAGCCTTATTTGAATGATTAAGAATCATTTCTGTTTTGTCTGCAAATAGGAGAGTGGTTTCAATGTCACTGATGTCAACGCTGAACACTAAGCACAACACTGAACATATGAGTAATAGTGCCTAATTTTATATTTACATTTCCTTCTTTGGACAACAAAACTATTAAGTTTGGATCCTGAAAAAAACACAAGTGGTGTTGTGCTCTGCATTTCTGCCTGCTAAAACTATGTGCTTGTGGCATGTGAACTTGTGATCTATCCTGAGAAGCATCCCATGTTATCTGACCATGAATGACTCTCTCTTTGTTATGTGAACAGATATTCTTTTCAGAATAGAAACCTTATGTGGTGTGGTTTATAGGTGTTATAGTCATTAAAGGATTTATACATTATATATAGAAATAAAACTAAGTTGACATCAATGTTTATTGTAGTTCAAGCCAACAAATAGTGCACTGATTCAAATTAATGTATGCTGACACAAACTTTTGGTTGCCTGCTGAATCATATGCTGCAGCTCCACATACTTTAGATATACTGCAGACTTATACCACCTTTCAACCTTTGCAAGCCCCCCCCCCTTGGAACTATTGACTCACAAATAGTTGTCAGACTGAAATTATAATAATAAAAGGTGTAACATTAGCATCAGGATTGGAAACTTGTGGCTACCAATCAAGTGTTTGCTTTTAGACAGGTTAACTGCTGATAATTTCATAATTTGTGAGTAGGTTGCTGAATGGTAGAAATATCTCTTTAAATACTGCTTTCATTTTTTTTAAAGGCTCTCAAAAGAGTTAACCCTGATGTGCATAGCATTGCTAATAAATAGTGGATATTATATTACCTTGTGTAGTACTGCTCTAACAGAGCACTGCATCTTCTGTATTATGTGCTGATACCATATATGGGATTGGCTTCATGTTGTATTGAAGCAATAATAGGGGTATATAATAGAAGACAATAGGGGTCATTTTTTATGAGCACTTGTGTTCTAGAACTTTTTGCCCTGCCCTGCACATTGAGAGATTTCCGCAAGTCTGTGTGTTCCAAATAATATTATGAAGCAAGTGGCAAATATGTAAGGAAATATATCCTGTGGCAGCTGTAGCTCAGATTTTAAATCATGTGAAATGCATTAATGTGCTATTTTAGGTTTAAATATATTTACATAAACACTACTCACTAATTTGAAGCAGGGGGTACAATGAGGCTGTGACCACGAAGTTCATACAGACTTATCACTTTGGACAGCCATTCTCTGAGCTCTCCAAACAGTCCCGTACTTTAGTTAACCATATTCAAACAGCTACCTGTATAGCCATAGCAGCTAAATGGAAATCCTTAGAATATCCAACTTTATCTAAGGAGATAAACCAAAGAAGATTTGAAGAAAGGATAGAAAGAATAGTTTCTTGCAAACTAAGGGTAAGAGCATACCTGGTGATTCAGGGAGATTCAGTCGACTAACCTTCCTTGTGGCGACTAATCTCCCTGAACTGCTTCCCGTGTCTTCTGTCTGCTTCAATGAAAAAACGCCTGCGCCTGCGTTTCGATTTCTGAAGTCGCCCGAAGTTAAACTTCTAAAGTAAGTAAACTTCTGTCGACTTCGGAAATCTAAGTGCCGCAAGTGCATTGGCGCAGGCGTTTTTTCATTAAAGCAGGCGTAAGACACGGAGAAGCAGTTCGGGGAGATTAGTCGCCCCAAAGAAGAGGCGATTAGTAGCTGGCCGACTAAATCTCCCCGAATCTCCAAGTGTGCCCTTACCCTAGGGGTGGTGGCAGACGGGGAGAGGCAACTTCGAGCGATTTCGGATATTTCCGAAGCGATTCGAATGCCATCACCGGCGATTCGTATCCTTGCTGGCAGGAAGGCATTTGGGGAGATTAGTCACCCGCAGTAGAGAAGATTTGTCACTGGGTGACTAATCTCCCAGTCTGCCACCACCCTAAGACCTGTAGTTTTCAAAAGATTTGATTTATGTGGGAGCTCAGAGGCCTTATATTTAGATTATTTGCTTCGAATGTCATGTGCAAGATGCAGTTTAACTATTGTTTGCATATAATTCTTGACTCCTATCGCTACAGGGTTTCAAGGAAGATTGTTCCTATTCTCTCTCTCTTCCCTTTCCTCCCTCTTCTCCACCTTTCCCCTTTTATACCCTCTTTTTCCACCCTCCCATATCAACCACCCTTTCTATAATAGCCTTAGTGTGGGTTTTCAAGCACTTCTGGTGCAATGCACCATCTTACTATTGCTGCAAAAACTATGTATAGATTCTGACTGATTGTCTTTGTACAAACAATGACTCCTTAACTTTCTTTAGTAAAATTTTACAAAAAGTTACAAACAACCCTCCCAAATAGGTGCCTTTTTTTGTTCACCACTAGGATCACCTGACGGGTGATGGTAGCTACCCCATGGAGCTGGCCATGACGCCTGTATAAACTACAACAAAAAAGGGAAATTTGTGCTCACCAATAATTTTAAAACCATTAAGTGGGGATGCAATGAGGCTGTGATCACAAAATTCATAAGTAAAACCCCCATTTTAAGTTTTTCAGGGGACCAGGAAAAAATTATATAAAATCCGTGAAAATGTAAAATCAGGGAAATGTGTTAAAGTAACTAAAGTACTGAAAGGATATAAGAACAGGAGTCAGTTTTACTTTGAGATACAATATTTACTGTGTTAATAACAAGGGTTAAGCATTGCAGTGTTAATGTTACACTATGGGGGGAATGTGCAAGGCCTCTCTGTCAGTCACACACACAACCTAAAGCAATAAGTGATTGGGGCAGAACTGTATAAGCGGCAGACTCATTGGAATTGACTATTTACAGGCAGAACCATGGCAAAGTATATATCTGGTATTTTAAACCTCTTTAAAATTTTTAATTTTGCATATGTTAATATTGTAAAACAGCCCTGTAGTCTTCTGTTATAGAGTCAGTCTACATTATTTTGTAGGGAAGAGAATGTTGAATTCCTAGTCACTAACCCAAAACAAACTAAACAATAAACACTACTTTCACAATGTTGACACATATGGTCCTTGGAAAACAAATAGAGGAATTCCTTGAAGAATTGCCTGCTTGTCTATCATCATAGTATTTTCATCATTCTTTTGATGTTTATCATGTCCATTCATGAGATCCTTGGAATTTTGTGATGTTAATTAGCAAGAGTCTCTATTAAAACAGGGAATGGTAGCCATTTAGGTTTAATGTTTCGTTGCCACTGCATGTCATGCTGTTCAGCTTCTGTGTATTTTATGTGTTTGCCATGCAAAAATAAGCAAATATCTTACAAATATCTTTACTCTTGCTGAATCACACATATGGTTACATGCATTTTTACAATTTGTAGGAGAATCACCCATTGGAAATATTCATGCAATTCAGAATGTATGAGCAAAGGTTTACAATTGTAATTTCAGAGATTCTTGACTTGGCGGCCAATTACTAACTGGTTAAAACGCTTTACTTAATATAATTATATACATTGGGTAGTTAGTATACTATTTGTTGTTCCCTGTCTGTTCTATTAATGTTTTTGTTTAATGTACAGCAAGTAGCACTATATAAATACAAGTAAAAGTGCTCATGGTGGTTTGACTCAAATTTTTTCTTTCCATGTGTTATTTACAATATTTTTGTAATCCAAATGCCCCAATAGTAATACAGAAGGAGCATCTGGAATATTTTCCTTAATTGATATTTGCACTTTGTAGGTGTTTGTTTCCATTTATTATTAATGCACTTCCTAATTTACAAACATTTCAATGTCGGTAACGATCCTTTTTCTAAGAGATATTTGAAATAAAACTGCATTTGCTGTTATAATAACAATATAAAGCTTGGAGCGTTACATTAGGGAATTTTCCTCTCTACACAGCAATAATCTATATTTTTTTTTAAAAAAAAAAACCTCAGCGTTTAGAATTAACATAAAAACACAGTTTTTAAATTGAAAAAATTTACTTTAGCATATAAAAAAAGAGAATACAATAAACTTTAAGAGACATGATATGGCTAAAGAGGGATGGGGAAATGGATTGGGAAAGGTGAGTGGGGTAAGGACCTGATATTTTATTTTCCAACAGACACATGATGAGGGAAGGATGGGGAAGGTTTTAATCCTCTTCTTCCTCAAGGCTTTCTCAGATACTGTAGTCCGAGGCAGACTGTGAATCAGCCTGCTACAGTCTTGAATTGTCATCTTTTCCTCTATAGAATAAGGCGATACCTGGTGAACCATAAAATGTCCTTCACAGAGTTCAAAAGGTACCAGGATTCCAAAATTGCCCGTTTGGTATGGGTCCCCTGAAACAGTCCATAAAGCACCAAGTGGTGCGTAAGAAAGTTCATGGGCACCCAGTCTTTGAGTTCATGTTCCAGGACATAAAGCAGGGCCTGTGCAAATGGGCAATCCCAAAGAGTGTGCAAAGCTGTTTCTTCATGTATAATGCACCATGGGGAATGCTGCTACATGCACAGGTTATGAGCATACATGAAGGTTCTAAGGGGAACTCCACCTTGGATAGCCAACCATGCAATGTTTTTGAGATCAGCAGGCAACTGAGGGTATGAAAATGTTCTGCATGAGCAGGTGGCCTGTGATGCTAACATGCAAATCAAAATGCCCTGTCTTTGGGCAATGACAGCCACATTCTCAGCAGCAGTCCAGCCTCTTTCAGGTATCTGAGTTTAGGAGACTGCTTGGCTATGTGCTATTAAATTAATTGATTTGACATCATTGATTATGGTTGATCATATATCAGCCTATCTCAATGGAATTTTTCTAATTATTAGTTGGAAAAGTTTACAAATGGTACGTGAGTAAGGCCTTGTTTCATTCTGTTACCACTTAATAACAGCTGTTATTAGTGATGAGCAAATTTTTTGGCAGGCATGGATTTGCAGAGAAATAATGCATTTCTCCATCTTCAAATTTTTAGCAAAACTGTGGCAAAAATTTGCCAGGAAAGAAAACTTGCTGAGACAAAAAAGTTGCCGCAAGGACAAACACCCATTCACTTTAATGCATTTGGTGTGAGGAAAAACTGGAGAAAAAATGCACCTTGATTTTAATGCATTAGACAAAAACGTCACAAAAAAAACAAAACATTGACTTTAATACATTTGGAGTGAGAAAAATATAAATATATATATATATATATATATATATAATCATTTTGTTACCATTAATTTATATTTAAACCATTCCAAAATCCACACCTTCCACTAATTCCTTTGACATCCAGTTTACTTTCAGGGACCACTCTTTTCTGTTATAGTAAAACGTCTAGAAATGTCCAATCCCCTCTTTCCTTATGTACCAATATGTAATTATCATACGCAAAGTATAATTTTTACTACAGAGCACTTAGTTTTAATTTTTTTGGGTGGCCTGTAGCGGTTCCTTCCTCCCTTATGTTTTCATACCACTTCTGCTTTGGCGGAAGGGGTGGCACTGCATATGGTAGTTGGTGAAGTTCCTTTGTAGGGAAAGTTTTAAGTGGCCTGGAAACTCGTGGAAAAACAACTATAATAATAGGAGGCTGTGAAAAACTCAGATGCCAGGTAGTTGTTGGACAAGAACAGTTGTTGGGTGATTATATATTTTCTTATTTGCCCAGCTATTTGTTGTTTTTAAAGGTTTGTTTCTTTTGGAAGCATGATACTACAGAAAATGAAAAAAAAACATTACATACAGCCTATTCAGAGAGAAGTACAGGTATTGGAACCTAATATTGGGCATGTTTGGGACCTTGGAGACTTTCTATCATTTGGAACACCATTATTATGCCTGCTAGAAACCATTTAAAGGAACGGTTACACCAAAAAATTAAAGTGTTTTGATGTAATGAAAATATAATATACCATTGAGCTGCACTGCTACAACTGGTGTGTTTGCTTGAGACACTCTCCTATAGTTTATATAAACCAGCTGCTGTGTAGCCATGGGGGCAGCCATTCAAATCTGAAAAAGGAGAAAAGGCACAGGTTACACAGCAAATAGCAGATTAGCTCAGTGGCATACAAAGTGAATAAAGTACCCCCGAGTGTTTTTATACGGGTCATGGAACTCCAAGGTAACTTCCAATATCCTCATATTTTACAACTGGAGGTACTTTATTTATTATAATGCACAAGTTTCAGTGAGTCATGTGACAGAAATGACATCAGACCTCACCGTTTATAACTGATGACATCAGAAGTCATCATTTATAAGGATATAATTTACAAGATATTCATAGCTTTTGTGTGTTATAATGGGATTCTTCAGAATTGATATATCTATTGTGTATCCTGTGTTTGAATGGCTGCCCCAATAGCTAGCCTATATAACCTATAGGAGCCTTTTTGAAGCAAATGCACCAGTTGTACCAGTGCAGAGCAGCAGTACATTATATTGTCATTCCATTAAAACACTTTTTTTGATGTTAGTGTTCCTTTAAACCCCAGTAGGATTATTTTTCCACCAATATGGATACATGCAGCTTAGTTATCATGACATAGAAGCTACTGTTTTATTATTACAGTAGAACAATAAATAATTGTAAATATGTACTGGAAAAGGAATCAATGGGAGATGGTCTTTTGCTGCGATATCAGGTTTTTTTTTATAAGAGATCCATACCTGTATTTCACACAGCCGACTATTTTTAGTTTAGAGTTCTAGTACTATTAGCATCCCATCCAAATTTTCTAACGGAAGTCAATTATTTAACAGCTTTCCCAATTACTTCTATTGCGGATTCCCAATTTCTTGGTGTAAAACATTAATTTGTTCTATGACTTGTAGAAACATTTTTGATTTTGCAGATGCTAGAATATGTGTATTTTTTTCTGAAAGCAGTAGTTTTTTTGAATAATATCAATTTGCAGAGCATATGGAGAAATGATTTCTGCCTTCAACATTGGGGCAGATATGTTGAAGGTCTAGGAATAATTGTCTCTCTAAGAAATTAACAGAATTTGAATCAGTCTGAATTTAGAAGAAATTATTTCTGGAATTGAATTCTTCCTTCATAGCAAAGGTGTTGTTCCCAAGAGGGCAATTTCAATTCTATTGGCCTTTCTGGAAAATGGAAGTCATGATTATTATTATCCTTTATTTATATAGCAACTTTGAACTACCCTTCCAAAGATATATTAACAAATCAGGGAGCCCCAGTCCTTTTTTTTTTGTAGCTGTGCATAAAATATCAAGTTTCTTGGTCTTTTGTTGTTTTGTCAACACTTTAAAATGCTTAACAAATGCTCTGCATTCTTTTCATCTGGTGTGTTTGTTTACTGGGGTGGATCATATCCTGGGTATAGGGATGTATACTACCGCTCTGTCACGTACCACTCCCTAAATGCAGATCAAGTGCTAAGCTCTTTGGTCATGGCTCAATCTTCTGCCTGTAGCAGCCACCTTTGGCCACTTATCTACTCAAATGCCACCACGTCTTAACTTGAAAGGAGCAAAACAAGTTTACTGAACGAGCATAGGGGCACGTGGTTTCCAAGGTTCTGGAAGAAAGGCAACAGTTCAGGGAATAGACGAAAAGCGCAGTCAGACAGACCAGGGTCGGCACAGACGGAGTTCAAGCAGGGTCAGGCATATCGGTAGAGTTCAGAATAGTCAGGCAGGAAGGATCATAAATCGGAGTATACAGAATACAGATCACATCCAGATACTAATGAGTTAGACCCAGGACCGGATTTCTATTTCGGATGCCCCTAGGCCGCAGTCTGTCCCAGGTGCATATGCACAGATTCATAAGTGAAGTCTCTGCCTTTCTATCCCACATACCCTACTTATGCACCCATAAACTTGCTTTCATTTCGCTGCTCTTCCATCCCTTTCAGTCTCCATGTCTATCATTAATCCCCACTCATGCTCGTCTATCTCTGACATGTCCCATTCATTCCAACGCTAATCACTCATCTCTCCCATTTAACCCACTCACGCCCCACTCATTGTCCTCTTCCTTCCACCTGAGCCATTTATGTCCACTCATTGCCACATTCCGCACTTACTTTCCTCTCTTTGCCACATTCCCCCACTTTCCCACTTAATTCCCTATCAGTCACATAGCCACAGACTAGCAGCAGACACCCGCCCACACACATTCCCTCTCTGCCCACGACACGTACCTCCTCAACATTGTCCCCCTGCAGTTCAGGGAATAGACGAAAAGCGCAGTCAGACAGACCAGGGTCGGCACAGACGGAGTTCAAGCAGGGTCAGGCATATCGGTAGAGTTCAGAATAGTCAGGCAGGAAGGATCATAAACCGGAGTATACAGAAGACAAATCACACCCAGATACTAACGAGTTAGACCTAACAACGGAAAAAGGGGTCCGTTTACTAAAGCACAGTAAATTTACAATATGTTTCTGCATGTTATCACTGCAAATATTTTTCCGCCAAAATATTCGCAGCGACTAAGTTTACTAAACAGCGATGCACTCAGAAGTCAGTTGCAATCACTTGCGGTGACTTCGTTAACAAACGAGCTTACGTTAGCGGTAATTTTAGTTAAATTAATTTAGTTAAATTAAATACTTTCTAATGGACAACATCATTTCACTATTGTCTTTTTGTTGGTCACAGCTGCTTCTGTCCAGAGCTCTTCATAGATAGTTTTTTCCTTTAATATTTCATTCCCAGTGATGATTTAAATTTGTAGCCACAGTGCTGCTATGAGGGCTGTTTTGGGTTAAGGGTTCCACAAACAAACTTTCACCTGAATTGTAAAATTGTATTCATGGAGTAGTTCAACTAAAACCAGATTGGATCCCTTAAACCTGCAGGCTGGATGATTATACTTCTCATTCTCACTAATGGAGGCCTTTATACATAATCCAATCGTACATTTAAACGATTCAAAATAAGCTTTATCTAACAATAACGAAAAAGATCATTTAAAAATCTTTACATCTATGGCCAGCTTTACTTTGGTCCTTTAATTGAGTTGGACACTCCTACATTTAAGGAGATTATACTAGTAGTAAAGTAAGAATAATTTCAAAATCTTAAAGTAGCAATATCTCATGAGAGTTGCAGCCGGCATTACTTACTTACCTACAACAAAATTATAACTTACCCAACAAAAAATTATAGACACAGACACATACGCGGTGGAGAATGGCCGCAGCTGCCATTTATTAATTATCATATCAATCAGAACAGTTACCATTGTGTGATATCCCAGTGCTGGGTGTTGTGGAACTGGAAGAATGCACACAAAGATGCCAGACTGCAGGGTAGAAGTCAGCTTTATTCCTGGCTGCTCTCTCCACACTGTTTGCTCCTCCTCCTTCACTTCCCCTTCCTGTGTCCATAACCTTTCTTATTACTCCACCCAGTGCTAAGCTGCTAATGCATATTAAACTGAACATTTAACATCACAGGAATGGATGGAACAACATTACATCCCTCCCCACCTTACAGAAACAACAAAATAAACTGCAACAAACTAGATACGAGTGCTCAGAGGCAGAATGCTTTTGAAAAGTCAGTATCAAGAGCTTTACTGAAAAACAAAGTCTTTGAGGTGATCTGGCAGTCTTCGATTTGTTCTATGTGGATAGCGCTGAGCTATACCAGGCTGTGGATCCTCTTGTACAGTTGGTGCTTGAGTTGTTGTAGGTACTCCAGAAGACATATCCCCAGGAGTGTTTGAAGTTGAACTGGTGTTCATTTCTTCATCATCTTCATCATAAGCCTTTTGGCCTGTTCCAATACTGTAACCTTGAAGTTTCTTGAAGTGGGATATATTTCTAGTTACTTGTTGTCCATTATGCTGAGCGGTGACCATGGTACCCTTGACTTGGGTAACTTGATAGGGTTCAGGATGATATGGTGAGGATAACTTGCTGCCAGGTCTCACTCTCTTGACAAGAACCCAATCACCAACCTCCATTGTTATTATTTTTCTGTGACGGCCACCCTGATCAGCATATGTTTTCATCCTCTCCTTTGCAGCAGCATCATTATGTGTAATGGGTGTACTGGCAGACATTTGAGGGAGATTTGGCAGTTTGATACGCAATGGTCTATTAAAAAGTGCCGTTGCTGGTGGTGTGCCAGTGGAAGAATGAGGTGTTGCTCTGTACTGTCGGAGGAATTTGCATAATTCTTGTTGAAAGTCCTTATGTTCTATGGTAGCAATCCTGAGAGTTTTGTTGATGGATTGCATGAACCGTTCAACCTCACCATTGGCCTGAGGCCAGTAAGGAGTAATTTTCCTGTGGGTAAAGCCTAAGTAGGTGGCAAAAGACTGAAAGTCTGTACTACTGAACGGAGGGCCATTGTCAGTCTTTACAGTTTCTGGTATACCATATTCAGAAAAGATCTTGTCTAATTTGGGTATGACAGCTCTGGCTGAGGTTGCCGAGACAGTTTCAACTACAGGAAATCTGGAAAAATCATCCATGACGACTAGAAGGTAGGAGTGGTCTGGCAGGGAGCAGAAGTCAACACTAACTGCAGCCCAAGGACAATCAGGTAGGGGTTTCATTTGCAAGGGTGCACGCTTGTAGTTAGGTGTTGTTGCCTGGCAAGGTATACAAGACTGGATACATGCTTCCACTTTTGCATCAATTCCTGGAAACCATACTTTCTCACGTAGGAGCTGTTTAGTTTTCACCATGCCTTGATGAGCCTCATGAGCAAGATCAACTACTGTGTCCTGCAACTTTACAGGGATGACGAGGCGATTGTCACGCAGCAGTAGATTGGAGTCCGATATGGAAAGTGAGTGTCGGGCTTTGAAGAAAGCTTGCAGGTATGCAGTTTGTTTTGGCCATTGGAGATGAGCCTCATCATTGAAAGAACTCCAGTTTTTGGACCTAATGGTTTCCATGACTAACTGGAGGTGAGGATCAGCATCTACTGCTTGCTGGATTTCAACAATTGTCATTGCTTTGGGCACAGCATGCGCCACTACAAAATTCACATGTTCCTCTGCTAGGATGGTTGCTGGAGTGTTGTCCTTTGCAGACTGTAGAGGTGGATGTCTGGAAAAATAGTCGGCAGGATTACCACTTCCTGCTTCATAACGCAAATGAAATTGGTAGTTTTGTAGTCTGAGTAGCCAGCGTTCTATTCGTGGGGGAGGTTTGGATGAATATTTGTTGAAGAGTGGAATCAGTGGCTTGTGGTCACTTACCACAGTAAATTTGAGACCAAAAAGGTAAAGGTGAAAATGCAGACACCCCCAAACAACTGCGAGAGCTTCCCTTTCTGTCTGTGAATAGCGTTGCTCTGTCTCTGTTAGTGCCTTGCTTGCATAAGAAATTGTGTACACCTGGCCAGTTTTAGAGATTTGTGTAAGAATTGCACCCAGGCCCACTGGACTGGCATCGACTACAAGCTCTGTAGATTTCAGTGGATCAAAATAAGACATCACAGTGTTACTAGTTAGGTTGGATTTTAGTGCATCAAAGGAATTTTGATGCGCAGTGGTCCATGACCATGGAACATCTTTTTTGGTAAGCTGTCGCAAAGGTTCTGACACAGTAGCAAGATCAGGTATGAAACGGCCACAATATGTTACAAGGCCAAGAAAACTGCGGACCTCAGTAATATTCTGGGGCTGACTGGCTGATTTTATGGCGTCTACTTTCTGAGGGTCTGCTGATATTCCATTTTCAGAAAAAATGTAGCCAAAGAAAGTCAGAGATTTCTGATTGTACTGACATTTTGAAGCATTTAATGTCAGGTTGTAGTCTTGTAATCTTTGAAATACTTGTTCCAGTCGCCTATCATGTTCTTGTTGGGAGGTGCCATATACAAGGATGTCATCACTTACATTGAGGACCCCAGTTATCCCAGAGAGTGTTTCCCTAATAATATTTTGAAAAATTTCTGCAGCTGATGATATGCCAAAATTTAGTCTCTTAAATCTCCAAAGACCCGCATGTGTGCTAAAAGTTGTAATATACCTGGATTCGGGGTGCAGCTCCAGCTGATGATATCCCGAGTTAAGGTCAAGCTTTGAAAATATTTTGGCTCCATTTAAATCTGTGATGATGTCATCAATAGTAGGTGTGATGTGTCTTTCTCTTTGAATAGCCCTGTTTGCATGTCGCATATCTATGCATAACCTGATTTTACCAGGCTGCTTTGGTTTAGGTGCAAAAACAATTGGAGAGACCCAGGGAGTTGGGCCTTCCACTCTTTCAATAATGTCAAATGTTTGCAGTTGCTGTAACTCTTTCTCCACCAGCTTGCGAACATGAAAGGGAATACGTCCGTGAGGCTGAACTGAAGGTGGTATGGACTGATCAATATGAAGTTTCACCTGTAGCCCCTTTAATTTGCCAATGCCGTTAAAAAGTTTTGGATGTTTATGCACTATGTCTGGAACATGGGGTTCAGTTACGCTGCTCACTAGTGTAACAAGACCTAAGGCTACTGCACTGCTGCAGCTAAGGAGTGTGTCAGCAGCACATTCCACAACATAGAAAGAGTCAGTTATTGAATTGTCTTTGAATGTCAGTTCTGACTGAAATTGACCACATATAGGCAAGGCATGTGATGAGCCATAAGGAAAAATTTTCAGCTCAGTACTTTGTAACGCAGGTTTGCTTGTAAAGTTCTGGTAAGTGATTTGGCTTATGACATTCACAGATGCCCCTGTATCAATCAGAGCCTCTACAGGGATGCCATTTATTAGAATTATCTGCCGTGGATTAGCAATTGCATGTACAAGACAAGAATTATTTTCAGTAACTGAGAATAAGTATGTGCTGCCTGTATGTTCAGCTCCCACTGGTGTCACTGTGCTTACTCTCTTTTCTTTAGATGCTTTAGCAGGTACAAGTAACTGTTTTTTTGGAGCTGATCTGCATACTTTTGCAAAATGATTATGTTTTCCACAGTTATGGCAGATTAACCCTTTTGCTTGACATTTTTCCTGGTGGGGATAAGGTCCACCGCAGTTGTAGCAGGTTGCAGGAGATTTATGAGCTAGATGTTGTTTTGGTGTGATATTAGCTAAAGAGAATGACTGATCTAGAATACTGTCATTTAGCTCAATCATTTTAGCTTGATTCTCTGCAGCATCATTAATGCGGGCAGTCTCTAGTAATTTAGATAAAGTCATAGTGGGGTCTCTGAGTGCCTGTCGTCTCAGTTTAGTTGATGTGCACCCCTGTATAAGCTGCATGCGAATTTCCTTGTCCACATCTGCAAATTCACACGAGACAGCAAGATGTCTTAATCTCACATGATACTCATCAGTGTTTTCATTTGGTGACTGTTTTGACTGTCTAAATTTGAAAGTCTCAAAAACTGTATTTTTATGCGGAGAAAAGTAGTTTGATAGGGCTGTTTTGCATAAATCATAGTCACTGTCACCTCCTGTGCCAGGCAGAGTTATAAAGATATCATATACCTGCTCCCCTGCATAATGTAATAACATTGCTTTCTTTCTGGTATTGTCAGTAATGTTCATGGCTTGGAGAAATATTTCAAAGCGCTTTAGCCACTTATTCCAGAGTGTCCCTAGGTTTGCTTGAGACTGGTGCACATCAAAACAGGGAAAGTTAGGCAGGCTGGCCATGCTGTGTGCTGGAATGCTGATAGTACTGTGAATTGTGAGTTGTTTTACTGTGATACCTGCAGATGATATGAATCCTCGTCGCCAGTTGTGATATCCCAGTGCTGGGTGTTGTGGAACTGGAAGAATGCACACAAAGATGCCAGACTGCAGGGTAGAAGTCAGCTTTATTCCTGGCTGCTCTCTCCACACTGTTTGCTCCTCCTCCTTCACTTCCCCTTCCTGTGTCCATAACCTTTCTTATTACTCCACCCAGTGCTAAGCTGCTAATGCATATTAAACTGAACATTTAACATCACAGGAATGGATGGAACAACATTACACATTGCTAATAATAATAATATCTGCTCATACATATCTTCCCAGCCAGCCTCTGCATCAGATCTCTGCAGCGGACCGCCTTAAAGATTAATAATATTAACCCTTAAGACCTGCCTATTTACCAGAGCCAGAGGAATACCTCCACACGACATTTTTTTTGTCATCAACAAGTTACAGCTGTGACAATATATATATATATATTTAAACATATCTTTATTAAATAACAGGGCGGGCTGGTGGGATTTCCAGAACGATCCTCTCCCTTCGGCCGCCAGTAAAGAATGAAGCCGATCTGCATGTTTGTCTTTTTATTGGCTTTTTAGATGTGACCAATCAGAAGACCGGGATTGAAATATTGAGAGGTAAGCTTTTAATGGGGAAAACACACATGTAAATAAAACTTTAATAAAAAAGAGCTGTCACACTCCCATGTCTGGGAGTTAAGTCTCTCCCCATTCAGTAGTTTCTAGGCATTGCCAGCAGCTACAATAGGCCAGACCCTTTGCCCTGTTTACCATTTATTTTACACTTTTTACCTTATTGTTCACATCCTGCCTTGTCTGAATAAACCAGAAATGACTCATTTTACAGAAATCAATGAAGGCAGGTTTCACTGCTTTTGCAGTGATATACAGTGGTTATATTTCCAAATTACAAATTTGGAGATACAGTGAAAACTCAATTTTACAACTCCTGATTTTCAGTTTTCCCTCATTTTACATTGTTGTTTTGTGGTCCCACCTTTATATTATGCATAATGCATTTCACTGATTTTACATTTTCCTGGTTTTTAAACCATTTTTCTCTGGTCCCCTGATAAATGTAAAATGGGGGTTCTACTCACACTGGCAACAAAATGCCCCAAAATACCTTTCTATTGTAGCTCATTAAAATCGTTGCATGAACTGTATGTCAGTAAGAGTGACTGTTACAAAAATGCATCCGATGCATTTGCAGGTGATTATGTCCTTTTGCTGATATTTCATTCATATCAATGCCATGCCACAATGGAAGGCTATTTTAGGCATTTCTTGCCCATGATTTCATCAGGGTTATTTTGTGACATAACCTTAAGGGTTTGGATTTAACGGAAACCTGACAAAGGTGCTGGGATTCTATTGCAGCTCAGAAACTGGCAACAATCTCCTAAATCCAATGGAGATTACTTGCTATGCCTGGTTTCCAGGCAACAATTATTTTAACATGTGAGCGCCAACATAATGCATAATGACAATAAAATAGTGTCTCATTGAAGCAGACACATTTGCAATAAAATATAATAGCGAAAAACAGCAAGGACTCAGCTAACAAAATATATTTATTTACACTCACAAATTACTGTCAAGCAACAGCTGAAGGTCAGAAAGGCCTCCTGGGGACTCTCTGTGAGGGGTTTACACTACATCTACTCCACCTTGGGACATGCTGACTCCTAGATGCATATGTGAGTCACAGCTTCAAGAGTTTATGATTAAATCCCTTAATTAATGCAACCATATATAAACATTAGGAGAATTAAATACATTGATGCTGTTTTGCAAGTATTCATTTAACCAGCAGGATTTCCTCCTACCTTGGTGCTAACTGACTGCAGGTGACTTTTGTTGTATGAGAGATAAGATGCTCACTAATGGACCAGTAGCAGTTTAGTATTTAAGCATGCAATTCATTTTATACATATTTATTGGATGGTAAACATGCACTAGTACTTTGGATTATATATATATATATATATATATATATATATATATATATATATATATATATATATATAAATATATATATATATATAGTAGAATCAATGGAGGGGAGGAGCCAGCACTCTCGTCAAATGGTTCAACCTTGCCAGGGTGCAGTGTCCAAAATATTTGAAATATTCATCCCACAATGAATGTCCACACTCTCAGAACTTAAATTGAAATCAAAATGTTTTATTAACTAAAAGAGGCCTTTCTCAAAATGACAATAGGCAATCAAAAAATCCATTAAATACCTATGATGGCGGGAAAAGGACTTAATTGGCTAACATGTCATCATCGTCATCATCATCACTGTGCGTCATATAGTTAAAATATATATATAAAATTCATATTATTACTTAACAAAAATGAATACAACAAAAACCAAATTTATGTTAAAACTCCCCTATTGGGCAAAAAAGAAAATTAAAATAATGTATTTTGTAACAATTGTTAGTCTTGATTGTAACTCTCTGTAATTCACAGCACAAAATGTTACTTATTTTACAAATACCTACAATTGAGTATAGTATGTGTGTGTATACACACACGCACACACACACACACACACTGACAATAGGGCTTAGTGCAAAGTCTGCTCTATAGCATATGCATGCAAAGTTAATTTTGATTGTAAATTGCAAGCAGGTCTCTGTTTTCAGTACAATTAAAGTGAAATGTGTATAAGTACATGGGATCATCTACATTTCACTATATCATTCTAGAATAATGCAAGTGACATGAACCCACCCATTGTATTTGGATGAAAGGAGATTTAAGTAATACAGGATGAGAATGGCTCATTAAGCAAATAGCTTACTGATCCAGGTAATTATGTGGCTTTCATAGCTGGGTCAGGATGTCATTTATTGCCCCCCCCCCCTCATACTCAATTAACAGGTTTTTTGTTTTCCATTTCCTGAAAAATTCTGTAATTTAGTATATTTTCCCTTTGGCATAATAGACAAGAAAATAAATGACAATTGTTTAGTTTTAAGTGTGCATCAAGGCCAACAATTGTCTCTCAAGCTGTGAAACAGTCGTTACAATGGCCATAAAAATATTCACCCCCTTGGAAGTTTTCAAGTTTTGTTGTCATTGAACACAGACTAATAAGGGGATTTTATTTTTATTTTTTTTTGGGGGGGGGTTACATTAAAATAGAAAATAGACACTTTTCAGTTCTTTAAAGTGCTTTAAATTACAATTAAAAACACAAATAACTTGCATAAATTCAAGTCAGTGTTTAATTGACGCACCCTTGGCAGCAATTCCAGCTTGGATGTGGATGGGTCTCTATTAGCTTGGCACATCTGAACCCTGTACTGTTTCCCTGATCCTCTTTGCAAAACTGTTTCAGTTATGTCAGGTTGCACAGTGTTGTTGTGAGTGAACAGCGCCACAAATGCTCTGTTGGATTAAAAACCAGGACTCGGACCCAAGCCGTGTATGTAGTTTTATCTATTCCCATGGTTCAGGTTTTTTGCAGACTGCATCAGGTTTTCCTCAAAGATTTCCTTCCAGGGCCTGCTGCAAATAAGCATCCCCACAACATAATGCTTCTGGCCAAGCCTGGATTTCTGGCAAAATCACAAAGGCCTGGGCCTAGGGCGATGAGATTTTAGGAGCCGTAAGCCGCCCAGCCTCATTCTAAGCAGCACTGGCAGCAATGTTACTCTTCTGTATGAGTAATCACCAGTGTTCCGACTCACACTGGCATGGGGGGTGGGGTGTGCTTGGGAGGGTGGGTGTGAAGCCTGTGCCTAAATTGCTCCTGGCTGGGCAATGCCCCTTGTGGTATTTGCAATGGAATTGTAAACACTCAGTGAAAGGTGAAAGAAATGCTGTTTAGAGAAAGCTAAACATGAAGACTGAGCCATTAATACCTTCACAGAATCTTGGAGGGAACAAGGCAACTGCAATAATGATATCTCCACTTCTTTATATTACAGTCATGAAAAACCATGAAGAAAGTAAAAAATGGTTGTATACTTGTCCTTTAATTAATTAATCAGCTCCTTTTCGCAAAAAAAAAAAAGAAATTCACAAACTAGGAAATTCTTGTTAATAACAAAAATAAATTAAGACTATAAAAAGTTGACACAAAGAACAAAAAGGTAGATAGAATGATAGATAAGAAAACAAGTGATCATCTTTCCTAATTTCTGTCCCTGGAGGCGCTAGACTGACTTGTTTGGAATACTGCATTCCATTCTCTTCAGACATGAGACATTAGAATGACTGAGATGACAAAACCCCAGATGTCTTGTTACGTTCATATGATTAGAAAGGAAAACCACATGAGAGAAGGGAAGGGGAAAATGAAGACATATCCATGGCACCAGAGAATCACATGCCTTCCTGAAGCTGAGGCTTTTCAGGAAATGCTTGGTCAGACTTTCACATGCAAAATTTTGGTTGTTTTTGACTGTTGGGTTAAATAAAATTGATTTTCATGGGAAAAGCAAAATTGACAGCTACATCTCTCTTAAAGGGATACTGTCGTGGGAAAACATGTTTTTTTTTCAAAACGCATCAGATAATAGTCAAAAGAGTAAACTGATTTTGTTAATTCAATTTTGAAATCTGACATGGGGCTAGACATTCTGTCAGTTTCCCAGCTGCCCCCAGTCATGTGACTTGTGCTCTGATAAACTTCAGTCACTCTTTACTGCTGTACTGCAAGTTGGAGTGATATCACCCTCCCCCCCCCCCAGCAAACAACAGAACAATGGGAAGGTAACGAGATATCAGTTCCCTAAAACAAAATAACAGCTCCCTGGTAGATCTAAGAACAACACTCAATAGTAAAAGCCAAGTCCCACTGAGTGTGATTCAGTTACATTGAGTAGGAGAAATAACAGCCTGCCAGAAAGTAGTTCTATCCTAAAGTGCAGGCACAAGTCACATGACTAGGGCAGCTGGGAAACTGATAATATGTCTAGTCCCATGTCAGATTTCAAAATGAATGTAAAAAAAATCTGTTTGCTCTTTTGAGAAATGGATTTCAGTGCAGAATTCTGCTGGATCAGCACTTTTTACTGATGCGTTTTGGAAAAAACATGTTTTCCCATGACAGTATTCCTTTAATGAATATATACTGATGTAATAGCCTGTTTTGAATTAAGATATTAATCATGGCACACTAAGCTGAATCCACTTGTCATTGATCTTACATATTATGGCACTAACCTTCCTCCTTGCAACCCTGGCCTGGTTCCTCTACGATTTTAAAACTGGATTTGACCTGACTTCATAGGGTGAAGTCAAAGATGGGCAGGGGGCCAGAGTATTTAAAACTACCTATACCTATAGCAGTGAGAGGTTGCTCAGAGCAATTGGAGAGGGGTTCAAGACATTGCCAAAAAAACAGCATAAGGGAAAATTCACTAGACTGATAAACTATAACTCTAATGCCAGACTAGTTAGTTGTCACTAATGTGAAAACCACAGCAATCAAAATGTCTGGAAAAGACTTATATGCTTTTTATTATCAGACATTTCTGTTATAGCCTACTGATATCATACAGCTCCATACTGATAGCGATTTCCTTTAAAAGGCAAATTTACAGAAGTGGCAATAGACATCTGACAAATCTATATCTACTTTTATTATGTCTCAAAATCCCCCCCTATAAATTATATTCACTTTTCATTTTTAGAGCTAGCTGCTCCTTACTTGTGGAAGTTTAGAGTTGAAGAGAAATTAGCATTTCACACGTGGTAAAGAGTCACTGCGCCAAAACGCACTGCGTCACTGCGCCAATTAACATCCAGTTGTGGAAAAGCAAAGGGAAAGTATCACACCCAGTCTCCAAATTCAGGGACTTTTTGTAAATTTTTCTAAATACTGATTGCCAGGAACTATATTTAAATTGAAGAGTTCATAAACTGTATATTTCGACCAAATGTAAATAATATGTAATGCGATACGACAGGGCTACAGAAGCAAAGTGGCTTTCTTAAATCTGAGTATGAAGAATGGCTGGGATAGCAGGTAACCATTTGGTTCTCAAAGATGATGTCCAACCTTGGGGCAATTTCACTAAAGAGTCAATCTTTGCCAGCAACCACTTCGCCACTCTTCACCCGGCACTACACTAATTCACTAAAATGCAAAGTTGCCTCTCAGCAGCCGAACACTGGCGAATTTCGCTAGCGTTACTTCAGCAGACTGGAAGCTAAATTGGGATCTTGTACTGTTATACATGTGCGTGGTTCTTAAAGGACCAGTAACATTAAAAAATTTTTTAGAAATGTTGTTAAAATGTTGTTTCAAATATTGTAGAAAAGACTATGGGGTATATTTATCAAAGAATAAATTTCGAGATCGCCACAGTCCACTAGAGTGAAATTCCGCCACTCTCCCTTCATTTCTATGGGAGTTTGGAAGGTGTATTGATAAATACATTTGAAAAATCCCATAGAAATGAATAGAGAATGGCGGAATTTCACTCTAGAGGACTGTGGCGATCTCTCTTCACTCTTTGATAAATATACCCCATAATATATCTGGAACCTGCATGTTTAAAAGACAAATTTACAGAAGTGGATATGGTGGGAAATCTGACAAATCTATCCCCAATTTTATTTTGTCTCAATATCACCACTTTTGTAACTCCCCCCCTATATATTGCACTGTCAAAGGCTCTGAAATCTAAATTACAGAAAGACCCCATCAGATCCCATACCTGCATCTAAATGTGCCTACAGTTTCATTAGCAAGTGTTGAATACTGACATACTCTATACATTTAAAATCAGATAAGCATGGCCAGTTTTGCCCTTACTTTTCCTTTCTAAAAATAAAAGACCCTGGTCCATTAAAGCCACAGCTTTCTTCATGCTTGGAAGAACACTGTGAATTCATTGGGATACTCAAAGTGCTGTATACGTCTGTGAGTGTCTCTAGATAATTGTTTTCCTAGTATTTATTAGTACCATTTTACCGGTTATGTGCACAAATGACTATGATCTCTGTTCTAATGTGAATCCAAATGAGGACCCATATGTATTGCAGATTGCCATCTAAGGCATTTCTTATTTCATTACTTTGCAATCTTGCTATTCTGTTTTTAACAGCTGGTAATAAAAATGTACTCACTGAACTTATGGAGCAGCAGATAGAAAATATAGCCATTCTTTGTAAGGTGCCAAGAGGGGAAAAGGATTAAAGAGACACCAACCTAAAATAACAAGTACAGAAGGAATAAACATTATTGAAACGTCTGGAGCTTTGTGTGCTCCACATGCATCTACAGATTTAGTATTAATTTAAATCTTATAACAATCACAATTACATATGGAAATGTTCTAGTATCTCAACATAAGTTAATTTCACTAGAGCTCCTGAGTTAAGGGTAAGTGCTCAATTTTCTTACTACTCAGTCACATTGATTGCTGCTGGGGGACTTGATTTTATATATGCTAACAAATAGTGTAGGACTCGCGTACAATGAGGGGCCTTGATGTGGCACGTAAACTTACATATTTTGATCAAAGTGTGTTACTAATCCCTGATTTTTTTGTAATTATTTTTAAAAGGCAAACAGTGCACTGCCAATTTTTCTCTTTCTATCAATTAATAAGTAATGGTATGCAGCTTCATGTTCCTTTTCTAGCACTGCAATCTGTTATAATGAACTACAATCATCTAGGTTCACCACAGTGTGCTTAAGTAGATTTGAGCTGGAGACAAGATTTTCAGACAGTTGAACTCACCATATATTGTGCAGATGGCACTAACACATATTGGGATTTATACATGGTCATAAGCCAACCTTTTCCTTGGCTCACAGACAGATCGTTAGACCAATCCAATTGATTATTGGATGACGTACGGGTAGACCACGTGACCCGTGACCCGAACATTCTCTCTTTGCAGGGAAGCCAGAAGATCGTTGTGCAGGGCACTGCTTAGACTAACTGCGCATGCGTGTGCCCTGAATAGAAGGATTTCTAGACTGCAGCAGGGATATCCTTTTCAGTGCAGCTTGCCACTTATTTTAAAAAGGATTAAAGCTCCAGAATTAATGAAAAACTGAATGTAGAAATGCCTGCTGTAAGAATATATACATTTAATGGGCAATGTATACAGCTTTTTTTTATTTTATCCTTTCCTTCTCCTTTAAAGATTGTTACATAGTTAAGTTGGGTTGAAAAAAGACCATCAAGTTCAACCAGTGTCGGACTGGGACACCAGGGGCCCACCCAAAAACCTTTGACCAGGGGCCCACCAAAAAACATTTGATCAGGGGCCCCACTCTCAGTATTATTATTCTTCCTCTCCTCACTCAACCTCTATTCTCCTAGTCTCTTTTCTTTACATACTATAATCTATTATTCCATCTACTTGCTCTCTTTGTTCTCATAGAAATACGGAATGGCCATGAAATAGGCCTAATGTATAGCAGCATGAGGGCCCACTGACACCTGGGCCCAGCAGAGTTTTCCTGGTATCCCGGTGGGCCAGTCTGACACTGAGTTCAACCCCTCCAAACGAAACCCAGGGCACATACCTAAACACATCCACTGAAACTATATATACTAATATGTATATTAATTGTAGATTTTAGTATCACAATAGCCTTGGATATTATGCTTGTCCAAGAAATCATCCAAGCCCCTCTTAAAAGCATTAACAGAATCTGCCATCACAACATCACCCGGCAGTGCATTCCACAATGTTGCTTCAAATGAAAGTACTTTTCCTCTAGTCTAAAGGGGTGACCTCTAGTGCGGTGATCTTCTTTATCGAAAAATAGATCTCCCACTAGCGGTCTATAATGTCCTCTAATGTACTTGTAAAGAGTAATCTTGTCCCATCACAATCGTCTTTTCTCCAGAGAGAACAACCCCAACCTTGACAGTCTACCCTCATAATTTGTCTTCCATCTCTCTAACCAGTTCAGTTGCACGTCTCTGCACTCTCTCCAGCTCATTTATATCCCTCTTAAGGACTGGAGTGCAAAACTGCACTACATACTCCAGATGAGGCCTCACCAGGGACCTATAATGAGGCATAATTATGTTTTTATCCCTTGACTTAATGCCCTTTTTTATCATTTGTTTATTTGCTTTAGTAGCCACCTAATGACGCTGCCTAGAATTAGAGAACTTGTTATCTACAAAAAAAAATCTAGATCCTTCTTAATTAAGGAAACCCTCAACGCACTGCCATTTGTATAATGATTGTAAAATACAAATCTAGATCCTTCTTAATTAAGGAAACCCTCAACGCACTGCCATTTGTATAATGATTGTAAAATACAAATCTAGATCCTTCTTAATTAAGGAAACCCTCAACGCACTGCCATTTGTATAATGATTGTAAAATACAAATCTAGATCCTTCTTAATTAAGGAAACCCTCAACGCACTGCCATTTGTATAATGATTGTAAAATACACATACAGTAACTCCCTACTGGGAAAGCTATCCCAAATCCCATTCACCTATATGTTTCCTGACAAAATGAATTGCAAAGCTTTATATCTTAGTAGTCTGATATTGCCTGAAGATAACCTGTTTTATATGTCAACATATGTTCTTTTGATGTATTTGTTTGTGTTTAATATTTCTGGGACCATAAAGTAGATCCCTCCTTTATACTGGGGGCCATTTATGTGGTTACACAAATATTATTATAATTCATGTGGTGAAACAAATATTATGGTACAGGTTGTACCGGCTTCTGCAAGTTATTAAGATTTAATATCTGAAGTTCATATTACAAAGGATACCCCTTTTATCCATTCTTCTTTCTGTTCCTGGCAGCATGTACACTATTTGTATGTGTGGGGTAAGTAAACACATCAACATAATTTTCTGGCTATTTTGATCTGGAATTTTTTTTCCTTATGGCAGTATATTAAAGGTACACCAACCATAATGAAGTTCAATTAATAATGCATAGAAAACTATTTAATATCGAGAATTCTACTGACCAAAAAATAATGGATGCAAGAGAATTCACCAGCAATTACCAGCACTATTTAAGGCCTCTTGCTATCTTACATGCAGAGATTATTGTGTCCTTTTGGCTTCATTATATTGCACTGTAACCAGACATTGTGGAAGGACATAGTAATTCAGAGCTAGAAAACTGTATTTAATGCTTCTAACTCCAGTTGCAGAGCAAAGAACATGGAGCCAAATGTACACAGATCAGGTGGGACTATTGGAGGATTATTTTGCATTTTAATGTAGTGCCCTGGAAAGCTGGGGAAAAGTTTTATTGAGCTACAGTGCTTAAAAAAAACTTTGATTTAAAGACACAGCATACCCGTTAAATGTGAGTGTAATGAATAGGCTTATGCCTATTATTTTATTTAGGAAAAATCATTTTTTTATTATTTTTAATTTTAAAATTGCAAACAGGGAAATTAAACAACTCCATATTTGGGCCTTGTGAGGTAAATAATTAGATAATTAGATTACTGGTTCACATAGCGGGACGGGAGGCTTTTCTGTGTAACAAATAGTAAAGATATTTGTGATTAAAACAAAAGGCAAAATGTATGTTGGGCACAAGTCCTATTGCATTTGTGTTAAATAAGGGATTATACTGCCCCTTTAACTGGTAACAGGAGTACTTGTTTGTGTTTCAATGAAACCAGAAAAGAAGCCTTAAGTGTTATTGAATAGCAGTATCTCAAACTGATAAACAATAAGTGATGTAATAAAATAACAACACATGTAAAGCTCAGTTTGATATAATCCTCTAGAAAACAGCAGTAAGAGATACTTGAGCTTAGTGCATACAGTAGATGACTATTGTTCAGGACACTGGTTTCTTTTTCAAAAGAAATGTTTAATTCTACAGTCAGAAAGGGGGAGCGGGTTACAAAATGACAATGGGGTTCAGATAGAAATAAGAAATAAATATAGACCAAACAATTGCTTAAATGACATGAAATGTCTCTTGAACCCTTTTACTGTATCATGTGTCCAACTATCAGCTTAAAGCAAGCCTTTCAGATACATCAAATAGTGCAACATTATGTCTGTATCTTCAGTCTAGTTTGTAACAGGCAATTATTATGGTCCTTTATGAAGCTTTTTTCGCTCATTGGTGTCCATTAACTTTGCTGTTGATGATTCTTGTAGCGAAGAAATGTGTAGTCACACCCTCGCAGAAGAAAAATCACTGATACTCTCATGATCATGAAAAAACCACAATGGCTTTCAAGCAGAGTTATTCAAGTCTACGGTTGAGTAAGATATTCTTTTTAGTAGTCACCCCCAGTATTCTGAGGAATGCATGTTGAACATGACACAATAAAGGCAGCTGTAGAAAGAAAGAAGTAAATATTTGCATTAATGTGCTGTACGGTATATAACTTGAAGACACAAAATACATTCCATTTTTTAAAATGTCCTGCATGAACCATGTCTCTTTCAAAGATGTCACCTTAAAGCTCCAACAGAGATCTCTTCTCCTATTGTATCGGCATATATTTATGTATAGTACGATGTCCTATATTCTATAGCACAATACTTACATAGTTACCTTGTAGCTCAGTTTAAAAATAATCCATCTTGTTGTGCCAGTTGCTTAGAAATTCCTACCCAACTAATATTTGATCCAGAGGAAAGGGAAAACCCTAGAGCTGTTTCCAATTTGGAAGGGAAAAACTTGCTTCTTGGCTCCACAAGGCCAGTCCTTAGTCTACAATGTTATATATAAATATCAGTACGGGTATGGGATCTGTTATCCGGAAACCCATTATCCAGAAAGCTCAGAAATATGAAAAAGCTGTCTCCTATAGACTCCATTATAGTGAAATAATCCAAATTTTAAAAAATGACTTTCTTTTTCTCTGTGATAATAAAATTGTAGCTTGTACTTGATCCAAACTAAGATATAATGAATCCTTATTGGGTACATTTAATACTTTCATGATTTTCTATTAGACTTAAGGAATGAAGATCCAAATTATGGAAAGATCCATTATTCAGAAAACCCCAGGTCCCGAGCATTCTGGATAACAGGTCACACACCTGTACATGCAGAATGCTTTTGTACTCACTTGCTAAAAAAGGCATCCAACCCTATCATAAAACTTTAACTGATTCTGCAATTACAGCCACTTCTTGGGAGATCATTCCATAACATAACTGCTCTCACTGTAAATGTATTTTTGCACCATAAGATAAACCATGTTGAGGAAGGAACACTAGAGGCCCAAATTATAAAAATTCGAATTTGTGTAATGTTAGAGGTTCTTTCTACTTCAAATAAACTCTAATTTTGAAAAAGTTTGATTATTTGCTTATTAATTGAAAAATCTGAATATAAATAATTAATCTTAACTCTAGTAAGAAAGCACTGAGCTTATAAGTGCCAGCCAATTAACATACACATGTAAATAATTCCCTGTTTTAAAGGCTGAATGGCAGATAAAATGGCTGCCATTCAGCCTTAAAGAAAGGGAATTATTTACAGGTATATGTTAATTGGTTGGGGAATAAGCTCCTTGCTTTTTCATTAGAGTTAGGGCTCTTACAGACAAGCGTTTGAAGCTGCGCTCCCCTGCGTTCCGTTTTTATGGGTTCAGCCGCAGGGGAGCGCAGGAGTAGATGCATTCAGTTTTTTTCAATGGGGCTGTACTCACACAGGCGCATGTAGGCGCCGAACGCAGGTTGAGATGCAACCTGCTGCATTTTTTCTGCGTTCGGCGCCTACATGCGCCTGTGTGAGTACAGCCCCATTGAAAAAAACTGAATGCGTCTACTCCTGCGCTCCCCTGCGGCTGAACGCATAAAAACGGAACGCAGGGGAGCACAGCTTCAAACGCTAGTCTGTAAGAGCCCTTAAGGTTAAGTGCACTATGGTCTTACTACTCAGTGACACTGTTTGCTTTGGGTCTGGGGATTTTAAATGCACCACAGAAGGTTAATAGATAGTGTAGGACTCATGTACAATGGGGGCCTTTTGGCCAAAATGTGGTACTAATACTTTTTTGTAATAATTATTTTTAAAGGCAAACTGTGCTCTGGCAATCTCTTTCCTTCCTTTTGTGCACATATATTGGCTTTTTATCATTTATAGCAGCTGGTCAACACCACAGCGTGGGTTAGACCAATTGATGGCGATTGTGTTTTCGTGTTTTATGGAACTCAAATTGCTACTCTGTTTATGATTTTCAATGGGTCGAGGAATTAGAAAATCTCATACTGAGAAAAAGCATTACATTTGCCACAAACAGAGCCCATTGACATGAACTCATCAGCTTTTATTTACATTAACATTTTTACATTTTGTGCACTTAATAAATATTGTATATTCAAGTTTTTGAAGTAGTTCAAATTCAGGAGTTTTCATGCAAAATAATTAGATCATCCCCTAGAAGTAGAGATAATAGAAATACAGTATATATTTCTATTAGATAGTCTCTACAACAAGCTTTGGATACTATACATTTGCTAGTATCATCTATTTTCCCCAAATAGCTTTCTTGAGCTATAGTGTGATGAAGTGTGATGGCGTAACTTGCATATGTGATATATGATATGTGAAAATAATAGGGTAAAATGCTTTTATTGTACCTTTAAAACTAAAATTAGGGGCAGATTTATCAAGGGTCAAATTTCGAAGTAAAAAATACTTTGAGATTCGACCATCTAATTAAAATACTTAGACTTGGAAGTCGAAGGATTTTTTACCGAATTTGGCAAACGAGCGACCAAAGTAAAATTGTTCGATCGTACGATTAAATCATTCGAATCGAACGATTGGAACGATTTCAGCGATCGATTGAAGGATTTTCCTTCGACCTCTAAAGGTTTGGAAAACTGCTCTATAAGTTCCCCATAGGCTAACATAGCACTTCGGCAGGTTTAATTTGGCGAAGTATTGAAGTCGAAGTTTTTTAAAGAGACAGTACTTTGATTATCGAATGGTCGAATATTCGAACGATTTTTACTTCAAATCAAAGTCAAAGTAAATTTGAAGTCGTAGTATCCTATTCGATGGTCGAAGTATCCAAAAAATTACTTTGAATTTGGAATTTTCTTACTTCGAAAATTCCCTTGAATTCACTTTGACCCTTGATAAATCTGCTCCTTAAACCTATTTCTCTAAAATCATGAATGCATTGTAATTTAATCAAAGATCCAAATATATGAAGTACGAATGAAACAAACTTTGACCAATGCGCTAAAAAATCCAAAAACCTCAAATTAGAAATTCAGCTAAAAAAAAGTCCAATAGGAAGAGCACCGCCTCCATTGACTTCTATAGGACCTTGACTACTTTTACTTACTGTGGTTTTATATCACATTTTTTCATGGTTCTTATTCTTTATAAATCTCACATTTTTAGAGATTTTAAATAATTTAAAAATAATTCTTAAAACATTTTTAAAAACACATTTTTAAAGAGAAAAATTTGTGAGAAACATAGAAATTCAATGATGTAACTTGATTTCAACAAGTGATATCCAGTGAAGAAAAAATCAAGAAAAATTGTGTTAAATTGGCTTAAATCTCCTTGCAATAATTTTATTACAAAGCATTTTTCAAACCCTACAAAGCTTCAGTTTTACGCAAGAAGGAAAGTCATACATCGTGTATATAGTTTTCTAACTCTACAACTGGCCATTATAATGTCTATGAATAAAGACATTCTTGTTTATTTCTAGGTAAACGGGGAAACCTTGTAAATGAATAATGCTGCACTACTAGTGCTGAACTAGTGTTACTAGTGCAAATACAACTGGAAAATTATAGAAAAGGGGTTGTTTAATCAGCATATTAATTTGATACTAGTGTTTTTTTGTATCACTTTGCTGATAGAGATTAGCTAAATACATTCTTCACCTTTCTCAAGCTAACTTATGTTCTCGCTAATGCATTGTAATTCAAGAATGGGAAAGGGTAACAGAGGACACAGCACAGTATTGTGTATATACCAATAAGCATGCTGAACGTTTTAAGTCCTACAAAAATAAGCTAACGTAACTTTCAAATAACCGAGATTGTGATTGTCAGGCTCTCGCCCACTATGGCACCTGTTG
The DNA here is from genome assembly GCA_038501925.1 of Xenopus petersii. Classification (NCBI taxonomy): domain Eukaryota; kingdom Metazoa; phylum Chordata; class Amphibia; order Anura; family Pipidae; genus Xenopus; species Xenopus petersii. The sequence goes on from CM076673.1 coordinate 101,252,600, forward strand.
TGTGTTCATGAAGATAAGCAAAGTTAATGTTCATTTGTAGGGCATAGTCAGAAAAGAGCAAATAGTGTGATATTATACATCTTAGACCAATGTCTCATGTAACTACTGATACAAAAAAATAACCTTGAATGCTGTACAAAATGAATGAGAAAATAGTACATGGATATATTGGTTATGTTTTCTGCAGTTAAGCGACCTGGTACTTTTCAGTAAAATTACCCCTTGTAAAGGGCAGGCTTATGTTATTTGTATTGCATATTTTTTAATCATAATTAGTTAATAACTCCATTAACTCCAAAGGACTGGAAGAGCCCAATCTAGCCCACAACTCATGTGACCAACTGATCTGGCAACCCAGACAAAGCACAAGACCCTAGACAGGGCAAAGGACCTTTGTGTGTAATAGCAGCTCAATCAGCAATCAATATGCTTGTTTCTGTTATACATACTACTGTATAACATTGGAGTAATACTTACAGTCTTACAGTGTCCATATATGAAAAATTCCCTCTTATCTCCTCTTGCAGCACCTGCAATTAGTAACAAAAATGTTCATTCATTCTGAGTACATAAGCGTAGGCATGGATGTGCTTGTGTGCTTATGTTTGTAACTGTGCATTCAATATGTGTGTATACGCATTTGTGTGTTTACACAACAAGTGGGAAACATATGATAGGAATTTCCATAACTATAGAAATTAAGTTCATCATTCATAGATTAAGATGCATCGGTTGTTTGCAGGAATTTGCAGTTCAACTAAATGAAGAGGGGCACAGACAACACTGTATATACAGGTATGGTATCTGTTATCCGGAAATCTGTCATCCAGAAAGCTCCATATGAAAGGAAGACCACCTCCTATAGACTTCATTTTATTAAAATAATTCACATTTTCAAAAATTAATTCCTTTTTCTCTGTAATAATAAAACAGTAACTTGTTCTTGATCCCAGCTAAAATATAAGTAGTCCTTACTGGAGGCAAAACAATCCTATTGGATTTATTTAACATTTAAAATATTTTTATCAGACTTAAATATGTGATCCAAATTATGCAAAGACCCTTATTTGGAAAACACCAGGTCCTGAGTAATTAGGATAACAGATCCATACAAGTATCTATACATGTAATATATATTGTGCTGATGCAGGGGTCAGACTGGGCCAGCGGGACACCAAGAAAAAACAGGGTGGGTCACTGTTCCACGTGGGCTTCACCAGCCAAGACCTACTTCCCCCGGCCACTGAACTCCTGGACCTTCCCCCAATTATTATCAGGACAGAGCAGGTATGTGCTTGCTGGGGGGGGGAAGGGAGCAAGGGTAGTTTGCAAACAGAGCAAGTGGCAGTGGAGGTGGTGGAACAGGGTTCAGGGGGCCCTGGTGAGCAATGACCCCTCCAGTTTTGGGAAAGTTTTTCTTGATTCAGTACAATGATGCCCCAAGTACAAAGTACAAAGGTCCACAAAATCTAAAAAAGTAGAACTGCTTCCCAGAAGATGCTATAATATCAAAGAAAGGATCAATATCTTATTAATACCTTGGGTATTGCAGTGATGTGTTGGACATGGCAATATGGTGTACAAAAATACAAGGTAACATGGAGAGTCGCGGGGTCTGCTTCCTGTTTACCCCTTACTGCTGGATATAAGTAAGTGAGGGTGCATGGGGAGCTTGGGTTGGGGTTTTGAGTTGATCCGGCCAAGAACACCTCTTTGTGGGGGGCCACCCCCAGACATTACTCTGCTGACGACATTATTTATATATGTGATATAACAGTGGGGTACATTCTTTTTTATATCCAAGTTTCAATGAGTCATGTGACACAAGTGACATCAAGCTCACTGATTACATTTTACAGGTTATTCATGGTTTCTGTGTATTATGTAAACAAAATGGTTTCAAATTATAATATATGTTTACCCCCAAGAGGGGGGGGGGGGGCGTCTCTACGTACTAGCCTACAAAGTACCACAATAGTGTATCTGAAAATGGAATTTAGCATGTCAGATATTCTATATAAAATAAGCAACACTCATATATGTTTATATGTTTGAGTAGAAGAAAGTACATTTAAATTCTAACAGCACATTTTCAGCACCAAATATAGCAAAGCATGCAGAATTGTACAGTACTTAAATTATTTCATGCACTGCTGTACAGAGAATAATCAAGCTGAGTGAAGTGTGCACAGAGTCCTGGAAATAATTTACTCTTTTATTAGATACCTTTAGCAGTTATTTGCATTTCAGCAGTAGCTTTGCTGGCTCCAACCAACACTTTACTTTCCTACTGGCTCCAGTGTACAGTAGGAATAAGTAGCTAGGATGCTATATTTATATGTGCTATGCTGTAGATAGAATTTTTAATGCAGTTCCCAACAGAATCTTTATTCTTTTAATACCCCGTGCATGTGGGGTGTTTTCTCTTCTGGCTGAAATATGTCTGCAGACATAATATCCCATGTTCCATTATCCTTAAAGTTCTGGACCTGATATGGTAAATAAATTATGCTCAGTATCCATGGAATGTGAAATGCTTCTTCTAGCAACAGCCAAAGGTGTTTCAGAGGCATACCATCATCAGATAATCCTTCAAGCCACCTCCATTATTCTAAAAATTTAAGAGTTTTTCTCCAGAGATTAGTACATGTGCACATGTACTTTTTGATACAATATCATTGCTGATATTTTAAAATGATTTATTTGGTTTGCCCTATCCAATTACTGCACTTTCTTTTCCCTTCATTTTTAATCGTGTCATCTCTGCCCAGATTTTGGAGAGCAGTTATTCCAAACCTGGAAAGACTTTGACTTGGTGTTAAATTATAATAGGTTTGGGGTTGTATTTTTAACAAGATAACAGAAGTAGTTACTTTAGATTTGTTTTCAGTGTAACTTGAACTCCTTCAGCTAGATAGCCTTTTGATTAAATGGTAAAACTCTCTACTTTAAGATTGTGTTATTTCCTTCTTAAAAAGACAAAAGCAAGTTGGTGTTAAACTGTTATATAGGATGAAGGGGCCAAAAGAGAAAAATGAAATAGTACAGTCTGGAACATTGAGGCAAAATAAAGTGATAGCAAGATGATACCTGAACCTATTGTTGGTATAAACCCTACATACTGTATTGTCCATTTTTAAAAATATAGATTTAATACACATACCTTGCTGCCGAGTAAGAAAAAAATACAATAAAACACACAAATGCAACTGATCCCGGTAAGACTATATTCATATTATTCTTTAGAGGTGTATAACCTGAAATAAAGGGGACAAATCAAAGATTAATACATACAAAAATGTTACACCACTATAAAATGCATTGCTCTGTAAAGCAGAATATCAGACCTATAGTAAGAGGGGCCTAACTCTGTGTCAAGTTAGAAGAAAACCACAGTTGACAGCCAGCTACTGTATGAGACACATTATCTGATGGACCAGATTCAGCATTTGGCACAAAATGGTTTACAAAAGATTCTTTTATGTATCTGAAGAGTCATCCGAGAGTTAGACATGCTCAGCAAAATCAACAACCATTATCCACTTAATTTCCCTGCAAAGGCGCTCTGGGATGCATCTGTAATTGTATCTACTCGGTCAGCATGATAACTTTATTGTCTGAATAATACATGATAGTTTGATTGAGTTTGAACCCCGCAGGCATTTCTGGTAACAACAAAGCACCGTTATTGCTTGTTTACATGTTCAAATATTAACAAGCTTGGAAATGTAAGTAGAACTACAATTCCAATGTAAGAATCTGGGAATAAGGGTAAGGGCACATGGGCAGATTAGTCGCCCCGGCAACAAATCGCCTATTCTTCAGGGTAGGGATGCACCAAACCTACTATTTTGGATTTGGCTGAATACCGCACCGAATCCGAATCCTTATTTGCATATGTCGATTAGGGGTGGGAAAGGAAAAAGTGGAAAATAAATTTTGATTTACTTCCTTGATTTGTAACAAAAAGTCACTTGAAATCCCGCCTCCCCACAATTTGCATATGCAAATTAAGATTCGGATTCGGCCAAGCACATGGGTTCGGCTGAATCCTGCTGAAAAAAGCCAAATCTTGGCCGAATCCTGGATTCGGTGCATCCCTACATCAGGGCAACAATCTCCCCAAACTGCCTTCCCCTACCTTCCTGACGGCCATAATGAAAAATCGGATGGCACTCGCGGGGCTTCGTTTTCCAAAGTTGCCCGAAGTTGCCTCACAAGGAAACTTCAGGGGACTTCAGAGTGCCATCCCGCTGTCGATTTTTCATTATAGCCGTCGGGAAAGTAGGGGAAGGCAGTTCGGGGAGATTGTCGCCCCGAAGAAGAGGAGATTCATCGCTGAGGTGACTAATCTCCCCGAATCTGCCGGTGTGCCCTTCCCCTAAAGGTAAGGAAGAGCCAGTACAGAGGACTCTATTACCACAATAAATAGACTGCTTAAAATCATAGACGTTAAAGTGAAGTACTTCTGATAATCTTGCTCATCTGCTGCAGTCATACTCCAATGAGGACATTTCACAACATTTCACAACAATTTAACTGCTAGTAACAACAATAGTAAATGGGAAATCCACTTCCCACATCTTCTCATTATTTTTCCTAATTTTACTTGCTGCAGTGGATGTCTCTCCAAACCCGTTTTCCTGCCCTTTTGCTCAAATCTTCTTGATTATTTACAGTAATCTCTCTAACCTGATTCAGATTCCAATTCTTTCTGTCTGTGCCCTTCTCAACATCTGCTCTTTAACTAACAATCCACATTTATCCTTGATCTTTTTTGCTCTAAATCATGTAGTCTCCTTGCACTAAGGGAAACCTAGCTCTCACAGAATGAAACCGCCATTGAGGCTGCATTTCTCATGTGGTCTCTCTTTCTCTCACACACCCCGAACCATTGGACATTGTGGGGGAGTTGGAATTCTCCTCCCCTCTTGCTGTCGGTTCTAACCTATTCCTATTTCTCCCAACTTCTCATTCAACTCTTTTGTGGTGCACGCCCTTCATATCTTCACCCATCTTTCTGTATGGGGACCTGTCTTTTTCAGACCCCTATCAGTCTCCTCCTCTGCTACCTTCCTTTCTGACTGCAACACCTGGCTCTCTTTCTTCCTCTGTACTGACATCCCTGCAATCATCCTTAGGGATTTTAACTTCCATATTGATGATGCTTCACAACCCTGGCCCTGTCATCTTTTTGCCCTACAAACTCCTCATTATAAACTTCAAAGCCCTTCACTTCTCTGCACCTAACTACATGTCATCTCTTGTCTCTCTATATGCTCCTGGCCAAATCCAGCACTCCTCTCAGAGCACTCATCCACTTCTCTCAGTTGCACCCAGGGCCGCCATTAGAAATCACGGGGCCCCATACAACAAAATTGTCAGGGCCCCTAGGCCCTGGCCCCGCCCACCCTAGCCCCCAAGCCCCACCCCAGGTCCCGTCCCTTCCAAATCACCGTTAAAAGTTCACAAAGACATCAGCGCTAAAAAAGGTATTGGTGACCAGGGCCCCCCTGTAAGTTAAAAAAAAGAAACATTGGCGCCGGGTGTCCCATAAAAGTTTTTTTTTAAAAAAAAAGCATTGGTGGCAGGGCCCCCCTTTCAAGTTAAAAAAAATTGGTGCCCTAAAGAATATTTTTTAAAAAAACATTGGCGCCAGGGCCCCACTTACAAGTTAAAAAAGATTGGGGCACCAAAAAATATTTTTTACAAAAATATTGGTGGTAGGGGCCCATAGGAATTGAACCTGGGAACTCATGGCTTCAGGACTTCAACTTCACCTCCTTTTGTGACTTTGGGTCTTTTCGCCGCTTCGGCTGTTTTCGTGGGTTCGGGTCTTTTTGCCGCTTTGGGACTTCAGCTTTGACTGTTTTCGTGGCTTTGGGTCTTTTTGCCGCTTTGGGACTTTGGCTGTTCGGCACTTCCACATTTCGGCTGTTGGTCTTCAGCGCTGTCAAGGGGGGCCCGGCTCTTTCGAAAAGTGGAGCACTGCCGGGCCCTCCTTCAGGCTTGGGCCCGGTACACTTGTACCCTTTGTGCCCCCCCCTGATGGCGGCCCTGCCCATACTTACCTCAATGTGTACAATCCCCTTGTTTCGTTTTATTTATCCATCTTACTATCCTGTCTCCATCTTGTCCTACTGTCTCCATCTTACCCTTCTGTCTCAATCTTGCTCTTCTTTTTATATCTTGTCCTACTGTTTTCATCTTGTCCTACTGTCTCCACCATGTCCTACTGTCTCTATCTTGCCCTACTGTCTCCATCTTGTCCTACTGTCTCCATCTTGCCCTACTGTCTCCATCTTGTCCTACTGTCTCCACCATGTCCTACTGTCTCTATCTTGCCCTACTGTCTCCATCTTGTCCTACTGTCTACATCTTGTCCTACTGTCTCCATCTTGCCCTACTGTCTCCATCTTGTCCTACTGTCTCCATCTTGCCCTACTGTCTCCATTTTGTCCTGCTGTTTCTGCCTTGTTCTACTGTCTCCATCTTGTCCAACTGTCTCTGCCTAGTTCTACTGTCTCCATCTTGCCCTAATGTGTCAATCATTCCCTTCTGGCAGGATCCTGACTTGGTATAACACCACTTTCCTTACCCAGCAGTGGGGCTCAGTGGAGTTGCAGCAGGGTCGGACTGGCACTATGGGGGCCCACAGGGTTCCAAACTCTGGGGGCCCCCGCAGGCATGCCATGCCACACATTTTCTTTTAGGACCGGCCACTAGGGAGACCGGGTTTTTTGCCAGTGTCCTGCCGGCCCAGTCCAACCCTTGTTGCAGGTAAGTGGAGTGTTGGCCCGAGACGAGACAGCAGTGAAGGAGGCTGAGCACAAGACACTGGCTGTGATGTGGGGAATGTGCCAGGGTAGGTCATTTGTGACCAGGAGAGTCATTTGTGTCTCAGAGAAAAGGGGAATGTGGAGCTGCCATGGGGCCCCAATACATTAGCCCTTGAGCTATACAGCAATGTTCCTGCTCTGGGTCAAAACTCAATTTTTTAAAGGGGACAAAAAAGCATTGAGTGGGGCCCCAACTTATTTAGAGCTCAATGAGTTTCTAGGATCTTTGGGATTGAAACTATTGCTGCCTCATGTCACTCTCTCCTTTCAGCTTGGATTGAGGTGTCCAGCACTGTGATTGGGTGAGCTTCAGGCACCCCTTCTCTCAGTGCTTGGTTTCCAGACGGTGTGAGGCGCTTCAAAGGGAGAGGAAAAGGGGCAGGCGCTGTCAGGATTCCTCATACAGCAATGGAGAAGCGGGGCAGGTTTTGAATAGGCAGGGCAGAGAGAGAGTGCGAGCAACAGGAAAGCAGCGAGCAATAGAAGGGTGTTATTAAGACATCTGCCTTAGTGGGTGGGTCTAAGTAAAGTGGCGGGACACATGGAGATAAGTGGGAGTCTGAGGTGATGAGAGCGGAGGTGGGCTGCAGGCGCGGCTGCGAGGTGTGGCTTTGTCGGGATGTGTGATGGGCTAGTCGAAGAAGGAGAGCAATTAGCAGAAGCAGGTGCATGTGGGCGGAGCTGGGTTTTCCTGATTACCAATAGCGTAAGTATAGGCGGTCCCTCAGTTTTTGTGGCACTATTAGCAGGAGGCGGATGTTAATACTCTGTGGGTCATATGTGGGAGCGTGGCGTGTAGAAAAGCATGCTAGTGGGTGGTGCTGTAGTGTCGCTGAAGCCCAGCGTTGTGGGCGTGCCTGTAGGGCGCAGGGGGCGTGTTGGGCGGGCAGTGTCATTCAGTCACTGCCGGGCCCCCCTTCAGGCTCGGGCCCGGTACACGTGTACCCCCTGTCCCCCCCCGGCCCTGGTTGCACCCCTTACTGCTACTGCTGTTTCCTGCATCACACCCTTCTGTCTTGCTGCTCCTTATATTTAGAATGCCATTCCTGAATTTCTCTGAAGAGAATACTCCCTCATTGTTTTCAGAACTATACCTGAAGACTACTTTTTGGAGCACTTGCATAACACCTGGGAACTGGCATTTATATGTGTCACCCATTGTAATACCTACAGCACTTAAAATTATTTTGATCTGTGTCTGTACGTTACCCTCCCATTTGGACTGTTAGCTCTACTGGGCAGGGACCTCCATCCTTTTGTCTCCTTGACAATAAACACTTAATATTTATTGTCACTATACTGTGTATTGCATTTTTGTACTTGTTTGAACTTTTGTACTTATTATTGCAATCACCTCTTGTTTGTTTTACTAATTTATTGTTCTGCTGTACAGTGATTTGCCCTCAAAGTGCTATAAAAATAAAAATACACATACATACATACAAGGAATTATCCAATTGCATTCACAGACTACACTGATTTATGACGATTGTAGAATATGGTTAAATGGAGTTATCAGGCTGAAACAGAGTGTATAATAGCATAGGGCCCTGCAATGAAGTACAGGGATGGGAAATGTTATCCAGAAAGCTCCAATTTACACAAAGGTTGTCTCCCATAGACTCCATTTTATCCAAATAGTCCAAATATTTAATGATTTCCTTTTTCTCTGTAATAATGAAAAATTACCTTGAAGTTGATCAAAACTAAGATATAATTAATCAGTATTTGAGGATTACATGATTTTCTAATATCCTTGTGGTATGAAGATCCAAATTATGAAAAGATCCATTATCTGGAAAACCCTAGTTCTTGATTATTCTGGATAACTGGTCCCATACCTGTATATGTATATAATACCAATGAATGCAATACATTTTTCTTGTTTTATGATTGTTTTACGATTTCAGAAGGCAGTCTATGTTATAAGAATGAAAAGATCTGTAGATCTATGTCCTTAAAAGACTCTGGGTTTTGTGTGCAGTTTGATATTTAGCTTTGTTGTCAGTTCTGGATCTGCTCCAAACACTTGCCTATAATTCTCCCTAGATCTTCTTTTTTACTATTAAATTTAAACAGAAAGAAAATTGATTGAGTAGAGATCTACAATAATATGGGGCATATTTATCAAAGAATGAAACCTGCGTTCTCTAGAGAGGGAAATGTCATAGATTTATATTCACATGTGCAGGGCGGATTTGTCCTCCGCGCCCCCGGAGGCCGGCTTCCTCCGTCGCCCCTTCCCCTCAGATCGCGCCCTTTCGCAACTGTTTTGTCCACAGCCAGAACACTGGGACAGGACACAGAGTCCCTAGTGCTCCGGCTCAGCATAAATTTAAGTGCGGCTGGTGGCATGCCGCCCCTGAGCTTCTGCCGCCCTAGGTCCAGGCCTATGCGGTGAAGGTCTGCACTTGTGTAGGATTCTTAGGGGAATATTTATTAACAGGCGAAACAGAGCAGACTGTACTTTTACCTGTAGATAAATATGGACTAAACCCTATACAAGTAAATAGAGAGCTAGGTAGTTTCTCTTGTCATACTTGTCATATTTGAAGAACAAAGAATATCATAGTACCACTGTGCCATCACTTACTGAATATACAGTACTATATAATTCACCTGTAGTTGCAGCTATGATGCAGCTGGATGAGCATGTGAGTTGCATAAAAACAGTGCTAGCAACCTCAGAGTGGCACCTTTGTGACCCAACCTTAAAGAGCACCTGTTAAGATAAAATATTTTGCACCACCAAACTGCACTATGGTTGGGGGTACCAGTAGTTTTTTTTTAAAATTGCTAGGACACTCGCACAAGGAGCTCCCAGTTGGAGCACAAGCATAAAGAACCAATGCTGCAACTTACTTATTATGCACATGTGCTCTGCACGACATGGCCGCTCGCATTGGGAGCTCTCTCCTGGTGCGACTGTCCTAGTGCTTTAAAAAAAAAATGTTTCCCCCAACCGGAGTGCAGACTCTCTTAAACTTCACCTTTGGTGGGGTAAAACATTTTAGGGCAACAGGTGCCTTTTAAGGATATTGGTCCAGATTTAATGTTATAGTTTATAATGTGAAAACATATGGGCAACATTCAATTTGAGTAGGAAAAACTTTTCTCCTAATTCAGGTCCACTTTTTAAACATAGACTTTTCCTGCATTCTCATGTGAGTTTTTCCTCAATGAATTGCATCTGAATCCATGGGAAAATCTATAACTGATTCAGGCTTTCTCATTAAATTGAATCTGGTCTATTATGCTAGATGTTACAAAGTGCGCTAAATATAATAATGGACATCAAATATATTTTCTAGCTGATCATTCACACATATTGCCTCTACACTGGATTCTGCCATGCAGTGCTCACCTTTAATTTCTGCTACAAAGATACACACTGGTACCTGCATGTAGAAGAGAAAAGAAGACATATGAGTACAAGGATACACACAATAACATCGAACATGCATCGAACATTTGCGGGGTTGGGATTGTATCACTTCCAGTACTTGGTTAAAAAAATGTAGTTTATGTGTGATTCTCTTGTAATAAGTCTGCTGTTCCTATTGATGCAACCCACTGTGGGAACCTTGGCATTACCTCTACATTCAAGGTGTTAGTAGCTCCAGGGTTCAATAGGGTTTAATTGTCTCAATATGCGCACACTTCAGCAGAAGAGGCAGGGCAGGTGCAGTGGTGCTTAGTGCAAATAAACCACCCTGAATTCACACGATGAATTTGGAAGCAAGTATTTTAAATAAAAGGTGTCAATAAGAGCAACATTCACATGTATTTTAGCACAACTTCACTTGTGGCTGCAATCGTTAATGAGCCTAAAGAGTTGTTATGGATTGCAGACATATTAACACTTATGTAATAATTATTATACAGTAGTATATTAGAGACTTATGGGGTTATCTAATAAAAGGCAAACAGTTTGCCCAGGAGCATTTACCCATAAGAACCAATAAGATACTTGTATTTAAACAGGTGACTAGTAAATTCTACCTGTTTACTGGTTGCTAAGGTTAACTGCTCTGGGCAAACTTTATGCCTTTTATTAGATAACCTCATAAATCTTGAATAAAAGCCCAGGTCACGTCCTATTCTTATGACACTTGGAAATATTTGCATTACTACCTTATGGCGGGGCCCCTCCCTCTTCCGGTGGCCTGGTGTGCACAGAAACCAGCACCACCAAGTACATGCTTTCCCCACAAGTTAGTGATGCTTGCTTTTTAGGTATGTAAGAGTGGCTGTGGAGTGGGGACAGGAGTGGGCGGTTGCTGAGGAGCAGAGATAGTAGTGGAGCTGGCAGCTCTACAACTATAGAGAAAGCAGACCCTGGGGCCAAGGCCCCTCTGCAACCAAGGTGTCTGCTTTCTCCATACTTAGACCACTCTAACCAGGACTGTTCTCACCTTTGTGTTGCAACTCAAATGTACTTGCTGCAGCCAAATACAATGATCAATTTCCATCCCCCTGCTTCAGTTCAGCAACTCTCAGGATATAATTACCAAAAACAGAATCCTATTTTTGCCCCAATCTACCCAGCCTTACCTTATATCTGGCTCCCAAGCCACCCCAACCTACCCATTTATAGGTACTAGACTCCTTTAGCAACCTGCATAGCAGGACTGTCCTGGTAAAGATTTGTTTCTCTTTTTTTCTACTTTAACTAGTTCTAAAACAGGTATGAGCTTAGCTAATGTCACATGAGTCAGTTTCACTTGAAACTGGGTGTGCCACTTCACATAGAAATTGCCTAACACAGAACTTACAGGCTTTTCATTTCTCTAACTCTGAGTGAGTCAGTGACTTTAAGGGGGGGTCACATGGGACATAAATGTTCAGTGAGGTTGTAATTGATCCTCAGCATTCAGCTCAGATTCAAAAGCAACAGTTATGACCCATGTGCCCATTGGTTACAGCCTGGTAACCAATCAGTGGAAACCAAGAGAGCTGAAAAGCAGGAAGTAGTGTTCTGGCTATTATGTTAGACTTCCAGTCACTCCAAACTTTACAGATTACATTTTTGGCTAACTAATTATATTAGAAACATTTTTTTTATTTTGCACAGCCTATCTATTTACCCAGTTTTTATTTTTACACAGAACAATTCCTTTGTGGTAGGAGAAGCCAGAGGATGATATGAGGACATAAAGAGACAGTGGGGGTCATTCACAACAGTGGCGGAACTACCGGGGGAGCAGGGGGTGCAATTGGGCCAGGGCCTGCACCCCCTCAGGGCCCCCGGCAGCTCACAGCCAGATTTCGGGGCTCAGCCAGATGGGGCCGCGTTATCCACAGCGCACTCCGGTGGCGCGCGTGACGTCATCGGCGGCGCACACTTGCAGTGCCAATTTTCATCCCGGCTTTGGCAGGCAGGGTCGGACTGGCCTGCTGGGGGACTCCACTGGGTGCAGACTTGGTGATGACTTCTGACAGAAGACATGGGTTGCATTTGTTATTTATATATTTGAACCCACCCTGCATCTCTAGTGACAACATTGCTTTTATACAGATCAGCAAGGTTCAGTGGGTTGGGTCAGGTATGGGTTGGATTAGGGTGGGTTAGAGTGTTTTGCAGATCAAAGGGCTTGGTTAATGTGTCTTTTTTGTGTTGCAAAACCTGCATTTTTTTCACATAGAGAAATTATAGGGGGATAAGCAAACATTTTCACTGCTGGATAAAATGTAAATTTCACCATAAAACTGTACCAGGTGAAAAAGTTTGCTGGTCCCAAGTAAAAAGCAAAAAGTATAGTTATTCAAAAACTATTGTTCAGGAAGGAAATGTTTATTTTACCTGAGGGAAAACATTGGGGGATTGGGTAGAGGAAGATAAGTAATTCAAAATTACGAGGAAAGAAAAAAGGTAAAGAAAAGCCAGTGGGTGGAAAAGAAAAAACAAAGCAGAGAATAGCTGTATATCTTGTAAGATGAAATGGACCAAATGCAAGGGCACAGAGTGAAGGAAAGACTTGACAATACTGTAAATCTCAGAAATTATGTACAGTATATGTCTAACATTTATTGTTGTTGCTCCATCACCGTATTTCCTATGGAAATCCATGGCGATGGGTGGGGGGGTTTAAAAAAAAAAAATGTAAAAATTAGGCACTCCCGATGACCACCCCCAAAATCGTGCTGCGCTAGGCACAGGCCCTTGGGGTTCTTACTATTAATATGCCCCTGCCTGGCCTGTAATCCATGGCAACCATTCAGATGATGCTTTCAGTATTCAACCTGCAGCAGGCTGAACATTTTTAAAAAAGTTTTATAAACGAGTGGCAGTATGAAGAGCAGAGCTGGACATGGGGTGGGCAGAAGAGGCATGTGCCTTGGGTGCAGTGGTGGAGAGAAGCCTCAACCAAGTTCTGGCCCTTCTGTGCTTAATGTCAGTGGATCAATGAGCTTTGTTATAGAGCATGGCAAGAAGAGGGGGGTGAGTGGGTTTGACCAGTGCGGGGTGAGGTGTGTGCTGGGGGAGGGGGTGTGCATTGGGAGCACTTAGCTTCAGGGCCGGATTTGAGGAAGCGGCTCCCGAGGCCGCAAGAAAACAACTGAAAAGTGTTGGCAGGTGGCACAACCCCTTTGAACTAAATAGCACACTCAAAATATAAAATAATAATGATAATGTAATATATGCACCAGAAAGGAGCATTAATGAAAGATAAATATTCTTCTGTGTTGTTACAATGTTTTTTATATTGGGATACATCAAGTGACTTGCTCCTTTTTCCACAGCAATAGGATAAATTAATATTAACCAAGAAAGGGCTTTGAAAAACAGACAGGGCATGTGTGATAAACCATCTTTGGACTGATTATAGCTCCTTAAAGTGATTGTTCACCTTTAAAATAACTTTTAGTATGTTACAGAATGTTGTGTTCTTTTAAAAGGAGGCCACTGACCCCACCAGTGATATTTTTATAACTTCCCTTTCTATTCTAAATGTCTCCTATTCATCATTTAGTCTGTCTTTCCAAACACTGTCTGGTTACTTGGGTAAAGCAGATACAGTAGCTGCTAAAACTCCAAATTGGAGAGCTGCTTAAAAAAACCCTAAATGATAAAAAAAAAAAAAAACACAAAAATGAAGACCAGTTGCAGTTGTCTGGGAATATTACTACCCCTGAACAATATTAGCACATTATTAGCAGTTAGAAGAGAATGTATCTACTAAATGTGACCAATAAAAGTGTCAATTAATAAAAAATGATTCACCTAAAGTGTATTGATCATAAGAAACACAGAGCAGAACCCTTCAGCAAACATCACATATTCCATAGGCCAGTGCTGGCCCAGAAGGACTAGCTAATGAGAATATGTTCTACAACAATAAGCTTAAAAAAAAAGGAACATTGTTGCACAGACAGAAACAGTTCTGTGCATATTCCATCAAAGCCTTTTTGGGTTAACACTAATATACAGGGCGAGCCTCCTTCACTGGGATGCTCATTTGCCAGAGTAGGATTCCGGTAAAAATTTATTTCTTATTAAATCAATTAAAACACAAGACATTCTTATTATAATTGATAAACTGATAAATTCAACAATGCTGCAATAATTTCGAATTGTAGACGCTTGGGCTGCACACTTGCACACTTGCACTTGCACGTGCATTAATGACTTTCTGTTTTAGTTCTGAATGCACCATTTTGATATATTATCATTGCATTTTGTATAAATTCTATTTGTTCAAATAAAAGCAAAACCAAATATTTACATGTCTACTAAACAATCACTTCTGTGCCCTTCTTTCCTCTGTACATGTAAAAGCCACATTTCCTATGGGGACTTTGTATCGCCATTAAACATTAATTGTTAATGAGCCTAAAATGTTTACTAAAAGCAACTTTAACCATCAAGCCAGATGTGCTTGGGAGAGGCAATTTTAAGATAAAACACCATTAAGTAGAATATTAAAAAGTATGTGATATCAGCAGCTTGCAAATGATAAAGTTAGTATTTTTGCATTTTAGCATTACAAAGTGAGGGTTATTGCCAATGCTTGTATCTGTATCTCAATTCCAGGGGCACATTTACTGAAGGGTGAAGTGACTAACGCTGGCGATGATTCGCCAGTGTGACATCATTTCGTTACTTCACCAGTTTACTAACGGGCGCAGGCGTCACTTCGTTAGTGAAGGCAATAGACTCTATCGTTGCTTCTCACTCTAACGCCAGGCGAATTTTCGCTCTGGCGAATGGGCGTAACTCCGCAAATTCACTAAGATGTGGGTTTTACTGAACATTACCACTTTCGCCAGACTTGCCTTCGCCACCTCAGATCAGTCGAAGTGCAATAGAGTGCATAGGACTTCCTCAATCTTTAGTGGAAAATTTTTCTAAGTCTCAAAAAAGCGCTGGTGTCTTTTCCTTTAAATAGCCTGCAAAAGTGCTTAAAATTTTTTTTTGGGTAACCGGGTTCACCCATACATTTTCTAACATATGGAACACAAACTATACAGTGGGCTCATGTGTAGGGTATTGTAACAACTATATTTTCTTTTTTAAGGTTCCCTGGACTTGTGTAATGTAATGTATTTGCTGCAACATATATGTCCATGTAACTTTAGAAGTTCCTGCCGTATGCAAATTAGCCTGAGCAAAGACCCTTTACGAAGTAGTGCTAGGTATAATTGACTGCTAGCTCATGTTCGCTTTGATTGCTGACATAACGCTAGCGAAAATTCACCAGCGTTTGTATATAAGCGTTATCTGAGCAAATTGAGGCCTGGCGAAGTGTAGCGATGTGTGCGAAGCCGTCGCTGGCGAATTTTCACAGGTTAGTAAATTTCCCCCTGTAAATTCCATTTTTAGCAAATAATTCTAAATTTTAAACATTAAACATCATGATTACATATTGGTGGCAAAGCAATCCTATTGAGTTTATTTTATGTTTAAAGGATTTTTAACATTTTGGTATGCAGATTCATATTATGGAAAGATTCCTGATCCAGAAAATGCCTAAACGGCCTCATGCCTAAATATGCCTAAGTTTAATGCCTAATGCATAAGCATGCATAACACATGCATAAGTCAATCCTGAGACAAACGTAGTTGTGGCAGTATCCTGTATATATCACGTAATAGGACATACAGTATACAGTATTTACCAATAGAGAATGTTTAGGGTAATGGTCTAAATTTAAGATGGGCAAACTGGATTGCATTTCATTAGAAATGCATTTATTACATTGTTAATAATGTTATAGAAGGTTGTTTCATGTGTTCTTCTCCTAAAACAGACCCCATAGCAAATTTACTTTAGGGATGCTAAATATTAGTAAGTTGACTTTTCTTCTACAGTATATTGAAAATGCTCATTAATTAGGACCTCACTGGGCCCCACTACTGACAAATGTAGGTATGTAGTGAGATCTCCCAAAAAAGTCAAACAAAAACCAATCAAAAGGACAAAATTCTTTATTAGGACATAAGGAAGGAGCCTAACGTGTTTCGTTTCTATTGGGGTACTTACTCATAGGCTCACTCACTAGGCCCTCCCCTTCCTGATCCTCTGTAGTTACTTCCATGTCCATAATTAAAACCCAGTATAGGTACTACAACTCTGTTATGGTAACAGCTGCCATATCCTGCAAATACAGTAGCTGCAGGGATCTGAAGAAACACCTGCTCAGATAAAACATGACAATGAGCCTTCCGAGTTAAAAGACTAGCTACCTTAAAAAAAACCTGTAGCCCAATAGGGATGCACTGAATCCAATATTTGGTTTGATATCTGGCCAGGATTTTGCCTTATTCAGCAGGCTTTGGATTTGGCCGAATCCTCATGCCTAGGTTGAACCAAATCAGAATCCTTAAAATGACTTTGGCGCCACCATGGTTCGCACACACTGGGTTGTATTGTTGTACCGTCATTGCACTGGCCAGAGTACACTGGCCAGAGTACCGGGTTCAATGCCTGAACAGAGGTTTTACTACTGAGTGTTCCTAGGTGCTCTAAAATTCTATATTGACTGATTCCTGGATTTTGACCTCTTGCCTTGTTCCTGACGACGCTGATCTCTGCCTGCCCTTCGACCAATTAAAATGCAAATGCTGGAAGGTATGCATACATGCAAATTTAGAGAATGTAAGAAAATATCAACATTTAAGTTGCCCAGTTTGTCAAATAAAGGAATATGCATCATTATTTAAATATTTCAAACAGCAACCCCTATCTGAAAAACATTGGTAGGAAAGACATGACATCAAATGTTGGAGATCTTGGAAAAAATTGAATGATTACTTTAAGTCAAATTCAACTTACCTTTTTCCACTTACTGATGATTCTCAGGATGACACAGTAATCTTTCTCTTGCCTTAAAGGGGCATTGTAGAACTCTCCATAGTACTGTCTGTCGCCTAATGAGAACTCTAGAACCTCAGGAATATCACTTGGAGAAAACTCTGCTGTGATGTATGCATGGGTCTTGGAATCATTGTGAAAGTATGTCACTGCTTCTAGAGACTCACAAGTGAAGGAACACAGAGGGTCTAAATGTTTCACAAACACCTGGTAGGAACTGAAAATAAAGAGATAGAGCTGTTGTTGTTTTTAAAGGGATACTGTCATGGAAAAAAAATGTTTTTTTCAAAATAAATCAGTTAATAGTGCTGCTCCAGCAGAATTCTGCACTGAATCCATTTCTCAAAAGCAAACAGATTTTTTTATATTCAATTTTGAAATCTGACATGGGGCTAGACATTTTGTCAATTTCCCAGCTGCCCCTAGTCATGTGACTTGTGCTCTGATAAACTTCATTCACTCTTTACTGCTGTACTGCAAGTTGGAGTGATATCACCCCCTCCCTCCCCCCCCCCCCAAGCAGCCAAATAAAAGAACAATGGGAAGGTAACCAGATACAGCTCACTAACACAAGATAACAGCTGCCTGGTAGATCTAAGAACAACACTCAATAGTAAAAACCCATGTCTCACTGAGACACATTCAGTTACATTGAGAAGGAAAAACAGCAGCCTGCCAGAAAGCATTTCTCTCCTAAAGTGCAGGCACAAGTCACATGACCAGGGGCAGCTGGGAAATTGACAAATGTCTCGCCCCATGTCAGATTTCAAAATTGAATATAAAAAAATCTGTTTGTTCTTTTGAGAAATGGATTTCAGTGCAGAATTCTGCTGGAGTAGCAATATTAACTGATGCGTTTTGAAAAAAACATGTTTTCCCGTGACAGGATCCCTTTAAATGAGCAAGCATGATCTAAATCCATTTATATGCCGAAAAAAGCAAAACACTTTCTGTTTTATAAATTTGATATCTACAGTTGTTGGAAGCAGTGCATTTTCTACTTATCCTGTTGTTTTCAGTACTGTAAATTACACCTACACCTAAGGAAGTAAGGTATACAAGGAAAGAGTATCAAAGTTTATGTCATTTTAAAACCTAAATTACAGGGCTGGAGCCATCTACTGCTCATTGCCTTGTGTCAAAAGCAAAACCCCCTGCATTGTGCCAGACTGTGGCTCTAAAGTGAAGGTGCTTGTGCCTAACACTGTATTTAGGTATTTGCACTGCCTCCCCAACTTGCACACATGACATAATGTTCACAGCGTGACATCACTTCTGCTACACATGATGTAACTTCTGAAGCAGTGTACCCGATGAACCCAGGGGCGTAACTATAGAGGAAGCAGACCCTGCGGTTGCAGGGGGGCCCAGGAGTGTAGGGGGCCCAGTGAGCAATTTTAATATATCTTGGTAAAATAGGCCAACTTATAAATATTTTGGGGCCCTAAATTGAATTTGCTATGGGGCCCAGTAACAACTAGTTACGCCACTGGATGAACCCCAACTCCTCCACTGAACTTAACAGATACTCTCTGGCAGCAGGTGGGGTTTTTTTTATTTCTTTGAAAAAAAAGTAAAAATCCAAAGCCCTGCCACCCTCGACACAGGCCCTACAGCTCTGCTTGTGCCAGTCCAGAAATGAGAATGAGATCATAGAGGGATACTAGACAACCAGGCAGCCCAAAAATCAGGTGAGTTAGAAAACTAGAAGCATAAAATTTTTCCTATAAGGCTGCTGTAGAAAGAGATAAGTATGATAAGCTATCTTCCATAAACTTGTTTAAGCCTATAATCTTACAGTGCTTCTGTGTTTTGTTTTTTTTAAAAATGCATCACTGAAAAATGCATAATGGTGAACCAGTTTGAAAAATCATTGCTGATTATAAAGCCTGGTACACCATAAAAACATATATTTTTCTTCTTGGTTTTCTAAGTCAAAGTGGTGAAATCCTGAGCACAACTACAGAGGACACCTACATACTGTATAGTATGGCTCATTTATGAGCAGGAAGTCAGAGTAAAAAGTACAAAAATATGGCGCAGTCTGCTTTGTAACCTGCCTCCCCGCCTAAATTAAATACCACAGGTCTTTGCACTTTTTCAGAGCACAGGGACCTAACTACAGTATATTCATGCAAGGTGGAAAGGAGAGGCACATAAGGGTTCCCCCTCCTGCCCCCTATTAGTCCCCTAACTTGTATGTTATACACGCAAATTAGGAAATGGTGATGGATGCAACCTGCAATGGGGCCTGCCTCATCCTTACCTTGCAGTTCCCTTTGTCAATGTAAATGACCCCCTGGAAACAGAGGGGGAACTAATGACACAGATGTGAAATGAGATCTTTCAATATGGTTCCAGACCATAGTTACATGGCTTTCTGTCCTTTGCTTGCTTTTGTAGAGCAGGTTTGTCCAGTTTGTGAATTCAATGGAATTACAAAAGATTTTAGTAGCAACTACTACTTAGCAACTACTACTTAGCTAATAAAGAAAAAAAAGAAAACAATAGCATCTTACCTAAAAGTTGCATGTTGATCAGTTTTCTGTATGCTTACTTTTGGCAACTGACCACTCTTTAAGGCAAACTGCACATAAGGAAGTGGAGGATCTACAAAAAAAAAGTATATACTGTATAAAAATGTTTTTTAATTCAAACATGAAACTCCCACTTTTACACAAATGTGTGAAGCATTGACACAATGATGAAATAACTGATTGATATACAGGTGTAGGGTTATTTTTAAAATCCAAACTTTGCATTATTTGGATTACCATATCTTGAGTCTTCTAAAAACCAGTTAAACATGAAATAAACCCAATAGTATTGTTTTGCCTTAGTTAGGATCAAGTGCAAGGTACTGTTTTGTTATTACAGAGAAAAAGAAAACCATTTTTCAAAATTAGAATTATTTGTTTTTAATGGCGATAATGGAGACGGCCTTCATGTAATTTGGAGCTTTCTGAATAATGGTTTTCTGGATAACGGATTCCATATCCATAATTGTAAATGCAATGATTTACTCTGCCACCACTTCATACAGAAAAGACTCCACTTTTCAACTCATATGCCATAAGCCCTATGCAGTTACTATTGTATATTCAACAAAGTGACCTTCAAACAGTTGATTTCTATTAAACTTTTGAGCAGTTTTTTTTTCTGGGCCAGATTAACACTGTCCAGGTAGTTTATCGAATAAACATTGTGTGGGAACAATACTCCTCAATGAGAGGGATTTTCTGCACGGTATCACAGTATGTTGTTCTTCTATTATCGCGTTGTGAAAGTCACAATGAAAGAATAAGGGCATTATGACATTTGTGTAGTTGCTGCAAGTTAGTAGATATAAGGGGGAAAAAAGAAAATAAAAGCTAAATAATGACGTTTTCCATATTTAGAGCTACAACTGGCTGTGCTGTACTCCGTGGATGAGAACTCTGCACATAAAATTACCCCAAAAATACTGAGCAACACAGAATTAGGTGGTGAATGGCTACAGCTTTATTGCTACAAGAGGTGGGTGCCTGTATAAACTAAGCCAGGAGCCTGCATCAATTATTTGTAATTACAGTGTTTAAACAACCTGCCTCCAGCTATGACAATACCATTTTTTTTAAATTAAATGACTTGGTGGGAAGACAGGAGTGTCTCAAGACCGACTCAAAGTGAGTGTTACCTCTTTTTTCACTGCCTATTTATACCCCACTTGCCAAGCCATAGTACCTGTGTTTGTAAATCAGCCCAAGGAAGAGCATTTGTTTATCAAATTCTTGGTAGGTTCCATGATTTAAAACAAGCACAAACAAGGGCAAAGAGCTGTAATGATCAAGCAGGATAGAACCCAGAAGGAGGGTAGCTGGCACAAGTCTAACTCTTCCATAAAATCTGAGCAATTCCCTTTTTGGACCCCAAACTTTCTGCTGTAGGACCTGCTAGGAACCTACTCACTTCAGACTGGGTATAAATAAGGTACTGGCAAGGATGAGGTACAACATGATGAAAACAGGAACAGGGTTCTAGGAAGACAGAAAGAATCAGAGCACAACTGCACACTGCCACTAAATTTGTGATGATGCACGCCAAAGCAAGATGACATCAATAGCAGCAGAATGCACCCACTGAAGGGGAAGTCAGAAAACAAACAAAAAAGCAAAATCCAAAGATTTACACCTAAGGTTTATAGTGAGTGAATTCATCCGAGGAAAGTAGTTTCAACCGAATATCCTGGTTAAGGCTTACAATGGAGAAACAGTTCAAAGTACTGGATAGTCAGTGCTTTCCAACTTCTGTGGTTCAGAGGGCCCAATTTGTTCTGGCCTACGTGGTGGAGGGCCGATAATGGAAGCCAGTGTTGACCACCCCCCTTTTAAACCACACCAATATTATCTTAAGAACTTTTAAGACCATGTTTACATTAATGGTGGTAACACACAAAAAAAAACAAATGGTTGATGCTCACTGCAGGGACATCACTCATTTGTAAAAAGTTTACATTTTAAATATAACACAAACATTTGAGCATAGGGCAGGTAGAGTATAGCACACACAGGGAGCATAGTGCAGGCAGAGTACTGCACACAGGGAGCTTAGGTCAGGCAGAGTATGACACACACACAGGGAGCATAGGGCAGGCAGAGTATGACACACACACAGGGAGCATAGTGCAGGCAGAGTATGACACACACACACAGGGAGCATAGGGGAGGCAGAGTATGACACACATAGGGAGCATTGGGCAGGCAGAGTGTGTCACACATAGGGAGCATGGGGAAGGCAGAGTATGGCACACACAGGGAGCATAGCGAAGGCAGAACAGAGCAGGAGACAGGGAAACCTATCAGGACTCAGTTCATACTGTGCTACATACAGTGACACAATGCTGGCGACACTCGAGCAGTTTGTCTGATGTGTGAACAGGTGAACAATGTGGTCTGGGTCTGAGGTGTGAACAGTAAAGGGCTTTAGGTGGGTGAACAACAAAGAGGTTACAGGTGTGAACAATACAGGGGATTACAGAGGTGTTAACAATGCAGGGACCAGTTAATCCCAGTATGGGGGGCCACACAAGGGGGGTTGCAGGCCCTGATCTAGGTAAATTAACTTTAATTTCCATGGCAAGTTAATGCCACACCTGCCAGGTTTCACCACATCAGTATTTAAAGGTAGAAGAGGGGCTGGAGAGGGGGGGGACTAAGACGCAGAATACCCTGTGGTCTGTGGCCCGTCCCCCCTCCATGCCACTGGTCCATATTAACCCCAGAAGAGCCACTATAATCCCTAATTAACAGCATATTAACCCTACACATGCCAGTATAGTTACTACAGAATTTTAACCAGAGCTGTGCTAGGATAATCACTGCAGAAATGGACAATGATCTCCATTAATCCCAGACAATCAAGTTAGATCACTGGATAATGGCCAATGAGCACTCCATTAACTCCAGACATGCCAGACTAACCCAAAATCAGAAGAAAAAGTGAAAAGACCACCATGTAACAACCCATCTTGGATTTTCTCCTAACAGAAGAGACACTTCCAGGTTGAGAAGAGCAGCAGTAATACAGGTGGTGGCACTATTTGAGGAAATAAATAAAATAAATAAAAAATAAAGGAATACTGGCACAGTGCGCCCCATAAATTAGTGGTCCTTGGTCAGATTCCCCTTTTGCCCATTTGATAAAACCCATTGATAAAGCAAACCTGCACTTTGATACATTTGTAACAAGTTAAGATAAGCAAATATACAATTGTAACTATTTAGGATAAGCAAGCCTTTTGGGAGAACTGAGTCTAGCAGTCTAGCAAAACTGTTATAACACATAAAACATGGCCCTAAAACTCCCAGAAATGTGTTCATACTTTCATGACCTGTCAAATTTTGTACAATGGACATGATAATTAATTAAAAGGGCGAGGTAAATCTTTTTGTCCCTCTTTCCAATTTTTCAAATGTTGGGAGGCATGGTTTTGTCTTTAGAAGTGTAAGGAACACATTTAAATCTTCCTGCAACCATCTATAAAATAAATGCACAACTCCATCTAGTGGACAGTCATGCCAACTTGTTAAAACCATTCAACTACATACTTACTTCACTGTAATCCTTCACAAGCAGAAACATGTTTTCTACCACATTTTCTACATATTTAAAATAATCATTAAATGTAAATATGCTGTTTGTGTAAAGCTTTTGTATATACTGTATTGTGTTGTAATTCCAGGGCTTATTATGAACAGCAAAATTTTGTAGAGTCATAGGGGTAGATTTACTCAAGGGCGAAACAGCAAACGCTGGCGACAATTCGACATTGTTACCGCCTGCAGGGACTTTGCTGATTTACTGATGGGTGCAGGCGCCAATCTGCTCGCAAAAGAGAACGGCGCCAGCGGTCATTCACACTCTATCGCCAGGCGACAATTTGCTGTGGCGAATGGATGTTACTCCGCAAATTAATTAAAATACGGATTTTACTGAACGTTACCTCTTTTGCCAGACTTGCCTGCGCCAGCTCAGACCAGGCGAAGTGCATTGGAGTGCATAGATCTTCCTCAATCTTCTGTTACTTACATCATATTTTTAAGTGGAAAAAGCTTCCAAAAAACGCCTGCAAAAGTCCTTAAATTTTTTTTCGGGTAACTGGGTTCCCCCATACATTTTCTAACATATGGAACATAAACTATACAGTGGGCTCATGTGTATTTATAACAACTCTATTTTCTTTATTAAGGTTCCCTGGAATTGTATAATGTATGTATTTGCTGCAACATATACGTCCATTCAATTTTAAATTTCCCACCGTATGCAAATTAGCCTGAGCGAAGACCTCTAGCGAATTTGCGATAGGCAGAAATGAACGCTAGCGCGTCTTCGATTTGAATCGCTTGCATTGCCGAAGTAACGCTAGCGAAAAGTCATCAGCCTCTGAAGCCCAGGACGAAAATCCCCATTTCAGTAAATTTGCGTTGTCTCAGCGAATTTTCACCAGGCAAAGTGTGGCAATGGGTGCAAAGCAGTCGCTGTCAACTTTTCGCCCTTGAGTAAATCTGCCCCATGACATTTGAAATGGATTGCAAATTATAAATCAGTTTAAACCAAATGACTTTACATTGCACACCTGTCCCCCTACTTTAAATATGCAATAGAACAGTATCATACCTGTTCTGACATGTTTGTATTAATCGCCTCTTGATATTAGCTGAAAGCAATATTTTAAATTTGGCCCAAAACCAGAAGAAAAAGTTAAAAACGCAGATACGTTTAAAAAAATCTTCGGCTTGCTTGTTCCTTATTAGGAGCTGCTTTCACTGCTTTACCTTTTTTTAATGTATTGTGTAATTATCTTATAAGGTGTGTGATTCAAGGTGGGGTTAGAATGACACATCTCTGTAGGGCTGGGTGGAGGTGCACAATTGCACTACATAGTTCCCCTAGGCAAGAGCTGTCCCTTCTCATAACAGAATATAGGAGAGCAAGAAATACATAAATAAACTCCTGTTATATAAGCAGTATATAATTTGTTAAATGTACCAAGAGCAGCAAAATAAAATACATGCAACACAAACCTCTCAGCTCATAAGTGCATTTTAATTGCCAGGCATTTCACTCTTTATGCAGTGCTTATTATTGAGCAAATCTATAGGTACCTACTAAATAGCATAGTCTGGAACTTGTATTTATTTTCCAGTGTGCTTATAAGCCACATCCACATTTATAAATAATGTTCAAACTGAGTTCTGGTACTAGTGGGAATGAGAATTGTGCCATTTCTGGCAGAGGAAACAAGGCTAGCATACAATTTATTAGAGACAGTTGCATGTGTAGACCAAACACCTCCTGAAGGCAGAAGTAGGGCTCATGGGAAGAGCGAATATAAACACATGTACCTCATTTCACAGATGTTTGTATTTTGCACTAGTATATCATGAGTTCAACAGTCAATTTGCCCTGAAAGTTATTAACTATACTTGCACTGTATCATTCTTCATTATTTGAATGCAGAGATGACGAGCCTATGCAATCGTCTTTTAGTCATTTTGCAGGGAAACTTGTGAAACAGGAATCTGAAACATTTGAGTTTTGAAATAGTAGGTTTTCATGATTTGTGAAGTTTCTGTTGAAACTCATTTTCGAAATATTTTGTATTTCTTCAAAGCAAGCCAAGCGAGTGACCCATCTCTATCAGCAACTCTCATATACTACTACCTTGTAACTATGAGCAGCAGTGGCTGTCGAGGAGATGGAAAGGAGCAGCGGTATGAATTTTAAGGTGAGAGAGGGAAGAGTGTTGGTGAGTAGCAGCAGTGGTAGGGAGAGAAAGAGAAGAGTTGTCGAGCAGGGGGAGGTATGAAGCCAGGAGTTTGGGTTGGGCATCCATTTGTGTTTGCCAGCTCTGGTTATTAGCTCTTCAGCAGAAAAGAAAGGGAAACATTATGGGCCTAAACTGGACCAATTGCAAGTCTTGTTTAGGCCCCTCTTTCCCCTCTGAACATGAGTGCAGTACTGCAGTCTTTGGTTTAACTAATGCAGTATTGCAACCATCTTTATTTATTAGAACCAAAAACTCTCATTGCATTTGGGTGCTCCACTTTTATGCCACAACACACTTGCAGGTTGAATGACTTTTGATGGAAATGGTCCTCATGTGTGCCAGTAGTATCAAAATCAGACTCATTCACTAGTACACAGTCTGGCATGAAGGATTAAAGAGGCATTCGCCTTTAATTTACTTTTAGTATGTTAAATAATGGGCCATTTTCAGCAGCTTTTTTAATTGGTCTTCATTATTTAGATTTTTTTTTTTCGTATTTGAATTAACTGTTTCACTTTTTTTATTCTTTCCAGAATTCAAATGGGGGTCACAAACCCCAGCAGCCAAAAAAAACTTTACTCTGTGTCTCTACATTTTTATTGTTAATCTTACTTTTTATCACTTATCTTTCTATATTCCAGTCTCTCATTCAAACCATTGGACCCCAGCAACCAGACACCTGCTGACATTAAAACTGGAGAGCTACTGAACACAGAGTTAAATAACTCAAAATCCACAAAATGAAATATGAAGATCGAGTGCAGCCATTGCGGCCTACAGGATTAACAATCAATTATGAATATACTTTATAGAATCCTTTATCACTATTGTGCCTGCAAATAACTTGCTAAAAGTCACTGTTGTACATACACACTACTGAATCATAAACTGTGGGAACACAGCTGCATCTGTGTTTGCCTTAGGCATGTCCCAACCCTGCCTGCTCAGTCCAATAGGTGCTATACCTGAAACACCTGCTCTATTGTTAAATTTAGACTTCTGAAATAGTAAAGGCAAAGTACATTTAACTCTGCTTCAACTAAATCAATAGGGAAAAGGCTGCTTTTCAGACCATGGCAATATCAGTCTCATATGATATGCTTACTTAAAACAGGAGCAAGTAAAACAAGTGGGATGATTTTATATAGTTTCACATCATTCCCTATAAGTGTTAAAATCCCACACATATAGAAAACCGAGAGAAACATTGACAATGAAAGAAAAAACTAATTGTAATGTTGTGTATTTAAAGGATGTACCTTTAAATCTAGGTCTTCCTGTTAATCTCAGTTATGTTCTGTGGTTGGGATGTACTGATGACATGAATGGTATTATCAATGTTTAGATACAGTTCCAAGCACACAACAGGATGCTCTTCAGAACTGATGACATGAAACTTTGCTGTGTGATCCAACTCCTTCTGATACCGTCTGATACCCTGGATATAGAACCTCAATGTATAACATTTTAATATGTAAACATTTTGTGTTTGTTTTTGAGATTTCTTTATATTAGCTGTTCTTACACTGCTAATATTATCAAATGTGCAAAACTGCCGCTTAGGCCAGGCTGTCGGCCAGGCAGAACAGTAAAAGCTAATTTCTATTCAAAGCAGTAGGAGTCAGTTACTTACTTACTTACACAACTGTAGTCAGAACATCTAAATTGAAGCAATATTTGATGTGGAATGGATGCAAATGTGCTGAAAATCTTCTGTAAATCCATCAGGCGTCATTTGCAGTGTTCGTTGTGAGTCATGTGTGCATCTGGGCTGTGCTTATTGACAAAGGCGGATGTGGAGACTCTGGAGATATCGTTCTCCACCTTTATTACCCATGAGCTTTGGGGAGCAACGTAAACATGAAGTCCATTGGGATCCCAAAAATGGGTTGTGATTGACTATTTGGTGGCCCTATGTAGACTGGAAGCCTACAGCAGTCTCTCCTTGGCAGTGCACCTGGGTTTTATGCAATTGAAACTTGCCTCCAAGACTGGAATTCAAAAATAAGCATCTGCTTTGAGGCCACTGTGAGCAACATCCTAGAGGCTGGTGAGCAACATGTTGCTTGTGTGCAACTGCTCTGGAGTTTTGGCCTGGTTGGGAGGTGACAGTAGCTCCAGGGTTCCCTTGGATACCATGGTATCTGAGGAAATGGCTTAGTCTCACATTGAAAAGCTAGAGTGTTTTCTTATACAGTGGATTTGTAGTTGTATAAAAGTGGAAACAGATAAGCTCTTTTGGCCAAGGCCTCTTGCCACTTGCACCAGGTATTGGCTGCTTTCTATGTAAATATATATGTTCAATGTATGCACCCATTTATTGTATAACACTGCAGAATATGTTAGCATTATTATCCGTGATAATAATATAGTGAATAATGTCCCCTTTATTATAATATATATTTAAAATGAATGACCTTATAAAAGAATGAGGCTGAAGGTCAAATGCTTTTATACAAGACTTGCAACTCCAAAGCTATAAGGTTATAATTCACAGAATATTCATGGCTCTTATGTATTACAATAAAATAATCTATTTTCACAAACCAGAAGGGTTAAATCCCAGAATAGAAGACAGGTCATATATTTGGGGGGAAGAGGGAAGGAAAGCAAGTCGCATATCAAAATTCTTATCCCTATTACTGTATATGATATGGAATTTTTTTCCTACCCTGACAATAACTACAAGGCTTTTTGTATTCGGATCAGGCTGGTACTTACCAATCTCTCTAGTTATGTTGTATTCAAGAGGGGATGGGGCTTCTGTCACATATAACTGTTGTTGCCTGTCTGTTGCTATCTTAAAGCACACCTCAGATGTACCTTGGTCTGCACTGATATTAAACAGCAGTTGCTTGTGATTCTGCTTGGGTTGCCCCTTTGCTTCTTGCACATGAATCTATTGGGAAATATAAAAGAAGCAACTATAAGCCATATTTAACTATATTTAACCCTAAACTTCTGTTTTGCTATGACTGTGGTTGTGATGTCTAGGCTGAAAGTATATTTTAACTTGTCTTTGCCTTACATGTCTCCTTTTTGTAAACACTTTGGCTAGTGCCACGATGTGGATCTCAACCTGTGGATAAATGCAAACTAAAAATCTGCACCTCCACTGCTCCTCTGCTGATCAATGTGTCTGGAAACCTTGCCTCCGCTCCAGTGCAGACTAATCATTTCTAGGCTAAACAAGTGCATCCATATTCTACAAAAATACTAAAACACTGAATTTGTGAATAATGCACTAATTTGACCTGAGCGTTGCTTACTTAACAACAGAAAATAATGAGAAATATAATATTTGAAGTCAGTGATTGTTCAGACTACTGTGTGAAAGAAATAAACTGTATTCAGCAGGTCCAATACTTACTCTGTAAATCTCTTGCATACCATTATCATCTATAATTCTGTACCATCGCAAACAAGTTTCATCCAAAGGAGCTGTGCCACTGATATCTTCATTGCTATTGGCTGCAACAACAAGTTTTAGCTAATATAATTTCATATAATTTTTGATTTCACATCCCTAACTTAACTTCTTGCAACTGATAATAAGATGTGAAGATAAAGAATAAAGCTATGCTCACTTTTATTTTAGCATCAATAAAATCTGGAATTTTTCCAATATAATGGTTTGCAGCAATTGCAATCTAGGCTGCATTATTCCCCTTAAATTATGGCAAGATCACTTTGGTTTAGTTTAAAGGTATCACTCCCAAAATACACTCCAAAAATCTTAGAGCTTAGTATGCTGTACAGACCATGCTTATTACTAATAGCCAAGATGAACCTTGAACTGATGATATAAGATAAAGTAACACAGTGTGTGAAATAGTTTGACAACGGTATACATCTCAGGGACATGTCTGCCTGACCATAGTATGGTGTAAAACACAGGGCCTCTATTTGCAATTCAGCCCAAGCAGTAAGGTTCAAAATTAAGCTGAAATGTGATATAAAATGGACACATATAGGGGGCCGATTCACTAACTTCGAGTGAAGGATTCAAAGTAAAAAAACTTCGAATTTTGAAGTGTTTTTTGGGCTACTTCGACCATCGAATGGGCTACTTCGACCTTCGACTACAACTTCGAATCAAAGGATTCGAACTAAAAATCATTTGACTATTCGACCATTCGATAGTCGAAGTACTGTCTCTTTAAGAAAAAACTTCGACCCCCTAGTTCGGCAGATAAAAGCTACCGAAGTCAATGTTAGCCTATGGGGAAGGTCCCCATAGGCTTTCCTATGTTTTTTTGGTCGATGGATAATCCTTCGATTGTTGGATTAAAATCCTCCGAATCGTTCGATTCGAAGGATTTAATCATTCGATCGAAGGATTATTCCTTCGATCGTTCGATCAAACTATTTGCGCAATAATCCTTCGACTTTGATATTCGAAGTCGAAGGATTTTACCCTTGGTGAATTGGCCCCATGATCTACTTTTTTTAAAAAAAAATATTCTTTAGCAACTACAACCATGCACTCACCATGCCCTGACGTGTTGAGAGGAACAGATGCGGAGAGTTCTGTGGAGGATTCAGTAACATTAATAATATATTCTTCCTCTGATGGCAGCAATAGACATAGCACTGGATTCCTACTGCTTGTACTGAAATTAAACAGTATGTTCAGAAATATTTTTTGGGGATTCCAAGCCTGCCCTTTGATCAGGACCTAAAAACAGCAAACAAAGAGTTAGTACTCACAAAAAAAGAGAATAAAGTAATGATAGGAACCAAATCCAAGAGATTTTTAGCTATTGCTACCCCCCCCCCCCTTTATGCCCTGGTCAAAACCTGTTATAGTTTGACTATGCCCTTGCTCTGCCCCTATAGGTGATATGAATACAGGTGACTTGGGCGCAATAAGGAGAGAAGAAATCCCAAGTCTTGAGCACAGCTCAGGGTGTTAAATTCTAGTGGCTGTTTCACTGTAGAATTAATTCTACCATGTATACTATACAATGCAGGAATATTTGCACAGGTCTAGTCCTTACTGTGTATTCCTCCAGTACTTCAGTTTTTCCAGAACTCTTTGCCCACTGAAGACATGTTGTATTGAATAGTGTAATTTCACCAAATCTCATCATCACTGGGGACAATGTAAATAAAAATATCATCAATAACATTCATTTAACCAGAACATTTTTGAGTGTAATTCAAACCTATCTATATGTAAATAAATATATCTCAAAATGATAATGTATGAAAGATATTACGTACACAACCCCTCAGTTTATCTTAAAAGGTTGATATCTTACCATTTCTTGCTAAATGTTCTGTGCAGAGATGTCTATATTTGCATTTAAAAATGATTGTATGAGCTACCATATTGCTTCACAAGCTTATAACAAAATGGTAACATGAAAAATCATTTTAACATAAAAAGAATAGCTTTTTGCATTACTTTAATATGAAACTCAGTGGAACATTTTCTTAAACTCTGTTTTTTTTTTAAAATTATTGTTACCTACTAGCTGTTTCCAACGTTATATTTATTGATATTTCCTGCATCTCCAGGAACACGGCTCTCATTATCACCATGTAGTTCCTTCCAGGAAGAAGATCCAAACATCGAAAACTGTTGCTTGTGATGAACTCAAAATCTCTTTCGTGGGCAAAATGTTCCTGGTGCCATCCTTTTCCAAGAATAGTGAACTTTTAATAAATAAAATATAATAAAGCAGGGAAAAGCATTTGATTTCTTTGATATGTATTTAGGTAAATTGTAATAATAACTGGACAACAATGAAAACATCTTTCTTACCTTATATAAGATCTCCCAGTCTATTATTTCAGAACTTTTTCTCCATTGTAGACATGTTTCATTGAAAATGGTCATGTTCCCAATTAAGGTTTCGTTTACTGTAATGTAGAAAAACATTTGTTAAATATAATTTCAGCATTCGGCTTGTTATTATAGCATTATTACAACATTCAGTTAGATGCTGTAAACTTGTTCCTATTTTAACCCACACATACAAAATATATCATTGGAACACCTTGGAAATTGTCAATTACAGAACTGCAAACATCTTCAGTCCTGCTACAAATTCTACATTTGTTTCCCTTGGATTTCAATTTCAATTTATAATTTTTTCTTATTTATTTTAGAATGGGCTAAATCTACATATACTTAATTTCCAAATTGTATTTTGTCATTTCCAATGTATATATTAAAGATTTTATAATCCAGCTAGACTTTTACAAGCGGGCAGATTTTGCAAAAATTATGAAACATTTTTCTCTCACACTTCCATTCTTCATAAACCACTTTCTAGCAGTTATTTCTTATATCATTTTTCTCAAGGATGAAGGTAACTTTTCACTATTTTTGCAAGGCAAATTACCCATTTATACAACTGTTAATGGAAAATATGACTAACAAGCACAAACTAAACATTTGGCATATAAATAGTCAGCATACCTAAACATTCAGATACAAACTACAAGTTGGAGAAGGTGAAAGTAAACAAGGAAATTGCATAGAAGAAAATAAATCTGCAGTAGGTCTCTACAGTTTAAAAACAATGCAATTATAGATAGGGTAAGAATAAAAGATCAAAAGAGTTTCAAAATGCCAAGTATAAATGGATTTTGAAACAACGATTAGACTGAAGTGGAAAAAGTTATTGCTAATGAAAAGAACTACCTTTACATGTGATATTTACATCTTCCCATTTTCCATTTTCAGTGCATCTTGAAATACTTCTACCACCAGAGTTGTAGAAACCTCGTAGACATTCATATTCCACTTTACTTCCAAGGTTTGTGGATCCACTCAAAATCATCTGCACATTGGAAACTGAAGTTGGCTGCCCACAGTTTATTTCTTAAAGCAAATGAAATGATATTAAGAAATGATAGGACCAAAAATACAAACTGTTAACTTAAATTTAAGCTACAGAATTATGTTATGAAGAAGCATTATCAAAATAGTGCTCTTCCATTTTGGGTAAAGGGCAGTTGGGATGCCATCACAGTATTCAAATATGAATTAGGGCTAATAAGGAGAAACAAAAACATTGTTATGCTCAGCAATGAAAGTGTTTCACTGTTTTCAAAACTTAGAGTAAACTTTCCTCTATTTTATTTTAGCCAGTAATATTTAAGCATATACTGTTTGCTGGCCCATGGGTCAAATTGAGATGGAGGCACTGTATTATAGGATGATAAATATAGTAACTGTACCTTTGCATATAAGGTCAACTGCATCCCATTTTCCATCTTCATTACATACAGTTATTCCATTCCCGCTCTGCTTGACATAGCCAGACATGCATTCATATGTTATGTTGTTTCCCAAAGTAGTGTTTCTTGCAAATCTTGATGATGCATGCTGAATGGATGGTGGTTGGCCACAATCCACAACTATATTTGAATAAGAAAATTAGACTGAAAATGTTACTAAAGAATTTTAAGTTCCATGTGGAATGTCTGGTGCTCCATCTGTAAGAATCCCCCAAGTATCTCTAAATGTAGTTTTCTGCAGCAATTCCCATATGCGCACATGCATGCATGCACGTTTAGATGTATGACATCGTGGTGCCTACGTTCTGACGCCTGCGAATTGGCGCCAAATCTGCTGCTATTTAAGGAAAAGCTAGATGCAGATCTGTATCTGTTATTAAGGTGTATGCCCAAAGCTTAGCCTTATTCTTATTGAGGTGATATCCTGTTGTCGATCCTTCCTGTTTCCTGACCATGAACCTCTGCTGCCCGTCTTGACCGTCTGTTCGTTATCTTATCTTGAATCTATGCTGTCTGCCCTTGATCTGGATCTGTTTATCAAGTTTTCCGTCTTAACCCTTTGCTTCAATTCTATTATTAGCCTCACTGGCTTCTCTCCGGTAAGCCTGACAATGTGTTTCTGAATACTTTCCCAGGAGTCAGTTACAGGGATTCGGGCTGTCTATACAAACTGTGCATCTAACAATATACTTATTTTAACTACAAGATTTTAAGTAAATTGATTAACCTCTAGTGATTATATATTTATATATGAATATGAATCTCACCTTGACAAGACAAATTAGCTGCCTCCCACTTTCCATTTTGTGTACATCTTGCAACGCCATTCCCACTGACTGCCACATATCCCTTCATACATTTGTATGTCACACTGCTTCCAAAGGTGGTGTTGTTTGAGAAGTTTATTAGCACATTGGGCAGGATTGGTGGTAGACCACAATCTATAACTAGAAAGAGAATTACATGTGTTTGAATCTCCATCAGACAAAATAAGCCATTTTGCAAATGCATGTAAATAGTACTAGAAGTAATGCTTCTAGTAAAGAGGAAACAAATGTAAATGCACAAAAACAGCCACTGACAAATACATCATTTACTAGGAAACAAAATGATCTAAACACCCATGAGCACAGTACAAACAACTGGGTTTTAAAGGGCTTGCATAAAGGTGTTACTGCCTCAACTTGCATTTTTATTTTTGCCTAGTTTTTCACTGTTGTCAAGCTGTCTGGCCAAACCCTTTATTACTTTTTCGAATAGCCATTTGTGTAATATTACTGTATATTTTGCCACATTCAGATGTAAAAATGAGCAAGAAAAGATGAAAAATGTTCCTTGGAGTGCAAAATAAGGAGTGTGATTGTCTATTATGTTGACCCTATGTGAACAGGCAGCCTAAAGGAGGTTCTGTTTGGCAGTACATCTGGTTTCATACAAACAAAACTTGCCTCCAAAGCAGGAATTAAAAAACAAGCACCTGCTTTGAGGTCACTGGGAGCAACATCCAATGGTTGGGGAACACTGTCTTACAAGAATCCATGATGATGATTGACATCATTAGGGGCTCTGCTGGTAGCATACAAACATAAATAGAAGACTTGATGCATAGAAGTTAGCGTGTTGCTTTATATGCCATGTTGAAGCCTTCTACCTGTGCAAACAAGACTGTCTCCTTTCCATGTTCCATGAGAAGTGCAGATGGACATGTCGTGTCCCGCATTAGCAGTGAATCCTGGATCACACCTGTATGTCACTCGACTTCCAAAGGTAGTATTGCCTTCTAGATCCATTTGAGTATGTGGAAGAGCAGGTGGTAGTCCACAATCAACAACTATGAATAAAACTTATATTTAAAGTCTTGGTAGATTGCACTAAAAAAAATTACTCTGTAAAGTGCAGTGACAAATCTTCCTTTTTCATTTGGACAGAGGCATATAACCTAGTGGTCTGACCACTGCAATCCACTTAAAGATAACAGCAGTAGTGAAAACACCCTTCTCCCCAGCAACTGCATTCCATTTACATTACATCTGTGGCAGATGCAGGCATTATTAGGTGAAAATCATTCTGGAGCATGAAAGCTAGCATTTCTGAGAGTTCTCCTGCTTGGCATAGGCCTTAACCATTCATTTCAAGTACAATGTGAAGTACCATTTGTTCCATTATAATGACTGGTATCCCTCTGTTAAATGTTCAACCAAGTCTAGATTATTGCACCATCATAAGACAAAAGAGCTTAAATCATATTCTGAAAATAGTGTAAATACATTCTAAGCTTTGTCTTGTTACTTAAAAGACAGAAGTTGTTCTATTCTGTGGTGTCCAACCTCAAGACCCAAGTTGATGCACAACTGAAACTGCCTTTGTGTTCTACATCTGCTCTGTTCTATCCAGGAAATGAGTAACAATGCTACATAGGTGGAGCTTCCCAAAAATAAGAATTTGGCTTTTTCCAAATTACAGCAATATACAAACTGTTAATCTTTGATGATGTTTAGCATTTTCTGACCTGAGCATACATTTATGGGACCAGTTGCTTGAAAAGGTTCCATGCCATTGTTCAGCTTATATCCCTCCATGCAGTAACACTCATGGCTTCCCGGGACATTTTTACACTGTGCATTAGGTCCACAAATGTCTTCTGCTTCACACTCATCAATATCTGGGCAGCGCATATCAAGAAATGAGAAATAATAATGTTATAATGTTAATATAATGATAATAATGTTATATATATTCAATAGTATATCTAAAATTTTCTTTTTATTGCTAATAAAAGTCATCACTACTGATTGATTCTATTGGAAACTATTTGTTTACAAGGTAAGACACCGATCTTCTTACCTACACAAGCAATGTCACCTTTGGCCTGGAAAGGTTCTGTTCCACTTTTTAGTTGATAGCCCTCCATGCAATAGCACTCGTAATTCCCTGGGATGTTTTTGCATTTTCCCTTATATCCACAAATATCTGCCGACTCGCATTCATCAATATCTGCTCATGAAAACAATAATAATCTATATATACTAAATGCATTTAGTAAAACAATTTTAAAAATGGTCATAAAACACATGTAATAGATACAAAAAACCGCACTCCTAGGTCTTTTTAGTGAAAAAATAGAAAAATGTTTTCAACGTTTCGGCAACAACACTTGTGCCGTCTTCCTGAAGACGTTGCCGAAACGTTCAATACATTTTTCTATTTTTTCACTAAATAAGACCTAGGAGTGTGTTTTTTTGTTTCTATCACACACACATATATATATATATATATATATATATATATATATAATGCAAAGGTAGAGAATATTCAAAATCCACTGAATGTTCTATTGAATTATTAATTCAATGCAATGGGGGATTTAAACTAAAGAAGATTGATAGAATGCATAGTGAAAGTGTGACTTTAATGCAAGGATTCTCATCTTGTGAAAAGTGGTAACACAAAGATGTCTGATATGCCTGAGATATCAAAGAAATTCTCAGCCATAAGACAAGATGATAACCTCAGTCGGCCAGGGAAAATTGCGTGCACTGCCACAGACAGTATACGACTGGCAGAATTATTTGTACAATTTTTTTGGTGGGATTCACAATTTGTTGTACAATTTGAGTGTGCTGCTGGGATGCTGTTGGTGGTGTTTTCTGAGTGACATTTAACATTAAACCCAGTGCTTAAAGGTTTCAAGGCTCCAGTGTTCATCTTGAGAGTTGACAACATAAAGCACTGCTATACATTTTTACATACATTATGCACCCTTTTAAAACATAAAAAGCTTTTATGCCGCTTATGGACAGGAGATGGCAGCATATTTCAGATAGCATTCATTTCTAGCTCAAAGAGGAAGATTAGATATTCTAAATTCAAACTTTAAAAATAATATTAGCTTCTGATTGAAAAAAATGGATAAAAGTAAAGGCCAGAAGTCAGGCAGCACTTTCGTAGCCTGCTAAGCAAATACACTTATTTGCAAGATCTCCTTTAGCTTTGTGCTATTACTGGAACATTTAATTTAATTGCAAAAAATAAATAATTTGGGAATATATTATATTTACTGTATGTACAATTAATGATTTACATTTTAATGAAAGTATAAACACTTTCATTAAAATGTAAATGCAAAACTCTGCTTCTCAAATATTCTTATCCCAGCACTTAAACAATCCAAGTAAGTCACTTAAAATGTTTGATATCACCACCCTATGGCTACAGACAGAATTTTATGCTAGCAAGCCCATATGTAAGTATATATAGGTGCCAGAAAACATAAGGTCCCATCATGAGCATAGATCAATCTATCTATGTGACTGTCACAGGGTTTTAAGTAATGATGCGCCAAATCCAGAGTTCTTGATTCATGATGAATATTGAATCCTCCACAAAATATTCAGTTGAATCCTAAATTGAATCCAAGTCCTAATCTGCATTAAGAATACATTGCATTACTTATAAACAAAAAAAACTACTAATTTCTCCAGAACTTCAAAGCCACATCATGCCTTCGAGGTTCACCTGGAAACTTACGATTTAGCCAAATTTAGATTCTACAAAAAAGTTTCAGGTGCATCCACAGTTATTAGGCCTACTAGGACCAAGGAATGAAACTTTATGCAGGACACATATTCTATGATTACAACAGACATAATCTGGCATTTCAGACAGGGGCGTAACTATAGAGGAAGCAGACCCTGCGGTTGCAGGGGGGCCAAGAATTGTAGGGGGCCCAGTGAGACCCTAATTAATTAGCAATTTTAATATATCTTGGTAAAATAGGCCAACTTATAAATATTTTGGGGCCCTAAATTGAATTTGCTATGGGGCCCAGTAACAACTAGTTACGCCACTGATTTCAGATGTTATGAATCACAGTACTTGGGACTAATTAACAAACATAGCTGCTAAAGTTGCCACCCGTGATTGTAAATCAACCCTTATAAACTTCTGGATGTTAATGGTATAGCCCCATATTCTATGAAAATAATGATTATTCCCCATTAAATATTTGTGTAATGAATATACCTGGTGGTCTAGGGGGGGATGACAGGGACGCCTGTCGCCCCCTCGGCGGGGACGCCCGTCTCGACAAGCGGCCTCACGCAGGCCGCAGGCGCCGGCATCTTAGGGAGCGCGTGTCGCGCGCTGGGGTTTCTTAAAGGCGCGCTGACGTAGTGACGTCAGCGCGCAAGGGCGCGCAATTCACACTATATTTAAAGCCCATTAGGGCTGTGGGAATTTGCCTGTGATAGGATTTGTTCCTGGTGCTTCTGAGCCTTGTGCTAATTCTGTAAATCTGTTTGATTCCTGTTTTGACCCCTGCCTGGCTATTTGACTACTCTGATTTCTGGATTCTGACCCTTGCCTGATTACTGACTACCGCTTCTGATTAACCCTCTGATTGACTCCCTGGTTTGACCCTTGCCTGCCTGATAACGTTTACTCTCTGCCTGCCTCGACCCGGCCTGTCCTGACTACTCCTTT
This sequence comes from Xenopus petersii, assembly GCA_038501925.1. Lineage (NCBI taxonomy): Eukaryota > Metazoa > Chordata > Amphibia > Anura > Pipidae > Xenopus > Xenopus petersii. The sequence continues at coordinate 101,290,798 of CM076673.1, forward strand.
GCCTAACGTCTTGTACTGCGATCTTCTGCCCAAAGACTTTATATAACTACAGTCGTGCCCCTTTGCTTGCCAGAACTCCTCGACTTGCTCCTCTCGAAAAGTCCAGGTGGCATCTGAGTACGCTGAGGGCTCCTCCCGAAGCCAAAGGCGGTCACACTACTGGTGAAGCCGAGCCGAGACCAGGGAGCTTGGCATTAGTTCTGGTTTAGGGTGCCGACCCTGACATTTTGTGCTATTTGCGGCCAAATGTAGAGAACAGTTACAAAGGGGGAGGTGCAGAAAAACTAAGGGATACAAAATAAAGGCCCTATTGCACAAAGCACAGTACATTTCTGCTGGGTGCAAGGAAGCCCATTACTTATTACTTACCATACTGTAAATTTGCAGTAAGGAAAGTGCTTCCAAGTGATGTATGTACCCTAGCATGTTTGCCTTCCAAATAAGGCACATTCTAGCGGTGTGCCAAGGAATGCCCATGTGCCGCCAATACAGGTGCACTGCATACAGCGATGCAAAGCATTCTGGGAGGGCAAACGTTTGTACTTCTGAGACTAGATGAAAATTGTTGCAAGGGGCTTTGCACCCATTTTACACTGTGCATCTTTCCCCATTTTTGATTGAGTCCTAAGCTTTTGATTTTGTATTCTGGTATGCGTCTCTGTCCATGTGGATACAGATCCCTAAGGGCTGACCCCCCCCTCATGCGGTGCCACATGGTTGTTGTCAATGCTTTCCAATGTGTATTTGGGCAATTAGTCTAATAATTAATAACTAAATCATGTCAATGTTTGGCTAGACCAATAGCCATGCAATAATTCATAAAAGAACCTTCAGTTTATGACCACTATTCATACTACACTCTACGTTCCACTGTACATGCTATATGTATCATTAAAATAATGCAATGATTCTCACAGCCCTTCCAATTCCCCATAAGGAAATTAAAATAAGCAAAGATCTAATGTCAATAAAATGACTTCCTCTATACAGTCAGAACTGTCAGACTTTTTAAGTGTTCTGCGTCAAAAAAAGAAATACTTTGATAATATTGGTAAAAGAGACCATAAGTAAATTTCAGCACAGGTTATTATAATGAGTGCCTTAAGCTCCCCATAGAAGCGATGATTCTTCTTGCCGAATGACCGATTTTAGCAAAGGCCGACCAATCCATCGCAATTATCATGCGGTTAGTGCGATTCGAACAATTGACCATCTTTTTTCAGCCGACATCTGTCAGGAAATTGATCGGCTAGGTTAAAAAATCTTTATCGGTCCCAGTGCAATCTATCTATGTTTGCACGGCCAAGCAGGCAGCTACCCTTTCCTGGCAAATTGGTCTTTTTAGTTGATGGTCAATTCGTACGATCGTATGATCATTCCAAGAAAATTGTGGTCTCACGATGAGGATCGGATCTTTTAAAAATCTCAACATCTATGGCCAGCTTAAGTGATCATGGAACATTGTCTGTGATGGACGCAATATTGCAGGCAATAAAATCACATGAGTCATTGTTTGCGCACGGATGCGCCAGGGGAGGGGCGGGTGCGACGTGGCCAGTCGGGTTGCCTGGCACTGATACATATTCATAGTGATGACAGGAAGAATTAAAGGCGCATCCACTGGCTCAATGGTAGGGTAGATGAGCACCAATGTAGAAGTAAAAACATGAAGAAACTCAAAATTCCAAAGGTTCAAAAATGGATGAGCAGGGCAGGGGAGTGCAAGGCTCTACGTGTTTCGTGACTACAATGGTGCTTCTGATGAAGTGACCATTGTAGTCACGAAACGAGTACAGCCTTGCACTCCCCTGTCCTACTCATCCATTTTTGAACCTTTGGAATTTTGAGTTTCTTCATGTTTTTAAATGACATAATAAACGTGATTTTTTACTTCTACATTGGTGCTCATCTACCCTACCATTGAGCCAGCGGATTTGCCTTTAATTCTTCCTGTTTGCTTTAACCCACCTGACCAGAGTGGATCGGTTCAGCTGGACGGGGGGTTAGTGCTCTCACCCTATCTCACGGTTGCAGTCGGTTTGCGCGTGTATGTCCTTCACTATATTCATAGAGATGGATGATTTTTCCTTATTAACTATATGTAGGGAGCTTAAGCTAACTATGAGGAATTGTATTATTATGCCACATCTGCACTATGCAGCATTACAAGTACCTGTATTGCCTTAAATCTCTTTCATGATGACAAAGACTGACTGATACAACCAAAAAATATAAATCTTCCAATAGACAGCACTCCGTTGTTCCATAAAAATGCCTTTATTTTATCTTATCTTATCTCATGGCAGCAAAAAAAGATTGCAACGTTTTATCAATGAGATAAGGCATTTTTATGGAACAACGGAGTGCTGTCTATTGCAAGATTTACATTTGTTGGGGAGAAGCCATTGTGAACAGGCTTCATGACGTGTACCCAGTCTGAGAATTGAACTGTAAATTGTGAATTGTGATACACCCAAAAGTGCTTACACACTTATGAGACACTCACTAGGTTCATTTAGTAACACTGGGTATATTTGCTCATGAGAGCTTATTGGTTGCTACAGGATCATGTACTGATGACAATTTGCAACTATGATATGCTACTAAATGAGCCATTTATGTTATAGGTTCTGACAAATAACTAGAAGCTATTTAGTGCTGCAGTGCTAATATCAACTATGTGTGTGCTCTCATACAGATCCCATACTGATCTGATACTGATACAGTGTCATGTGACATGATCTGTGTCTGCTAATGCAGACGTGTTAATAAAGTTATGTCTTCTTGAAGCAAGAGAACCATGGTGTCTGTGTGCAGGTTCTCCTCTGTCTAAAAGAAAGCGGCAGGCTCACGTGAGATTGGGCTACCGGTTATCCCATCTCTTAAAGGAGAATTCAACCTTTTCAAAAAAAAAAAAAACCCTACCCCCCCCCCCACGTAAACCAGGGAGTTCCAGGCATTGGAGTTCCATGCAGCCATCGTCCGGGTCTCCGGTAAGCTAAGTGGGAGATAGGGTTGCCACCTTTTACATAAAATTTACCGGCTGCTGGGGGGCGGGGCCTCAAATGGGCGGGGTGTGACGTCAAAGGGGACGGGCGTGACGTCAAAGGGGACGGGGTGTGACGTCAAAGGGCCACGCGATGGAGACCCGCGGAAGCTTGAAGAGGCAAAAAAAAGGTAAGTTGCAGGGGATTGGGGGCAGGCTGAGGGCTCCTTTTGATTGTATTACAAATTTACCGGCAGCTACATTGCCGGTAAATTTGTAATACCGGCCACGGCCTTGGTAGGTATTTTACCGGCTAGGCCGGTAAAATACCGGCCGGGTGGCAACCCTAGTGGGAGACCGTGAAGTGGCACATGCACAATTGGAGCAATTTACCAGTTTGCGACAACTGTGCAAGCGCCGAAACTTCACATGAGCTGGAAGAAGACACGAAGATCCAGAAGATGGCTGCATGGAATTCCAATGCTTGAATCTGTGCCGTGGGGTTAGTATAAAGTTAGGGGCATTTCCCTGGGGGTCAGCTATGCTGGGGGGGGTCTACAGAATGACTATTTATAAAGTCTTTCTGCGATTTCGCATTGAGAATACATTTTCGCAAATGAGGCAGGTGTTTGCGTGAGTGCGCTCACTGTGCTAAGTTGTTGTGTGCGAAAATAGCATTGACAGTAACTTAAATTCACAATTTGCAAATTGTCTCCACCACCAAAGTTGTGGCGAAATTCAAATGCAGAGTGTGCACATAATATTTGCAATTTGCGATTTTTGCCATATTTAAAAAGCTCTTATAGTCATTCGCAGTGAGAAAAAAAATTTGCAATTCTGTTTGCACACTCTTATTCAGCTTTATAAATATGACCATGTGCAGGGCAAATATATTCATCATGCCAACTAATCTGCCCTGCACGAAGTTTATAAATGAGCACCACTGAGATAATCTGAAACTGTGAATGATGTAGTTAATAATATGGCAGTCTTCTTAATAATCTACTGACCGTTGCAGAACGTGCCATCGTTGGGTATAAAGTGCCTATGGTTGTTGGACGGCCGATATCCATCCAGGCAGACACAGAAGAAGCTTCCATGTGTATTATGACATGCTGTGTGATCCCCACAGATCTTGTGGGAACCAATCTGGCACTCATCTTTATCTGCAAAATAAAACACAGATATAATAACCAACTTAGTACTGCACAATGTATTTGAATGTACCAGACATACAGGTTTCTTGCCAGGAAGCCTTAAAGTAACAGAATGTTACATATATTAGGGGTAAGAGCGCAGTTTGTTCTCTGTCCCAATGTGATATGATTCACATTCCCTATCCTATCTAGTGCCAGCACAGACTGACATGTATTCCTTGTCCTATACCAGATCTGCTGTGAATAATTACCTTTTGTCTGACAACTATTCACTGACTAAAGTGTCAATAAAAAACTGCCTAATATATTCCTTGCCTTAAAGGTGAACAAAGGCCTCTTTACAGATTAAAATGGTGACAAAGACCTCTCTACAATATGGTTCTATGTTATGTTTAGCAATGCACAGGTCCCTTGTATCATTTTCCTTACATACACACAAAGTAGTGCTGCACACTCCTCCCCGTTTTTCGTAGCGTTGGGTGCCGACTGTTCAGGTCCGATCCATACCATACCAAACATATTTCAGCAGCTCTGATATAGTGAAAATTCAATTTATTTGCTTGGTAAAGGGCTGGTTAAGCCCGAAATGCTGCTTCACTTGTTGCACAAATAAATTGAATTTTCACTATATCGGAGTGCTGCTGAAATATGTTTGGAAGTTTGTATCATTTCCTTAAAAACTCAATGCATGTAATGCTGTATCCTCTTGATACCAACCTTGCAGTGCTGGGTGCTGCTCAGTGCTGGGTCTCCCACCCCTTCACCTGGTGGCATTATGTACATCCCCGTGCAGTATTAATTTGGTTTAGTCTAATATTTTTCTCTTTCATCACGCAATTGTAAAGAAAAGTCCTTATTTAAACAGAAAAGTAATTATAGAGAAAGGATCCAAATTAAGAATTATAATTGATACTGAATAGCTATTTCAGTTTCAATTCAGTTTTGAGTACAGCACGCCTGATAAACCATTGGTGTATGAGTAGCCTAAAGGCAACGCTGCAAAAAACAGATGCTGTTTCTCCTCCACAGAAATATGACTTTAAAAAAATAATAACTTTGCTGATAAAACATTTAGCAAGAAATAAAATTAGTGTCTGTTACTGTTCAAAACAACTGTTCAAATGAATCCCTGGGGCAAACATACCCTTTTGTTCTTAAAAACTGTTGTTGGTGGGTGCACTTCAGGGATGTGAACTAAGCACAAGGCTGACCTTACCTACATTGTAAAGGCAAGAAGTAGGGCAATCTACAACATAGTGACAAAAGGTTTTATTATGACATATTTTGGCCAAGGTGTTACATAACACTTAACACTTGAATTTTTTTTTGTTGTAAAAATCTTCTCTTTTTGTGGGCAAATAATGGCCGCATGTTGTTTCTAGCAGCTGGCCAAATCCAAAAAGCAGGTTAGACAGAGCACTGGTATATTGATGCTTCTAGCAGCTGTTCAACATTACGTGTATTAGGCCCAATGCAATAAGTTTCTTTATGTTTATTGTTGCAAATAAATTGCTATAAAAAAGTAGCTAACATTAGTAGTTGTTCCATTATAGGCATTTTAGGAACTGATTGTCTATTGTGTTAGTACCTGTATGTGAACTTGTGTGTTGATGTGTGTTAATTATAAATATGGGAAATCCTTATGTGGTGTGTATTTCCATGACAAGTGCAGCGTTGAGACCTACAGCACCCCCCCTATTCCACCTAGCAACCCAACCAATAACAACACACTTGTTATCACAACTTGGAAAAAAAGTCTGCAGTTTGTTTATGAACAAAGATACATAACATATGGTTTCATATATGGCTAATGATAACCTTAATGTAATAAAACCATTAACATTTCCCATATCCTCCTTCTATGTGCATTGTATATTTTGAGTTGGTCTCTAAGCTCAGCAGCACAGAGCATGTGCAGTGAATCATCAGAAAAGAAGATGGGGAGCTACTGGGGCATCTTTGGAAACACAGATATTTACTGCTAAAGGGCTGTGGTTGCTTTGGGCTGGTACAGAAACCCATAACACAATGTACAACATTTATAGCCTATTTCATTAGTTAAGCTTTAATTCTCCTTTAAACTACAACATACCATATAGTACTGAAGGGATGAGGCCACTTTATAAATAGGTGTGGGTGCAGATGCTTGACTTTTAGCAGTTAAAGTATAGGTCTAAATCTAAGCTGCTTCCAGTTATACTTGGAAGTCTGTTTATGACTTAGTAAAGATGCTAAAGAATATGCACATCCATGTTCTCTCACAATATTCACAACTGTGTGCCATATGTAGAATGAATTTCCTGGGCCACATCTGCTCTCACACCATGGAGTACACACACCATATGCTCTGATTTTGGGTAGATAAAATGAGGTATTCTCTCTGGAGACTAGATTTCTTCAAGGTGAACTCTTTATATCTAAAAAGTATTTTAAATTGTATGAAGTGTTTTCCACCCTGGGCTTTTCCCAGCCCCATAATGACTTCTCCATTTCTACATCAGCATTATGGGTCAATGGGTCAAAAAACAACAATTGTTATTTTCACATAAACTAAAAGCAATAGATCAAATCCAATCAAGAAGTGTCTTTAGCTGTATCTCTTTCACATACAAACAATAGCAAGACAGACTATCCCACCCTGCCTTCACTAGCTCTACTAGCTGCTTGTTTCTACATTAAAATCAAACTCTGCATTATTTTCATTAATTATATGTTTCCAACAGTTCATCTCCACTTTCATTTTTCACCATTAAGGTATATATTTACAATTTTAAAAATTTACAGGGAAATAGTTAGTGTCTCTCTCACTTTTACTTACCCAGACAATGGGTCCTTCCATTTCCAATTAATCCATAGTTACAGATACAGGAATACGTATTGTTTTTTCTAAGGCAGGTGGCATTGGTATGGCATTTTTTACATACATCTTGGGCTGACGTATCTATAGAACAGGAAAAAAAAAAAAACAATCAGCCTGTTAAAAAGAAATGGTCAATATTCTGCAAACCGTATGTCACTAATGAGAGTGACACAATGGTAATATGTCAATTTAAAGTGACACTAGCAAGCATTTATAAAGTCCCAATGATTGTATAACTTCAAGTTCATGAGCCCTACAGGCTAAATAGCCAGTGGTCCTCCTCAACCAATTATTGCAGAAAATTGCCCATTTATCACATGTATGCAAACAATATTAAAAGCAGGCATCTATACTGAGCCCTTTATACACCTTCCTAGCAGTGTCTGGGTTTTCTGTAACTATTGTTATTCTTTTGGGCACCAATATACTCAGAAGGCCTGCAAAAAAGAATTTAGGGAATAAACTACATGGAAAAATAGATACATGTCTTTCCATATAACTACATACTGTATAGCTTAACTCCATTTGAATTGCTGACTATAATACGTTTTCACACTTGTCAGCACCTGCCATTAAGTTTGCAATGGTGCATTGAAATCCGCTTTGTTCTAAAATACTCTTCCATAACGTCTTCCTGTACCATTGTATTCCTTCTTGAAATGGTTCTTGTTTAAGGAAACTCTTCTGTGCTTTGAATAAATAACACTGATTAATAATGTTGTTGAAAGAGACAGGGAAAAATCCAGCTATTTTCAAACATTTGTAACAATCTGTTTTAAAAAAAAGCATTGCTGCCATACAGTCACATTACATTCCAGCCATAAAAGGGCTTGCAACAATGAGAGTCACAGGATCATAATTATTAGATAAGCTCCCCACTGCCAGAGAATTTGAATGTTTAGAATTAAATTGTAATGGTCACCACCCCTTTTAATGCCCTTCTCCAACAATTGAAGGAACTGTTTTCTATTAAAAAAAATCTGTATAGTTTCATTGTGTGAAACTATAATGGCCTGAAATTCAAATCTGTATATGTTCAAGATACTGGTGTGAGAAAATGCTTCATTCTATTTATCTCCAAGTTCCCACTAGGGAAGAAAACTGCTGTTGCTATTTCAAGCTTTAGCCTATTGAAGAGCGCATGTAAAGTAAAATGCTTGCTAAGAGAGAGCTCTTGTACTCCTTTTTGTTAAAACTAACAAATACGGCCCTTTAGCCCTTAATACTAATTTCCACAACAACTACCTGAACTTGCTTTAGGGTTGGGGCAGATTCAGGGAGATTTAGTCGCCTGGTGACTAATCGTCTCTTCTGCGAGGCGACAATCTCCCTGAACTGCCTTCCGTCTGCTTGAATGAAGAATCTCCTACGCTAATGCACTTGCATCACTTCGATTTCCTCGTGAGGCAACTTCGGGCGACTTCAGAAATCAAAGCACCGCGAGTGCATGCCATTAGCGCAGGCAATTCTTCATTCAAGTAGATGGAAGGCAGATGGAAGGCAGTTCCGGGAGATTGTCACCCCGCAGAAGAGGTGATTATTCGCCAGGCGACTAAATCTCCCCGAATCTGCACGTCTGCCCCAACCCTTGTAGTTGGTTTCAAATGCTTAACTTGTAGAAATGCGTTCTAAGCATCTATTAATCATGTCCATTCAAAACATGACATAGCCTACTGTTCAGCCATGTGGATCACTGAACCATGTTACAGAAATACCAACAACATAATTTTGCTAATCCAGTGCCATTAATTGAAGATCAAGCATCTTATTATGATATCAGTCATCTATTATAAAGCTAGCACACACAGAGATGATGTTCAAATTATGGCTGCTAGTCTGCTGTATTCTTTATATAATAACATCTCAGGAGCCATATAGTGCAATTTGTAAAGTCTAATTTAGTTTTTATGTTCTTATAAACAGCAACACGCTCAGATACATTTCACTGACATATGGTCAGAGATAATGGCTCAATATGTATCTGTAATTTCCTTTTCAAGTTTAGACATCTTGCCAAGTAAATATGAAGCAGATATGAGCATCAGCTACCAAATGATCCTACTATGTATAAACTCTTTCTTTATTTTAATAATATAATAATAATTATATTCAATAATATGGAAACGATTACATCATTATATAAGTCAATCATGTTTTATAGTTAAAACTTCCTTCCAGTTCCTAACAAGGTTCCTTTATCATTTTTACTTTTTTTCATGAAATCCGTCTTTGTGGGAAAAGGGAAATACGTTTGAAACTGTAGACTGCCATATCTGTGCTCCTATTACTCCCTTCAGTCTCATTTTTTTCTTTTTTGTTTTGTAACGTAATATTTTATTGGACAATGAAATTGCAGGTAGTGCAAACATTGTATTTGTTTACATAGTAATACGTGGAAGGTAACATAGAACCTAAATAATTATACAAAGAAAGAAAAATAAAAGAAAATTCAATTGTACAAGGTATAATAAGAAACCTATTTTGCAATTATTTTACCCTGATTCTCAGATATATCAGTACAGGTGCTGTTTTCAGGTGTCGGCAGTGTATTATGCAGTTGGCGTTTTTTGCAGGAGATGCCAGGGATCCCAAGTTTCAGTGCATTTGACTTTACCATCTAAAGATATTGCTGTCATTTTCTCCGTGCTTGCTATGAGATCCATTTGCTTAATTAGTTGCTGAATACTAGGAGTTTCTACTTTTTGGAAAGGTTTTTGCTATCCGATTGGCAGCTGAATTGAAGACATGAATTAAAAGTTCTACTTGGAGCTACATATAAAACTGGACCTATTCAGATGAAATCTAGACTGCCTCAATGAGAATCATGGTACCATTGTGAATGGATGACACTTTCATCCTTCTGTGAGTGGCAGCTAACACCAATGGAACTAATAGTTCCATTGGTGTTAGCTGCCACTCACAGAAGGATGAAAGTATTCTCCTTCCATTCAGTTGAAATGAAGACGTCAAGCAGTGATTAGTGAACTGTTTTAAAGAATACTTAGAAAGTCCAGTTGCTATAGACACATCTCCACTAAATAAATCTACCTACCTTCCACAATGATCCTTAAGAATTTTTAATGTCTAGTTGCTTTGTAAGCAATATGCCTCTACCCAGTCTGTGGTTCCCAACTCTTAGTCATATATGGCCTCATCAGGGCCAAAACTAGGGATAGGCAGAAGTGGCATGAGCCTAGGGTGCAAAGGTAGAGGATTGCCAGCTACATACCTCTTCTGCTGCCTTCCACTAATTCAGACCCTTGTCGTCGTCCCCATGGCAGGTATAGACAACGTATGTGCCCTTCCGCGCATGCACATGTGCATCCCCAACGTGTGCGCTGTTCGAGCGTGTGCGCAAGGAGGGGCAACAGAACAGGCCGGTTTGTCTAGGGCGCCAAACAACTCAGCCTCTTTTTCATAGGAAGCTAGAGCTCTATTTTTATCCAAACCACTCTAAACCATATCCAGACCACTATGATTCTGATGAATGGAACTGAACATGTGACCCCTACAGTTTAGGGAATATTAGTTTAGGTAACAACAATTATCACACAATTTGTACCATTTCTAGTAATATGATGCAATAGCCACCATTAATATTAAACATTTACTGATCACTTGTTTGAATGCAAACATACTATTTCTTGTTTTGAAACTTGGTACAAACTTTTAGATCTGTTATTTTAACCCTTTTGGTGGAATATTGTAAAAGGGAAAAATGTGCATACTATAGATGAGAAAATTAGAAAATTCTTCCCAAGAAATTATGTTCCACAGTGTAATACAATTCTTTAAAAAGGTATTACACTGTGAATTGTAACTGTGCATAATGATGTCAGATTCAGAACCAGAGTACATCTGCCTCAGGAATGAAAATAGAATTATAAGCATTATACATTATCCATTGTACATTGATTAAAAAACATTTTAAATCCTTTTAAACATGGCTACAAGCCATGACTATGTGGCTGCCTCCTAAGCTACAGCAATATAATGAATAATTCACCCCTATTTTGGGAATGTGGGAGGAGTTGCCAGAGAAAATCCATAAAGACATGGGTAGAAGATACAAACTCATTACAGATAATGCCATGGTTGGAATCATCCTCAGGATCCCAGCATTGGAGAATTGAGCCACCATACTGCCCATATGTGAAACCCTTTCCTTTGCTTGCAATAACTGTCCCTTTAAAAGTATTGTTGCAGGTTAATAAAGGACAGAATATAAATGCCACATGATTGGGATTGTTTAGAGTTCTGTTTATCTGTAGATTAAAAGATAAGCAAACAGCTGTGAGATATGTGAGTCTTGTACCATAATAAGAAAGGGGAAATTATTCACTGCGTACAGTATTGTTGAAAAGGGCAGCAATGTCATCAGTGCAATCACATGCTTGAAGCGATAAGGGGAGGAAGTACAATATGGAGGAAGAAAATAACTGGGCTGTACTAATAGCATTGTTTGCATGAACAAGTCATCAGATTAGAGTTCAAGAAAAAAGAGAAAAACAGGAAAAAAAGAAAAATGACTGCAGATGGCAGGTGGGGTTGCCTTCACAATAAGTTCTTTTAACATATCTTTCCATTATTATTCCCTAGGAATAACAGCAAGATGAGAATACAGTCTTTAAATGGATTGAGATCTATGCTTATTATTATTGACAAGTATTCATAATGCACCAACATTTTCCATAGTGCTGTACATCAAAAAGTCACATGCATCAAATATACAAATTATTTACAAGCACTGACTAATACAGGAGTAAAAGAGGCCATGCTCATTAGAGCAAAGCAGAAAGCGTGTGAGGCACAAGGCAATTAGCATCTTATAATGTTTAATACATGTGTACAGTTTGTGTATCCACATCCATTCCATTAAATACATTTTATGTTGAATGAGTGAATAGATACAGTATGTGATCTAGCCCAAAGCCAACACACAGAACTTTCACCTGTGACTAATAATGAGAGATCCATTTGTTCCTAAATTAGCAGAACTGCCTGGCACTATGTTCTTTTTTATAAAATAAAACCTCCCACCCCCTAGGATTTCAGATTCCCTCACTGTCATTCTCTGTACCAATCTAGAGCACAGACCACAAATCAGTGGAATTGTCATAGGTGCTGCTTAGACCCACTTTAAGGAATTGTTCGATATAAAGATAAAAACTAGGTAAATAGATGGGCTGTGCAGTGCAAAATAAAAAAATGTTTCTAATATAGTTAGTTAGCCAAAAATGTATTGTATAAAGGGTGGAGTGACTGGATGTGTAACATAATAGCCAGAACACTACTTCCTGCTTTTCAGCTCTCTTGGTTTACACTGATTGGTTACCAATCAGTAACCAATCAGTGACTTGATGGGGAGGGGCACATGGTTCATAACTGTTGCTTTTGAATCTGAGCTGAATGCTGAGGATCAATTGCAAACTCACTGAACAGTTATGTCCCATGTGCCTCCCCTTCAAGTCACTGACTAACTCAGAGCTGAAAATCAGGAAGTTGTGTTCTGTTCTGTTCTGTTAGACGTCCTGTGGGGGTATATTTCTCTTTAATCTGCTAATTAGGCCCCTCCAGGCTAAATTACCTGCTTATCTGATATATGGACTCTGCTCAAATGCCTCCCTGACCGATATCTGGCTGAAAATCAGCTATATACATTATCAGTGAGGAACCTTAGATTGTATGCACCACTGCTGGTATAACAATAACAACAAATATCAGTATAATACATATTATTATTAGCATAACATAGTGTAAATAACAAAGGTAGTTTTTATATAAGCAAAACATAATAAATGGATTTGCCCCTTTGGAATATCAAACAACTTATGAGCTAGAATATAGCTAGCTGGAGCTGTACACTAAACTAATACAACCAGGTCATTTTTGGTAGATTTCTCATTAACAGCAGCACAAAAGAGCCCATTCATCCCTACAGTTTCTTCCTTTAGGCATCCTTATTATTACTTAACTATACATAAAGAAAACACTATATGCCCCATGAGGGAACTCCCGGTGCAAGTGCACATGTGCAATACACGCTTCTGGCGTCACAACTTTTAGTCTATACATTTGTTATCTTTGTCCCCGCTGAGCAGAATCCCTGAGTTTCATTAAAGGCAGCTGTTAGAATTAATACAATAGTTGCTAATATTCCACAGATACTGTTGAGAAATGTATCAACTATTTGTATTAACTAAATGTAGCAAATGGTAACAGTTCAGATGCTCCTGGATCACTGAGCTGCCAGACTAAAACCCCAGAGACACGAACATTAAACTTTAAACTTACATTTTGGAAAAATAGAAAGCAATTAAAAACATTTCTGGTGAACAACTAAAATTTAAAAAAGTGTTTGGAAGGTGAACAATCCATTTAGGAAAACAAAAGTTATATATAGTGATACAGATGACAGGTGGCAGGGTTCTCTGCATCCCTATTTACGGATTTAGGTGATGCATTTCTGGTCTTTGCATGGGTACAGGTTGGGCGTGGGTATGACACAGACAGACCTCTACCAGATTGAGCTAAATTTAGGGCTCATTTCAAAATATAGGTGCTAAAATGCAAAAAAACCTTTGCCAGTAGTAAAGCAAGTTGTTAATACAGTCTACTACAAAAAAAAGAAAATGAAGGCAAACGTGATTTATAGCTATGGGTAAATGCATGGGTAAAGTGCAATATTGCAACTACATTTGCAAGTCTGCATGAAATGGGGTGACATACAATCATAGAAAACTGCTACCCTGTTATGTATAAAAAAAAATACTTAAACGGTTTATAATATCTGTACTATGCTATACTACTGCAGAATGGGAACATTCATCAATAAATTTGCATCACATTAGCTTTGGCATTATACAGTATGTGAGTAGACAATTAAAAGTGTGTAATCCATCCATACATAATAGGGTTTGACTATTGTGTGATTTTGTTAACCTGTTTATTTTTTTTTTAGGTTTTGCTACCATGGAAGTCCTGCCTTCAAAATACTGCAAGACTTATGCCACACGTGGTATTTTTACCATGTGTTTTTTAAAAATTCCTCAGTGGCATAATTACACTAATTCATACACAAGCTGATTTCCGTCACGTGTTTTATTTACATTCCCATACTAAATTGTGAATATTAGTAACTTCTCATTCCCCATTGCATTATTGCATTTGCAGAATTAAGTAAACAAAATGACACCACTAATTATGAGGTTCCATGGTCCATATTGTATAGGGAACAGTTTCTTGAGAATTGCTGCATACCTCCCAACGTTTCAAAATGAAAAGAGGGACAAAGACTTGTGCAGTTTTGCTAATGAGTGAATTGCCCTTTAAGCTGCTAGTCTCAGTTCTCCCAAGAGACGTGCTTATCATAAATAGTTACATTTGTTTCTTTGCTTATCTTAAATTGTTACAAACATATCTAAGTTCATCTGCTGGCTGTTCTGGGCTCTCTGCCAAAAAGCCTCTAATTTGAATTAAGTTTCAGAAACTTTGTATCTTTTTCTTGAGTCAGTGCAGGAGATCAGAGAGAAAGCCGGGACACCAGTAAGAAACCTGGGACTGAGGGCTGAGCTGTCAAAATCGGGACTGTCCTGCAGAAAACTGGAACGTTGGGGGGGGGTATGTTGCTGATTCCATCTTGAAACTGCAGCATATTACAAAATGTGGTAGTTACTATTTTGTTTACAGTGCAATCAATACTTACACCCATCAGAAATGCATGTGTTTGTCATTTGGAGATGCAATACTGCAGTTATGCTTCTGAGAGAATTTAAAAAAAAACAGCATAAAATGACTTGTGCCATTAGCCTAAGGCAAGAACTTGGTGTTTTCTATGAAAAGAGTTTATCGTTTACAATGTTATAGTATGGCGAGTTATTTGAACTTTGCAATTGGTCTTAATTTTGTAGCATTTTTTTAATTATTTGATACCGTCTTCTGTCTCTTTTCAGCTTTCAAGTGGGGGTCACTGACCCAAACAGACAGAAAACTATTCAGGCCTCTCCTAATTGTCTTCTTGACTTCCATTTACACCACTGCCTGGTTCCTAGGGTAATTTGGACCATAGGAACCAGATAGCTACTGAAATTCCAAACTGGACAGCTACTGAAAAATCGAAAAAAAAATTGTCACAGAATATTACTCTCCATCATACTAAAAGTTAAAGGGTTGTTCTTTAAATTTAAACAATTCTTTTTCATTTTTGATTATTTGTGTTTTTTAGTTATTTAGCTTTTTTTCAGCTTTTTCTATCTGCTTTGCTTGGGTCCACATTACTCTAGAAACCATGCAACGATTAGCATAAGAGATTGGAATATGAATAGGAGAGGCCTGAATAGAAAGATGAGTAAGAAAAAGTAGCAATAATAATACATTTGTAGCCTTACAGAGCATTTGTTTTTAGATGGGGTTAGTAGAGATGGCGCGAACTGTTCGCCGGCGAACTTGTTCGCGCGAACATCGGGTGTTCGCGCTCGCCGGAAGTTCGCGAACGTCGCGCGACGTTCGCCATTTTGGGTTCGCCATTGTTGGCGCTTTTTTTTGCCCTCTCACCCCAGACCAGCAGGTACATGGCAGCCAATCAGGAAGCTCTCCCCTGGACCACTCCCCTTCCCTATAAAAACCGAAGCCCTGCAGCGTTTTTTCACTCTGCCTGTGTGTGCTGAAGAGATAGTGTAGGGAGAGAGCTGCTGCCTGTTAGTGATTTCAGGGACAGTTGAAAGTTTGCTGGCTAGTAATCGTTTTGATACTGCTCTGTTATTGGAGGGACAGAAGTCTGCAGGGGTTTGAGGGACATTTAAGCTTAGGTAGCTTTGCTGGCTAGTAATCTACCTTCTACTGCAGTGCTCTGTATGTAGCTGCAGTGGGCAGCTGTCCTGCTTCTGATCTCATCTGCTGACTGCTGCAATAACAGTAGTCCTTGTAAGGACTGCTTTTATTTATTTTTTTGTTGTTTTACTACTACTACTACTATAAGAGCCCAGTGCTATTAGTCTAGCAGTGTTGGGGAGTGGGACTGGTGTGCTAATCTGCTGCTCCTAGTAGTTCAGCAGCACCAACTGTAATTTTTTTTTTTTAATATTCATTTTTTTTTTATTTTACTTTTTTTTATTTTACTACCACTGTAGTAGTGTATAAGTTGACCTTTTAGGCATTATTTGCCCTGTAGGCATTTTTTGCCCAGTGTGTTATTCAACCAACTGCCATCTAGCTGTGTGACCTTGTTCACATTCTGTCTAAATATCCATAATATTACCGTCTCCAGAAAAAACACCGGAGTGACTTTTTTCAAGCAGCCATAATATATTTTACGTAATCCGTATCCATCGCTGTAGTAGTGTATAAGTTGACCTTTTAGGCATTATTTGCCCAGTGTGTTATTCAACCAACTTCAATAAAACTTTGTACTACCGCACACCTCCTTCCACTTTTTCTGCGTAGTGGTGCTGGTCCACCGTTGACCTTGCCTGGTCACCTTAACACTTTGTATTCTTGAAAAACGGTCCGCACACACCAATGTTGCAGTCGGGGATAGTGCCCCTTTTATTAATGCCACCAACAATAAATATTCAACGTTTCGGGGGGACACAGCCTCCCTTCTTCAGGATAAATTTACAAAGTGCACAGTGCCATATTCTTATACCCTTGACTCCTCCCATCCCATCTGTGTAACACCTCATTAGTATCAATCATGTGATTAACCCATTCAGTTCATTTAAGTATAATTACAGTGTAAATCCTGTTTTCAATGATATTACATATACTTTTCATTACTTAGTGGAAAACATTTCTTTCAACCAATAAAAAACATTTTTTACTCACTGCCCCTGGTTGCGTTTTTACTTTAGCTTTAATATTTGGAAAATCTTAACACCACTCTTGTGCAATTGGGCTATCATGATACTTCATCTGTGAAGGAAAAGGGTGATTATAAAAATTATTAAAAAGTGCATAAATATATAAAAAGCCTACAAAACTACATATATTACAAATAACATGTTAAGTTAAAATCTTCATTGAGGCCTTTAGGCGAAAGTGTTTTCAGACGCCAAATCCAATATGCTTCTCTCCTCAATAATGATTTTTTAAAATCAACACCTGCATTTTTATAAATAACTTCTAAAACTTGCCATCTTATTTGGGAGACATTATGTTTCACATTGTAAAAGTGTCTAGCTAGTAACGTTTCTCTTTTGTATTTCTCTTTACTTCTTGTATCTTTAGGATCAGTTCCCTCATCTGGTTTATAGTTTCTAATCACGCTTTTGTGTTCATTTAGACGTGTTTTTACTGCTCTTGAGGTTTGGCCCACATACCCTAGTCCACAGGGGCATTTTAACAAGTAGACCACCCCCTCCGTGTTGCATGTTGCCATATGTTTTAATTGAATTTCATATCCTTGACTCGGATGGGTACATTTGTCACCTTTAATTATGCCACTGCAGTGGCCACAATCGTGACATGGAAGGGTACCTCTCTTGTTAAACCTCGCATCCTTACCTCTCTTTGGTTTAAAATCAGATCTTATTATTCTATCGGCAACACTTCTACCTCTTTTAAAACTAAAGATCGGTTTTTTGGTGAATAATTTACCATAAATTTGGTCTTTTTGTAAAATGTGCCAGTGTTGTAATATACTTTTCTTTATCAAATTGGAATGTGGGCCAAACGTGGTTACACAAACACACTCCTGTTCTCTCTTTTTCAAATTTCCTTTTGATTTCAACAGATTTTCTCTTTCTATCTCCATTACTTCATTTTTAACCTGATTTAGTTCACCCCTATTATAGCCTCTTTCACTAAATTGTTTTACAATCATCTGTGCCTGTCTTTCATACAAATCATTTGTTGAAGTGATTCTTTTAGCCCTTACAAACTGGCTTTTTGGTAGTCCTTTGCTGACCCCTGCTGGATGGAAACTGTCTTTCCTTAATAAATTGTTTCTATCTGTTGGCTTTCTATATAAATCCGTAACAAAGTTACCATCCTTTATTGTGATTTGTACATCTAAGAAATTGACGGTTTGTGGACCCCTGTTCATTGTAAATTTTATTGTATCATGTACGCCATTAATATACATGAAAAAATCTTCCAATTGGTCATCTGTGCCAGTCCAAATTATAAACATGTCATCCACAAACCGCCGCCACATACCGATATATTTATTATATTCAGGATGCTGAAGGATGTACTTATGTTCAAACCAATGCATATATATGTTAGCATATGCCGGTGCCATATTAGCACCCATACTCGTACCTTGCAGTTCTACCTTCAACTGCAAGGTACGAGTATGGGTGCTAATATGGCACCGGCATATGCTAACATATATATGCATTGGTTTGAACATAAGTACATCCTTCAGCATCCTGAATATAATAAATATATCGGTATGTGGCGGCGGTTTGTGGATGACATGTTTATAATTTGGACTGGCACAGATGACCAATTGGAAGATTTTTTCATGTATATTAATGGCGTACATGATACAATAAAATTTACAATGAACAGGGGTCCACAAACCGTCAATTTCTTAGATGTACAAATCACAATAAAGGATGGTAACTTTGTTACGGATTTATATAGAAAGCCAACAGATAGGAACAATTTATTAAGGAAAGACAGTTTCCATCCAGCAGGGGTCAGCAAAGGACTACCAAAAAGCCAGTTTGTAAGGGCTAAAAGAATCACTTCAACAAATGATTTGTATGAAAGACAGGCACAGATGATTGTAAAACAATTTAGTGAAAGAGGCTATAATAGGGGTGAACTAAATCAGGTTAAAAATGAAGTAATGGAGATAGAAAGAGAAAATCTGTTGAAATCAAAAGGAAATTTGAAAAAGAGAGAACAGGAGTGTGTTTGTGTAACCACGTTTGGCCCACATTCCAATTTGATAAAGAAAAGTATATTACAACACTGGCACATTTTACAAAAAGACCAAATTTATGGTAAATTATTCACCAAAAAACCGATCTTTAGTTTTAAAAGAGGTAGAAGTGTTGCCGATAGAATAATAAGATCTGATTTTAAACCAAAGAGAGGTAAGGATGCGAGGTTTAACAAGAGAGGTACCCTTCCATGTCACGATTGTGGCCACTGCAGTGGCATAATTAAAGGTGACAAATGTACCCATCCGAGTCAAGGATATGAAATTCAATTAAAACATATGGCAACATGCAACACGGAGGGGGTGGTCTACTTGTTAAAATGCCCCTGTGGACTAGGGTATGTGGGCCAAACCTCAAGAGCAGTAAAAACACGTCTAAATGAACACAAAAGCGTGATTAGAAACTATAAACCAGATGAGGGAACTGATCCTAAAGATAAAAGAAGTAAAGAGAAATACAAAAGAGAAACGTTACTAGCTAGACACTTTTACAATGTGAAACATAATGTCTCCCAAATAAGATGGCAAGTTTTAGAAGTTATTTATAAAAATGCAGGTGTTGATTTTAAAAAATCATTATTGAGGAGAGAAGCATATTGGATTTGGCGTCTGAAAACACTTTCGCCTAAAGGCCTCAATGAAGATTTTAACTTAACATGTTATTTGTAATATATGTAGTTTTGTAGGCTTTTTATATATTTATGCACTTTTTAATAATTTTTATAATCACCCTTTTCCTTCACAGATGAAGTATCATGATAGCCCAATTGCACAAGAGTGGTGTTAAGATTTTCCAAATATTAAAGCTAAAGTAAAAACGCAACCAGGGGCAGTGAGTAAAAAATATTTTTATTGGTTGAAAGAAATGTTTTCCACTAAGTAATGAAAAGTATATGTAATATCATTGAAAACAGGATTTACACTGTAATTATACTTAAATGAACTGAATGGGTTAATCACATGATTGATACTAATGAGGTGTTACACAGATGGGATGGGAGGAGTCAAGGGTATAAGAATATGGCACTGTGCACTTTGTAAATTTATCCTGAAGAAGGGAGGCTGTGTCCCCCCGAAACGTTGAATATTTATTGTTGGTGGCATTAATAAAAGGGGCACTATCCCCGACTGCAACATTGGTGTGTGCGGACCGTTATTCAACCAACTGCCATCTAGCTGTGTGACCTTGTTCACATTCTGTCTAAATATCCATAATATTACCGTCTCCAGAAAAAACACCGGAGTGACTTTTTTCAAGCAGCCATAATAAATTTTACGTAATCCGTATCCATCGCTGTAGTAGTGTATAAGTTGACCTTTTAGGCATTATTTGCCCTGTAGGCATTTTTTGCCCAGTGTGTTATTCAACCAACTGCCATCTAGCTGTGTGACCTTGTTCACATTCTGTCTAAATATCCATAATATTACCGTCTCCAGAAAAAACACCGGAGTGACTTTTTTCAAGCAGCCATAATATATTTTACGTAATCCGTATCCACCGCTGTAGTAGTGTATACGTTGATCTTGTGGGCAGTATTTGCACAGTGTTTTCTTCAAACCGCCATCTAGCTGTGTGAGCTTGTTCACATTTTGTCTAAATATTGATAATATTATCGTCTCTAGAAAAACCACTTGAGTTACTTTTTTTCAAGCAGCATTCTTATATTTTACGTAATCCGTATCCACCGCTGTGTATACGTTGACCTTGTAGGCATTATTTTCACAGTGTTTTCTTCAAACCGCCATCTAGCTGTGTGAGCTTGTTCACATTTTGTCTAAATATTGATAATATTATCGTCTCTAGAAAAACCACTTGAGTTACTTTTTTTCAAGCAGCATTCTTATATTTTACGTAATCCGTATCCACCGCTGTGTATACGTTGACCTTGTAGGCATTATTTGCACAGTGTTTTCTTCAAACCGCCATCTAGCTGTGTGAGCTTGTTCACATTTTGTCTAAATATTGATAATATTATCGTCTCTAGAAAAACCACTTGAGTTACTTTTTTTCAAGCAGCATTCATATATTTTACGTAATCCGTATCCACCGCTGTGTATACGTTGACCTTGTAGGCATTATTTGCACACTGTTTTCTTCAAACTGCCATCTAGCTGTGTGTATTATCGTTTACAGAAAAACCAACTGAGTTTTTGTTGTTGTTGTTTTTTTAAAAATAATGCCAGGCAAAGGCAGGCCGCCACGCAGAGGCCGTGCTAGGGGCCGTGCTGCTATGCAATCCTGTGGCCCTAGCAAATTGCCCAGTTTTAAAAAGCCAATGACCCTGAACTCCCAAAATGCTGAAGAGGTAGTTGACTGGCTTACACAGCACACCCCATCCTCTACCGTTTCTAACTTTACCACAACATCCTCCTCATCCTCCACTGCTATGGCCACCCCACGTAACACTTCCTCCACCACCGGTGCCCCTTCTTCACTGGAGTCAGAGGAGTTATTTTCCCATGAGTTTCTTGAACTGAGTAATGCGCAACCATTATTGCCAGAAGAAGATGAAGGAGATGAGGACGTTACACCAGATTTAATTCTGGCAGAGAACACGACAGAGATGGACATAATGATGAGTGATGAGGAGGAGGTCCCCGCTGCTGCTTCCTTCTGTGATGTGTCAGAAGAAATTGATGCATCTGAGGAGAATGATGATGAGGAGATTGATGTTTTGTGGGTGCCTAGTAGAAGAGAGCAAGAGGAGGGTAGTTCAGATGGAGAGACGGAGAGTCAGAGAGGCAGTAGGAGAATAAGACTTAGAAGAAGCAGGGAGGACAGCCCGCAGGGATCAGTAGGGCAACAACATGTATCGGCACCTGTGTTCAGCCGGCCAACGCACCCGCCATTGCCGCCAATGCCGCCAACTTCTACTGTTACCGCCAGATCGCAGACTTCCAAAAAGTCAGCAGTGTGGGATTTTTTTAATGTGTGTGCCTCTGACAAAAGCATTGTAATTTGCAATGAGTGCAGTCAGAAACTGAGCCTTGGTAAGCCCAACAGCCACATAGGTACAACTTCTATGCGAAGGCACATGAGCGGCAAGCACAAAGCACTTTGGGAGCAACACCTCAAAGGCAACAGGCAAACTAAAAGCCACACTCCTTCTGGTCCAGCATCTTACTGCTCTACCTCTGCTCTCCTTGACCCATCTGAACCACCCTCCACTCCGCCTTCCACCTTGACCACCTGTTCCCATTCCCAGTCATCTGCCACCAGCCAAGTTTCTGTGAAGGCCATGTTTGAGCGTAAGAAGCCAATGTCTGACTGTCACCCCCTTGCCCGGCGTCTGACAGCTGGCTTGTCTGCACTCTTAGCCCGCCAGCTTTTACCATACCAGCTGGTGGACTCTGAGGCCTTCCGCAAATTTGTAGCAATTGGGACACCGCAGTGGAAGGTACCCAGCCGCAATTTTTTTTCTAAAAAGGGAATACCACACCTGTACCAACATGTGCAGAGCCAAGTTACCGCATCTCTGTCACTTAGTGTTGGGCCAAAGGTCCATATGACTACTGACGCATGGTCCTCCAAGCATGGTCAGGGCAGGTATGTCACCTACTCTGCCCACTGGGTGAACTTGGTAATGGCTGGGAATGGGAAGCAGGGAATGGGTAGCTCAACAACAACAACAGTGGAGTTGGTGTCACCGCCACGGATTGCACGCGGTTCTGCCACCACCTCTACTCCTCCATCGCTCTCTACCTCGTCTTCTTCCTCTTCTTCTTCTTACTCTGCTGCTGGGTCCTCCTTCTCCTCCTCCACACCTGTGCACCCCCAGCTCCCCCTAGGCTATTCGACGTGCCAGGTACGCCGTTGTCACGCTGTCTTGGGGATGACGTGCCTGGAAAGCAAAAACCATACCGGATCTGTACTCCTGTCATCTCTGCAGTCACAGGCCGATCGGTGGCTGACCCCACACCAACTGCAGATCGGAAAAGTGGTGTGTGACAATGGAAGCAATCTGTTGGCAGCGTTGAGACTGGGAAATTTAACACATGTGCCCTGCATGGCACATGTGTTAAATTTAATAGTCCAACGTTTTGTCTCCAAGTACCCAGGATTCCAGGACGTTCTCACCCAGTCCAGAAAGGTGTCGGCCCATTTCAGACGTTCCTACACAGCCATGGCACGCCTTGCTGACATTCAGCAGCGCTACAACATGCCAGTCAGGCGTTTGATTTCTGACAGCCAGACTCGCTGGAATTCAACGCTCCTTATGTTGGAACGTCTGCTGCAACAACAAAGGGCCGTCAACGAGTACCTTTTTGAACTGGGTGGTAGGACTGGATCTGCAGAGCTGGGGATTTTTTTCCCCCGTTACTGGGTGCTTATGCGCGATGCCTGCAGGCTCATGCGACCTTTTGAAGAGGTGACAAATATGGTCAGTCGCACCGAAGGCACCATCAGCGACCTAATACCCTTCGCTTTCTTCCTGGAGCGTGCCGTGCGACGAGTGACAGATGAGGCTGTAGACCAGCGTGACGAGGAGCTGGAAGCGCACGATTTATGGTCGGAATCACCAGAACGAACCCAGGCACCTGCTGCAACGCAGGGAGAGGTGCCAGAAGTGGAGTCAGAGGAGGAAGGTGGCTTTGTGGAGGAGGAGGAGGAGGACCAACAGGAGCAGGCTTCCCAGGGGGCTAGTGGTGACCTTTTGGGGACCCCTGGTCTTGTACGTGGCTGGGGGGAGGAGACCGTGGATGATGCAGTCCTTGATAATGAGGAAGCGGAGATGGATAGCTCTGCATCCAACCTTGTGAGAATGGGGTCTTTCATGCTGTCATGCCTGTTGAAGGACCCCCGTATCAAGAGGCTTAAGGAGAAGGACCTGTACTGGGTCGCAACGCTACTAGACCCTCGGTACAAGCATAAAGTGTCAGAAATGTTACCAACATACCACAAGTCCGAAAAGATGCGGCATTTACAAACCAGCCTGCAAAACATGTTGTACAATGCTTTTAAGGGTGATGTCACTTCAGGAACTCATCAACATTCCAGGGGCAGAGGTGCCAGTAATCCTGCCACGAGCACACCTGCAAGGACAAAGCCCTTTGGCCGGTCTGTAACGTCAGACATGCAAATGTTTTTCTGTCCAAGGCAGCGCCACAACCCTTCTGGATCCACCCTCAAAGAACGCCTCGACCGGCAGGTAGCGGACTACCTGGCATTATCTGCAGATATCGACACTCTGAGGAGCGATGAACCCCTGGACTACTGGGTGCGCAGGCTTGATCTGTGGCCAGAGCTGTCACAATTTGCCATGAACCTCTTGTCTTGCCCAGCCTCAAGTGTGCTCTCAGAAAGGACCTTCAGTGCAGCAGGAGGGATTGTAACTGAGAAGAGAACTCGCCTAGGTCACAAAAGTGTCGATTACCTGACCTTTATTAAAATGAATGAGGGGTGGATCTCGGAGGGTTACTGCACGCCGGAAGACTTGTTCTGACTTCTATGCAGCTGTCCTTCTCTTCAAGCCTCATGACTCCACACACAGCTGTCCTTTAGCGTCCTCCTCCCTCCGCCACCGTTACAAACTAGGGTGCAAACCCTACTGGTTTAATTTTTTCTGGCCTCTGTGCTTCAGTGGCTGCAACCAAAAAAACTGGGCAAACAATGTCTACAAGGTCAACGTATGGCGAAAAATGACTATTTTCAGCATTTATATGGCATATTTTTTCTGGCAACTGTGCTTCAGTGGCTGCGTCCAAAAAAATGCATATTTTCTGCATTTATATGGCATAATTTTTCTGGCCTCTGTGCTTCAGTGGCTGCAACCAAAAAAATTTATATTTTCAGCATTTATATGGCATAATTTTTCTGGCAACTGTGCTTCAGTGGCTGCGACCAAAAAAATGACTATTTTCAGCATTTATATGGCATATTTTTTCTGGCCTCTGTGCTTCAGTGGCTGCGGCCAAAAAAACTGGGCAAACAATGCCTACAAGGTCAACGTCGTTGACCTTGTAGGCATTGTTTGCCCAGTTTTTTTGGCCGCAGCCACTGAAGCACAGAGGCCAGAAAAAATATGCCATATAAATGCTGAAAATAGTCATTTTTTGCCATACGTTGACTCAACGTATATGGCAAAAAATGACTATTTTCAGCATTTATATGGCATATTTTTTCTGGCAACTGTGCTTCAGTGGCTGCGACCAAAAAAACTGGGCAAACAATGCCTACAAGGTCAACGTATGGCAAAAAATTACTATTTTCAGCATTTATATGGCATATTTTTTCTGGCAACTGTGCTTCAGTGGCTGCGTCCAAAAAAAACTGGGCAAACAATGTCTACAAGGTCAACGTATGGCGAAAAATTACTATTTTCAGCATTTATATGGCATATTTTTTCTGGCAACTGTGCTTCAGTGGCTGCGTCCAAAAAAACTGGGCAAACAATGCCTACAAGGTCAACGTATGGCAGTTGTTTAAAGAGAACAGTAGATTACTAGCCAGCAAAGCTACCTAAGCTAAAATGTCCCTCAAATCCCTGCAGACTTCTGTCCCTCCAATACAGAGCAGTATCAAGCAGATTACTAGCCAGCAAACTTACTATCATCTGTCCCTGAAATCACTAACAGCTCTCCCCCTACACTATCTCTTCCAAGCACACACAGGCAGATTTTTCAGATACATTTTTGCCCTTGATCCCCCTCTGGCATGCCACTGTCCAGGTCGTTGCACCCTTTAAACAACTTTAAAATCATTTTTCTGGCCAGAAATGTCTTTTTTAGATATTAAAGTTCGCCTTCCCATTGAAGTCTATGGGGTTCGCGAACCGTTCGCGAACCGCTCGCATTTTTGCGCAAGTTCGCGAATATGTTCGCGAACTTTTTTTCCGACGTTCGCTACATCCCTATTAGTGACCCCCATTTAAAAGCTGGAAAGAGACAGATGAAGAAGGTGTATAATTCAAAAACTATAAAAAAAATAAATAATGAAGACCAATTGAAAAGTGGAAAATTCTACAACATACTAAAAGTTAACATAAAGGTGCACCACCCTTAATAACTACCTCTTAAAGCATTCTAATTCTGGTTTAAAATATAATTGATGTCACTATATTATACTGTTGTATTTATACAGCAACTATAATTAGCTATGCTGTGTGTGTGTGTGTGTGTGTGTATATCATCTATTGTATACAAAAGCTTTAATCAATACCATATATAGCACACAGTGCAAACCTGTTCTTGCACACTGGGAATAGCTGAAAATATTCACATTTCCTTACTATAATAATAAAAAGAATGACATAAAAGAAGCAAATAATGTGTTTGCAGAAGTATGAGAACTCACCATCTTGCAGCTGGGCATGGCAGGGTAGTAGGAGCACCAAGGAGAGCGGCAGCACTAGCAGAAGTACTATTCTCTCTGTCGTCATGGCACTAACTTTGCTCTGTCACTGCTCCTCCCTGTATTCACTTCTTAACTCCAGTTTGCCTCGTTCCCCTCTGCACTTGTCACAGGAATCCAAAGCTGAGAGCCTCTTTTTATCAGCTGCAGGATGTCTTTTTCCTGTGCCAGGTCACACACACACAGTGCAATACAGAATCACAATTTGCCCACAGCTGGACTGAGTCACCATTACAACACATTGGATACAGCTGCATGTATCCCACCAGCATGTTTAGGGCAAGTGACTCACTCCATCTGACATTTCGTATGGTAGAGCGGCGGGAAGTTTGACTGCTGCCTGAGAATCTGGGATGTGAGATAACAATATTTGTGTCTGTTTGTGCTGAATTGACCTTCTTTCATATTGCTTGTACCGTTTTTTATTAGAGAAAAGAGAGTGCAGACAAAACAAGCCTTAATATTCTTATTTTCTTAAGAAAACAAAAATGAAGAGCTTGTACTTACTGTGGTGTCAGCCCCTTACTTGATTATGTTCAGTAAGATGCCAAAATGGCTGCCTTTTCTATGGTGTACCTGTTGGAGTTTTCAGTGTTACCATTAAGATTACCAGTGAGTTGGCAGGGCTTTGAAATGTCATATAACCTGGTCTTGAAATGATTATGATGAAAATTAAGACTGCGTATATTGTGAACTCTAGTCAAACAAAAGATGAATACAAAGTTGTTTTCAAACAATCCATAAATGTCCAAAATAATTGTTTTGTGCCAATGGAGAATAGCAGGACCAGTTTGGAAGTAAAGAGTAAATTTACATTCAGAAAATTTAAGCACACAGTTCCCTAGCCACCAAATTTTGAATTTGTTTTTCCGGTTGATCCTCTTAGTGTATAGGCCATATTTCCACACTATCATATGCTCAAGTAATGGGGTGATATAACACTTTATAGTATCTATATTATGCTATTCAACTGCAGGATGGGATCACTCAATAAGTCCATACTCCTCCAGCATTACAGCCACATTAACATTGGGTTATTTGTATGAGTATATGACTAGAGGATCAATCATCCATACATAATAGGGTTTAATTACCGTGTGATTTTATGTTACCCTGGCTTTTGAGGCTTTGCTACTGTGAAAGTTATGCTTTCAGGGGCCTTAGCCACTCTGAGGCAGCTCCTGTAATGACGCCCCCCAACATCTTTTGCGACGGAGCAGGGGGTGTTTGGGGGGTGCATCACTAGTACAGAGAATGCAATTGCGTTTTCTTGCACTAGAAGAGCCAAATTTCCGGTTTAAAACCCAGAAATTCAGCTCTTAAAGGAACAGATAGGCTGTGCAAAATAATAAATATTTTCAATATATTTAATTATCCAATAATGTAATGTATAAAAGCTGGAGTGACTGGATGTCTCACATAATAGCCAGAACACTACTCCCTGCTTTGCAGCTCTCTAACTCTGCGTTAGTCAGTGACTTGAAGGGGGGCCACATAAGACAAAACTGTTCAGTGATTTTGCAATTGATCCTCAGCATACAGCTCAGATTCAAAAGCAAACAGTTATGACCCATGTGGCCCCCACTCAATGGTTACTGCCTGGCAGGGCCGTCATTAGAAATAATCAAGGGACCCTGTACAACAACATTTTTGAGGCCCCCTGGGCCCCGCCCACAAGCCCCATCCCAGATCCTGCCCACTCCACACCACAGTTGAGAGACCATACAGACATCAGTGCTAAAAATCTCACACACAAGTTATAAAAAGCTATTGATGGTCAGGGCCCCTTATAAGTTAAAAAAAACTGTGACGCCAGAGTCCCCATAAAAGTTTTTTAAAAAATGATGGCCAGGGCCCCCCTACAAGTTTAAAAAAAATTGGTGACCAGGGCCCCTTATAAGTTAAAGTTCAGGACTTCAATTATGGCTGTTTTCTGAACTTCGGGTCTTTTTGCCGCTTAAGGACTTCAACTTCTGTTTTTTTGACTTCAGCTTTCGGCACTTCTGCATTTCAGCTGTTCGGGACTTAAGGAGAGGCAGCACAGCTTCAGCGCTGTCAAGGGGGCTGGCTATTTAAAAAAAGTGCAGCACAGCTGGGCCTCCCTTCAGGCCTGGGCCAGTAGTAACCCCTGTGCACCCCGAACTGGTAACCATTCAGTGTAAACCAAGAGAGCTGAAAAGCAGGAAGTAGTGTTCTGGCTATTATGTTAGACATCCAGTCACTCCAGCCTTTATACATTACCTTTTTGCCTAACTAACTATATTAGAAGCATTTTTTATTTTGCACAGCCTATCTATTTACCCAGTTTTTATTTTTATACTGAACAATTCCTTTAACATTACCAGGATCCTAGTCACAATGTCGCCAGACGCAATGTTCAGACTTTGCCTTAATGTTTATACTAAATATCACATGCTAAATTAGAAAAGCTTTGCATTAGGTATTAAGCTGTTTAAATCACTGTCTGGAGACATTATACATGTCTGCTCACACATTTGCATAGAGTTGATGTACATGAGGGCTAAAACCAGCTCCTTTATTTCCTCTGTATTGTTTGTAAGATCAATTCTAGACACTACTAATATGTAGTAATTCTTGCCCTACATATTTCATTTCTCACAGTTTTATTTATTTCCTTATTGTAATAATCCATTGGATAGTTCATCTGGTCATATCTGCCTTAATCATGCTTCCTCCTACTTATATAACTTGAACATTTAGTAGAACAAAAAAAAATGCAAACAGTCAAGCAGGTGGTAAGGTCTGATAAGGCCTGTGTTTGGCACAGCCAATTAAGCAGAAGCTTTCAATTTGTCCATAGTTGCTTCTTGTAAGATAGCCACAATGTTTTAACATGAATTTCTTGTATTGCAGTAGTAAAAAGTGAATGTGTTTTATGAAGTTACATTAATTCTAAAGTACAGTATATCATATGGTATATCATATATACTCCCCGGTAACTGATCAATGAACATACTCCAAGGATTACAATCATTTTCACAATATGTATTTTTTTATATGTAAATATATTTTTAAATTTAAAAGAAAAGTAAATATTTGGCAGGAAAGGAAATAATCCCAGAGCCTCATAGGGTTCAAAACATGTAGTGTTGCCAATAAACACAGATTGTTTGAGCAGTTAAACTGCAGCAGTAACTTTTTCTTGTGATCTTCTATTTTTTGGACATCTAGGATCAGATAGCAGCAGTTTAGCTTATGGGCCCAGCGCAAAGAGGTAGCTGTGGCCTAAAGGTCAGATGGGATGATCGCCTACTTGGTAAACCAGATTGTCAATACCAACCCCATAGCCAGCCTTTGAGCTAAATTGCACTTATTCTATTGATCTCCATGGGCATACAAGCTAGAGAACTAAATTCATCGCTACACTTCGCCAGGCGAAAATTCGGTGAGACAACGCTAATTCACTGGAATGCAGAGTTTCGTCACGGGCATGATTGCTGTTGACGTTCACTAGCATTACCTCGGCAATGCGCTAGCGTTCAATTCTGCCTAGTGCAACTTCATTAGAGGTCTTCACTCAGGCTAATTTGCATACGAAGGGAAGTTGAAAGTTGAATGTTGCAACAAATACATTACATTACACAAGTCCAGGGAACCTTAATAAATAAAATAGAGTTGTTATAATGCCCTACACATGAGCCCACTGTATAGTTATTGTTCCTTATGTTAGAAAATGTTTGGGGGGAACCCGCTTACCCAAAAAAAAATTTAGGGACTTTTGCAGGCTATCACTCTGACTTAGATCACTTTTTGGACTTAGAAGCTTTTTCCACTATATGATGTAAGTAACAGAAGATTGAGGAAGATATATGCACTCCAATGCACTTAGCCTGGTCTGAGCTGGCAAAGGCAAATCTGGTGACAGAGGTAAATCTGCATTTCATTAAATTTGTGGAGTAACGTCCATTCGCCAGAGCGAATTGTCGCCTGGCGATAGAGTGCAAATGACAGCTAGCATCTATCAACTATTGCTGGCGAATTGACGCTAGCATTTGCCACTTCACCCTCGAGTAAATCTGTTTAAGTGATTGATTTTCCCTATAACAATTGCAAATTATCAAGAGCCGAGGTCAGGATTTTACAGTATGTGATTCAATTGTAGTGCAATAATGCACAGTGTGTGCAAGTGACACAAGTACATGATTATTCATTTCTATTGTTGCTTAATTTTTGCCAATCTTCTTTTTAAGACACAATTTGAAAAAGCTCATAAACAAACATATGAGCCCAAATTCAAAAACGTTCTGACATCATTTTGCCCATCTCCAATTATTCATTCGCTCTTTTTTTTTTGAGATATCTATAAGCATTATGTTGCCAATGGTATTTTTTAAATGTTAATATAAAATATAATAATACAGAATAATCCTTAATACAAACATGATTTGGCCAGGTATTTTATTGCAGATTTTAATGTCAGACTGGGGAGTGTAGGGCCCACTAGTGCTGCCACCTCAATGTAGGAGCCACATACATTATTTGACAGGATGCAGGCATGGGTTGGTGCGTCCCAGTCTGACCCTGCTCTTCTTTTTTTATCGCAGGACACAATCAAAATTCATATAATGTTATTTCCCATTTTCCACTAAAATTTCTGTTCATTAAAACCATCACTATTGTTACTTTACATTACAACCCTAGTCTTGGAGGGAATAAATGTCACATCTTGAGCTGATGCAGATTTAGAAGTCAGATAAGATTGTTTACTGAAAGGTTAATTGAATGGGTGTTTTTTGTAAAGGAACTGTTTTTAGCACATGAAAATTTTCTCAACTCACATAGAATTGTTCTTTCAAGGTTTTTAGACAAGAAAAGGTTTTGTGTCCATAGAGTCTACAAATCATTTCCTAACTTTAATTTCTTTTTCCTTTCATGCATTCCCGGTGCATTCAAAAGTATACAAATGACTGATTGGGCAGAATATATAGGGTACATATTGAAATCTGATTTTTTTTTTTTTTTTTTATAAATTCTGGTATTCTGCAACAGAATGTATCAAGAACATATTGCAAAACAGAAAGGTCCTTTGATTAATAGTTGATGAACCACTGAACACTGATCACATTTAATAATTGCCAGGAACAACCATGTATCATACAGAATCCATAATTGACATGGAATAGATTTCAGAGTGTTATAATTAATTCTGTACAGCACAAATAATATTGCTCTTCCCATCTACAGGGTTCTTGCAACAGAGCTGGACAATTCCATAACTCTTCTAGTCTGTAGCATTCCCAAACATTTGCCATATGCAGAGAGTTGCCATGTTATATGAATGGGAAGAGACTTCAGCCAGGGTAAGGTGTTTTAACTCCTGTAGTTTTTTTAAAGGAAAACTATACCCCCCAAACAATGTAGGTCTCTATAAAAATATTTTGCATAAAACAACTCACATGTAAAACCCTGCTTCATGTATGACTATGAAGATTTTCATTCATCCAGATCATGGTATATCTGGTATAGGTAAATCTAAAACAACTGGACTTGCTGAGTAATCCTGCTTCATGTAAATAAACCATTTTCATAATAATATAATTTTTAGTAATATGTGTCATTGGCTAATCATAAATAGAAAATTGCCATTAAATATATATATATATATATATATATATATATATATATATATATATATATATATATATACACACACACACATACACACAGGTAAGTTTCTTTAATATGCCACTTAATTTGATATAAACTTCATTTTGGGGGTATAGTTTTCCTTTAAAAGAGAACTAAACCCTAAAAATGAATATGGCTAAAAATGCCATATTTCTTACACTGAACATATTGCACCAGCCTAAAGTTCTAGCTTCTCAATAGCAGCAATGATCCAGGATTTCAAACTTGTAAGAAGGGGTCACACAAAGTGTCTGAGAAGCTGTTGAGAAGCTAAATTTAGGGATTGTCACAAATTATCAAGCAGAAAATTAGGTTAGCCTGTAATATAAGTAGGGATGCATTGAATCCACTATTTTGGATTCGGCCAAATCCCAGAATCCTTTGCGAAAGATTCAGCCGAATACTGAACCAAATCCTAATTTGCATATGCAAAATAGGGGTGGGAAGGGGAAAACATTTTTTCTTCCTTCTTTTGTGACAAGCATATGCAAATTAGGATTCAGATTTGGTTCAGCCGGGCAGATGGATTCGGCCAAATCTGAATCCTGCTGAAAAAGGCTGAATCCCGAACCGAATCCTGGATTCTGTGCATCCCTAAATATAAGCTGATGCTACAGGGCTGATTATTACATTCTGATGCTAGCTGTACTGGTTTCTTTGCTGCCATGTAGTAATTATCTATATTAATTACTAATCAGTCTTATATTGTGACATTTCTATTCTATATGTACTGTATATTGTGAGTGGGTCCCCAAGCTCAGTAAGTGACAGCAGCACAGAGCATGTGCAGTGAATCAGCAGGAAAGAAGATGGGGAGCTACTGGGGCATCTTTGGAGACACAGATCTTCATTGCTAAAGGGCTGTGGTTGCCTTAGGCTAGTACAGAAACTCAAAACATAAAAGAGACAACAGAGAAATTTGCGAAACTCCGTAAAAATTTGCACACATTGAAGTCAATGGGCGTCAAAATTATTTTGACGCGCAACAATTTTGACACGAGCAAAAATTTTTATATGTGGGACTCTTTTGTCCAAATGCATTAAAGTCAATGGACGTCCAAATAATTTTCCCACCGCAAATTTTAATATAGAACTACAAATGTTTAGATATTCTTGAAAAAAAACATTCAAATTTTAGTAAACAGGCCCCTTCATTTCCACTTTTTATACTGTATCTATGTGTTACATAACATAAATTACTAACTGTATATCCTTTACTTACAATTCCACGCAACAGATTAGAATTTCAATTTCGAAGTGGCCCTCACATTACCATTTTGATCAATTTTGTTCCAATCAATGTCTTTTTGCTGAAGCTACATCCAGGGTTGGACTGGAGCTTTGGGGGCCCACCAGGGCTGCAAATGAAGGGCCCACCTGTCACTCTCCAGGGGCCTCTTCCTTCCAATTCCCAGCCCGCTACACGCATACATTGTGCCACGCGCATGCACAAACACGTCATGCAGCAGCTGGGGAGCAGGTCTGGGCCAATGGGGGCCACCAAGTTTTTTCCTGGTGTCCCGCTGGCCCAGTCTGCCACTGGCTACATCCTCTCTTAATGAAATGGTTTGTGATGCTTTAGAATTTTTAATATGGCTGCTGTACTAATGTGGGGAATGTATGGAAGCCCCATTACAATAAAGATATCCTTCCTCCCTACAGAACATCCACTTTACAATATTCACAGTCCATTGAAGCATCTAAAGAATAAAGGATGGTTTTGGGTAATGATGTATGCAGTGGGTACCGTAGGTTTATCAGGCTCCATGTAAAAAAATATATTAAGGGGAACTATGATGCAACAGTCCAGGTCCCCCTGTTGCCGGGCCCCCCCAAGACCACTGGTCTGCTATATAGGTAGTTATGCCACTGGATGTATGTATTCTTACAATTTATCAGACTGTCTAAATCCTATTCACTTTGTTCTTATATTTTACCCCTAAGTTGCATTTTTTTCTGAAAAGAAAAAAAAAGCTAATTTCCCACGGTAAAAGTGTCTTTGCTTTTTGCTACAGTATCAGTCACTTCGCAAGGGAATTGGTATCACAGAGAAAACATTTTTGCAGAGATATTCCATCATCTTATCTGTTATCAGGCAACCTTCTGCTGATACTGGTGTCACACTGGGCTTTCCTGGGCTTTCTGTAATCTTATCATGTGTCAGGCTGTTCTCACAGTGTTTCACATTCACAACTACTGGATGTCATTGTGTGGTCTTGACTTTTTTTTTCAAATACAATAGTCAAATTTAGTATTTAGGGATCATTAAATGATGTAAGAGCAATGTGCAAAGTGTGAATATACATGTATTGTATCTTCATTTAAAAATAGTGCTTGCATACACACCGCTACATTTTTCGAAATTGTAACTTTATTTATTTAACATGTCTGTATAGAACACTTGTAGCAGTATACAATAGAAATGTCAAGATAACAAAGACCAGGGCATATAAAGAAAAGATTAAAAAAAGAGGGGGTTATACAGAGATATAAGGGGTTATGGTCCCTTATAGACTCATTCCCAGGAAGGGTTGCTAAGAGAACTCTGGCTGCAGTAAGTATGTGAATAGGCAACTCTTTATAGTCTGTCCCTTTGAAAGCTCTTATCATTATGCCTAGAAGAAAATTTAGAGGGCAAACTTGACAATACAGTGTATTGGTGCTACATGTTTTGTTTGCACATTTTGGGGATCAAAATCTGAAAAGTTCTCACCATTTTCTGATAACTACTCTGACCAAATATGCACCGATTTTCTCTCCCTATTTATCAAAACATATTTCCGAAAATAAAATCGTGCAAAAATCAGGATTGTACAAATTTTTCCAATTTGTCACTGAAACTTTTTCGGTTCTGACACCTAAAACTTCCTCCAACTTTTACGGATTTGGTGCCTGAAACCACAAATTTTTCGGATTATTGAACGAAACTCAGAGCAGATCAGGATATCAATGGGACATCTGCCATTGACTTCTACATGAACTTAGCATGTTTGAGATTAAGTACTTTTTTATTCGAACTTTTAACGCCATCAGCATTTAATACATCTTGAAAAATTCGAGGTTTTTTTTCTACGAAAAAATAGTTTTCCCCTTTTAAAGTCCAACCAGGGAGTTTAAAACTTTAATAAATAACCCCCTTTAATTTCGCTCCATATTTTCCTTAAAATGCCTTTTTGATATGAATAAATCATAAATTAACTTTATACACTAGAAATATACCAGGTAGGGGCACATTTATACTAAGGCCTTCCATGAATGAAGAATCCATACTAATTTTCCATGTTCATTTCTTAAGCATTCATACTGGCTATGCGTGTAACAAAAGCAATATGCTTTATCCTGGTATGTATACTGCAGGAGGTATGAAGCACAGAGGGGAGTTACATACCATCTGAAAAGGTACTGATACAATACAGTGTATGTGTCATAAATTGGAATGAAAACCAGCTTCCCCATAATCTTTCAGTTTATGCTCTTAAGAATGTTTTTATCACAAATGTTTTTCAATGTCCTTCAAGAAAGGAGGAAAGCTTCGTAAGCTGCAAATTACAGTTTTGTTCACTGCAAATTCTGATGGCGGCGAAAAATGAAAACTGCACTTTGATACATTTGTAACAATTTAAGATAAGCAAGTCTCTTGGGAGAACTGTGACTCACAGCTTGAAGGGCAATTTTCCCTTTGTTAGCAAAACTGTTATAATTGCCCCAAAACTCCCAGAAATGTGTTCAAACTTTCATAACCTGCCAAATTTTGTAAAATGGACATGGTAATTAGGGGTGTGGCGCGGCAGATCTTTTTGTCCCTTTTAACATTTTTCTACTGTTGGGAGGAAATAAAGGTGTTGGTGAAAACCTTTAATGGTACTGATAGCAATTCTTCCAAGGACATCAGAAACTATAGTATGAAGAAAGCATCTATATTCTATGGCCTATGCACTTTTGGAAACATTGCAGTCGCCGTACAAATAGGAAGTCAACTATTTTGTGTTTTCTACCCAAACAAATTATAACAATGTATTTATTTTATTGCATAATGAAAGAAAATGTAATTCTAAGTAACTATGCTTTGATTTCACAATGCGAATCATTTTAAAGTTCCTTGTGACTTTGTCTTAGAATTACCTCCTGTCCTTTCCCTGACTACTATTACCATTGCAACATAGCATCTAAATACTCCCGCCAATATGCCCTTTCTCTCAATGCCTTACATGTTCTCTGGTTAAAGGGCACCTATCACCTAACATAGCACACACTCCAGATCCATTAACCATTTTAATTAATAGAAAATGAAAATTACTTACAATTACTTTTGAAATTACTTTCATTGGGGAGAACATATTAATTATTTTGGTGAACATTCAGTTTAAACTACAGTTCTTTTTTACCATTTTACTTTGTACACACACACACACACACACATACATATTTTTATGTAATTCACCCAACTTCACATGACTTAGATCTTGTAACTGATTTTAAACTTTCTTTTTCTCATTGTCATATTGTCCTCCACCCTGAACTGATGAGAATGTGAGCACAATTATCAAGCATTAGAAGGAAGACACTGTGAGAAAAAAAGTTTGCACGGACACATTTATCAGTAAACATATTAGAAAGATACAGATCTAAACTCTAGTGCTTATGACTATGGATAATGCACTTTGCTTCTTTTTGTCCCTAAGGGCTGTTATTAATGTAAATTCCAATTGTATATTCCTATTATATATATTGCATATAGGCACTTTAGATACATGCAGCTAGTATTTGTTTTGCTTTTGAATATAGACCCACAAATATATCAAATAGAGTTGCCAATACATTATTTTCACCTACTAATAATAGTAATAAGCACATACATTCAGTTTCAGTTACATTTAAGATAAATAACCAAGAATAGAAAAACAGTTCTGTAAGAGTGGTACATTAGTACTATGGTATAGGATAAATATCTACCCACAGACCCCAAATCTTAACAAATTTATTTGGTACCTCTCTATGTAAGTTTTATGGCTGTAAGAGAAGTAGATTTTGCCCAATGTAATGCAATCATTTTCCTGGCATAAAACAGCAATGTTCTACATAAAATCTGAGTTTTACTCTTAGGCAGCATTTCATTCATAATATCAAACAAACAAAATTCAGATGAAACAATGTGAATTATAGGGAGGTTATCATTTAAACTTTTCATAATTTCTTTCCAGTATTTTACAATCTCAGGGCATGACCAAACAACGTGAAACAAAATCAGCTTGTGGTAATTGACAAAGGAAATTTTAATGGTCTATTAGAATAAATTTTACTTAACCTAACCGGAGTACAATAGAACTGGTGCAGAAATATAAAATTAATCAATTTATCTCTTGCGGAATTTAATATATAATATAATGAATCCTGTGTTTCCTCCTATTGTTCATCAGTGATTGAGGGAAGTACCCAATGCCATTTATCAAGAGCTTTGTGAAAAGGAGGTGGGATCAAATTCTATAAAGCTCTATACAACTGAGACATTTTTTGAGAATGTGAATTTCTTAACATTAGAGCCACATCAATCTGATATGAGCCAAACTGAGCCTTAAATGCATGTTTAAGTTGTATCGGAATGGGTGATTATGATGGCCCTGTGCAAATTTTTAAAAAGTTGTGCCAAAGATTTCAAAGTTCCTTCATGCAAAATATGTCCTAATGTTTTAATGCCAAGTTTAGGCCAATATATAAAATCCTGTAAAAAGTTAAAATTAAGAAAATTAGAATTCCCCATAGTGGTGTATGTGGAGCCAGTAAATATGAGGTTAATTTCCCCAGCCTCCTTACATCTTGCCAAGCCCTATAGGAAGCGTGCAGCACAGGAGGAAGTAGATTGGAATGCTTTAATTATGCAAAGGATTATGAGCCAAATATTTAAGAGATCCTAAAATTAACGATTGTAGAAGCACGTTTGGATCTTCAAAATCTGGCACAAACCATGCATGTAAATGTGAGAACTGAGCTGCTAAAGAATACAGATATAAATCTGGAAGTTGAGTTAGGGGAGCTGTTAAGGATTCCATGAGGATACTGGTTGTTTTCCTATTCAGACCAATGGAATATTCAGAGGTCGCATTGAATTAGGTATAACATCTATTGGCATTATTTGAGATTTGTCCCAGTTGACCTGTTGATTCCTGCCCAAATTCTAGAACCTTTTGTAAGGAAGAAACAATAATATACCACCAATCAGCATAAAGAGATATTCGTTCTTCCCCAGTTTTAAATAGGGATGCAGTGAATCCAGGATTCAGTTTGGGATCGGCCAGGATTCAGCCTTTTTCAGCAGGATTCGGATTTGGTTGAATCCTTCTGCCCGGCCAAACTGAATCCAAATCTTTATTTGCATAGGGAAATTGCGTGACTTTTTGTCACAAAACAAGGAAGTAAAAATTTTTTCTCTTCCCACTCCTAATTTGCATACATTCAGTATTCAGCCGAATCTTTTGCGAACCATTCATGGGTTTAGCCGAATCCAGAATAGTGGATTCGGGGCATCCGTAGTTTTAAATTTGAGCCCTATGAGGCCTTTAGGAAATCACTATCACCTAGGGCTCTATCGCCATCGCGAACAGTAGGGGAAATGGGGGCAACCCTGTCTAGTTCCCCGATGCAATTCAAAGGGCGCTGTTACGATTGGTATCCCAAACCCAGAACAATCACCATGGTCCCGGTCGCGGCTCAATCTCTCACCTATAACAGCCACCTTTCAATTCGGGAGAAGCCCTCTGCTACTCAGGTGCCGCCAGGTCTTAGCGTGAGAGGACCTTGGGCCACTTTATCCCCCAAAGTCTTAAATATGTTAGGATGCATATAACCCGTTGTATAAGATAATTCAAGTAGTTTTTGAGCCTTTAAAAGATTTTATGAGCTTCAGTAGAGGGATTAGTTACATAGCTGCCTTCTGCCACATGGAAATGCAATTTCTGCTTCCTTACATGCTAGTCTAACTATTTCATGAGCCGCAGAGATAGCATTCATAAGAATACCTCTAGACACCACCTTAGAGGCTTCACAACAAGTAGATACATACCACCCAGAAATTCTTATAATCTTGAGAATTAGCCTGATGTACAAAGGGGTTAACCAACCAAACAGGGCTAAGTCTCCATAAATACATAGAAGAAATAAGAATAATCCTTGAGGAAAGTGATAATGGAAAATGATCCAAAAAAGCACTAGGAAGATGAGAAATATCCTCTACAATTGGTAAAATTTCTAAAAAGCCAAATGCTAAATCTACTCGGGATAATGTCTGGTGAGTAAGAGAATGGCAGAAATACTGGATTCTTCCATCTCCATATCTCTGTAAGGTTCATACTAATTGCCCAATTTGCCACTGGGGTAAGAAGCTAAATCTGCGATGAAAGTTTATATTTAAATATGGACATAAAGGGGAATTAAAGTCACCCATAATACTTAAGGGGGCTAAAGGTAGTATAGCAATTTTTTAAAAAACTAGTTCAAATTATATTTAATAGACCTGGAGCAGGATTATATACATTTACAATTGTAATCAAAAAGGAATTCATTTTACAATGTAAAAATCTCCCCTGTGTATCTGCATAGGTACGAATATTCTCAAATATTATGTTCTTTCAAATCAATATTGACAGCCCCCGGGTATGGGGTTAGAAAGGGGAATGGTAGTGATACCCCTACCCATGGTTTTTAAGGGCTAAAAGTTTAGAACCGACTAAATGAGTTTTCTGTAGTAAAAGTATTTATGGAGAATACTTGTTAAGATAGGTAAAAAGTGTTGCTCTCTTAAATTTTTAGTTTAAGGCCGGAACATTCCAGGAGCATAAAGTAATACGTGCCATTACGTAATAATATCCTGATACGGCATTAGATCAAAATATTGAATAAAAAATATTAAATACAACAAAAGTTACGTCAATGCTATAAATGTATCAATTTAGTAGGGTGATTAAAACAACAAAACATTTACCCCCCCCCCCCCATTATACACAAACCGAATCTTGAAGGGGACAATAATTGAGCAAGCCTATACCTTATATATATATGGAGTGAACAAGGAGCAATTTACTAAAATCTAAGTTACCTTCTCCTGCACATAACAAAAGGTATAATGTCATGACTTATCAGTTACGAACCAATGACCAGCATTTTATATTAAAAAAACCCAACCCCTCATTGCATCACTAATTGTTATAAATTAATTAATCAGCATGCTTTTATTTAGCAGAAATGTTATTTCTGTAGACCTATGACTTTTTTTTCTGTAAACCTTCACTTAAATAACCGTCTGTGCCTTGGCGCCATCCATATTTTCTTTTCTAGCCTTTGATTGATGACATTATTTTGCCCTCCTAGACTCAGCTAGGAGATCAGTGAGTTTCTGAAATTGCAATTGTTGGTAAAGAAAGACAATGGGTAGGATAAGAAAAGAACGATTGAACTGCTTTACATGCCCCAGGTTTTTATAGTTTTTGCCAAGTATCCCAGTTCTTGATGGAATGCCCTATAGCCAAGACATGGTTACTATGGGGCTGTGGTGTAGGTTAGACATGTAGCAATTTGCACTATTGGATACTGGTCCAGCTCTTGGTCAAGGCACACACACCTGTAACAATATCATTACACACTGGATCCAATCAGAATTTCTTTGTAGAGAGTTAGAAAGGAATCATCTTTTGATCTATAATTCAGCAAGCCATGCCTATTATTCCAAATGTAATACTGCACAACAGGGATTATTCATGACTTGATCACAAACCATTGGAACCTCAGTACTGACTAGATTATTTTGAAGATGGATCAAGGCTTCTTTAAAATTTAGAATGTCTAAATGGTTTGCAGCCTAATAGAACCTACAGTAAGTTTATGAATGTTTTGGTTTTTTTGTCCATTTAATAAAGCCTTTTTTGAAATACAAACAGTATTAGAGGGTTGGGGTTAAAGCTGACCAAACAGATGTTAATTCAGTCTGCATCTTCTTTGCCCGTGTATGGGCCCTTCCTGACTGCCTCCTCAACAGCCAGATATCTATCACATAGGTTAGAATATCCCATCAGGTGAGTAATGCTTGAGCAAGTGGTTCTTGTGGTGTGTTTACCTCTAGCCACTAGAGGGCTTCATTTAGATAAATGTTTCTGTGGTTCTTACAAGTGATGTGAGGGTCGGGTCCCTCCACCCGTGCCCACCCGAGCCAGTCTTCCAGCTTCCCTTTATAGACCTGCCTGCCCTGGCGAGGTTGTCACAAAAGGGCCAGGGCAAGCAGGTACGCAGTTAAGAAGCCGGAAGTCGGTAGCCGGCAGTTTGGTGCGGGGTCTGCCGGAACCCAACTGACCCCTGGGTAAACCTGCGGGTATTGGGCTGGGCTGAACATCACTAGTTCTTACTGTCAGTAGTCTCGTTTTTCAGGAATAGATATTCAGCCACAAGACTCAACTGCTGTGTATTACAAGCTCCCTGAATAAAAGTCTGTATCAGTTCTAATCAGTGTGAGTATACAAAATAACACATGGGGGCAGATTCACTTAGGGTCGAATTTCGAAGTTAAAAATACTTCGAAATTCGACCCTCGAATTGAAATCCTTCGACTTCGATATTCGAAGTCGAAGGATTTAGCGCTAATCCTGCGATCGAAGGATTTTTCGTTCGATCGAACGATTAAATCCTTCGAATCGAACGATTCGAAGGATTTTAATCAAACGATCGAAGGAAAATCCTTCGATCAAAAAAAGGTTAGCAAGCCTATGGGGACCTTCCCCATAGGCTAACATTGACTTCGGTAGGTTTTATCTGCCGAAGTAGGGGGTCGAAGTTTTTTTTAAAGGGCAAGTACTTCGACTATCGAATGGTCGAATAGTCGAACGATTTTTACTTCGAATCGTTCGATTTCGTTCGACTTCGATCGAATTCGAACGAATTTAACCAATTCG
The DNA here is from genome assembly GCA_038501925.1 of Xenopus petersii. Lineage (NCBI taxonomy): Eukaryota > Metazoa > Chordata > Amphibia > Anura > Pipidae > Xenopus > Xenopus petersii. The sequence continues at coordinate 101,332,623 of CM076673.1, forward strand.
ATGGTCGAAGTACCCAAAAAAAACTTCGAAATTCGAAGTTTTTTTCATTCGAACCCTTCACTCGAGCTGAGTGAATCGGCCCCATGGTGTCAGCATGGATCTCCTAAAAAAGCCTCCTGAACTGAGCATGCAAGGTAAATTAGAGCATAACTGGGCCAGATATAAACAAACAAGGGTGCTGAAAGTAAGATCCACAGAAACACTTATTATCTAATGATGGGCGAATTTGGCTTTTGCTTTGCAAAACGGCAAAAAGTTCATGAAACGGCGCCTGCGTCTATTTTTTTGATACTGGCAAATTTTCGCGGCGGCTTTAATTTATTTGCCAACAGCGAATCACGGAAATAAATTCGCCTATCACTATTATTATCAACTGAAGCCCTCTAGTGGCTGGAGGTAAACACACCACAGTTCTCTCCCAACAGGCCAGCATAGGTTTCCATTAGGCTGTGAGCATGTAGGAGACCAAATCGAGCTACCTCGCCAAACGAGCACATCTTTATGCTAGCTTTAGATTTAAGTCGTATCTGCTGAAGAATCCTACCGACCTTTCTTTATGGAAATACTTTTTACGAGGACAGTACCCTACTGTTTCCTTAAAGTGGTGGACAAGAGTTACTTGAAGTAAAGAAGATGTAAAACCTAAAAAACATGTTGTACAATCAAAGAAGATGTCATTTCTAAGGTGAAAGCGTACACATATTTGGCTTTCAATACATTTAGGAAAAACTTTAATATCATTGAAAATGTGTATATAATTAATATAGCAAATTTGCTAAGAAGAAAATTTCCTTTCATGCAAAAATGTACCCCCTGTACCCCATTACACGAATTTAGGGGAAATGTGAAAAAGCATGATCCATCCCACCAGCTACCTGTGTGTTGTAAGCATCATTATAGTTTGGTTTTCTGTGGTTGTGCTCTGCACTGATATAATTAGAAATAGAAGGAAAACACGTGTGAGCCTACTGCGGTGAGAATGTTTGCATGCTCCTTTAGCTGTCAGAAGCACAAATGAAAGCTATTTACAAGCAAAACAAGCACTGACCCTGTTAAATTAATGGGCCTTTCCCACAGGGAAAACAGTCATTATTTCTGCTCTAATTCATTTACAAGCCCAATTATTGTCCCCTTCAAGAATTTGTGCCCCTGTTCCATGCAAATAAGACAATTGTGTCCCAGCATGTGAAAGGTTGTGGTAATTATTTCTTTACCCTTTTTGCTTCGATTTGAAGCTTGAGACAGAGCATTTTGATAATGACTATATTTGCTTGTTTATACAGCATAGGAAGGCACCATAGGAACTGTTCATTTATATAAGAACTAGGGTAATTATAGTAACTTGACAGAAGCTGCACAGTGACAAATGAAGATAGCGTTGTCTTAATGGCAACTATTGTGTTTCTACAATGAATTTATACATAGTGCTCTTTGGGTCATAATTCTAACACTTTCATTTTTATTGCTGCTATTTTTTTCTTATCTTCAAAGTTGTTTTTATAATATGCACTCCCCCTCCCCACCCACACCCTTTGTCTTTTTATATTAGTCTCCCTATATATGACCATATCAATCCCACCAACTGACAAAAGGAGCCAAAAAAGCAACAGATCTGATAAAAGCACAATTAAAAGCACACATTGACCATAGCAGGCAGCAAAAGTACTAATGCTTATAAAATATTCTATTATAGTATAATAGAACGAATAACTATAAAATCTAAGGACCTCAATATATTGCTGCTGTTATGTCTAAAAAACACATTTAATGAGGCTTTCTATTCCTCAGATCAGGTGTCAACCAAAGATTCTAAAATTGGTTGATGCCAGGAGTCTATGAGCAAAGCCATATCTATATGCAGTGTAATTGAAATAAGTGCAAGGCCATGTGTTTTTCTCTTAGGAAGATGTATAATTTACTTCTCTAGAGCAGTGTTCCATTTCACAGCCATAGATTCTACATTTGATGGCACACAAAGGCTTAAAAATATGGACATTTATAAGTACAGAATATATTCAGCTTTATAAAGCTATCTTTAAATCTGCTGGCAGTTGTTTCCTGTGCCTTGTTAAGAAAGTCACTATCTTCCTTAGGCAGAGTGTTTCCCATGCTTTTCATACAGAAGCTCTTACAAGAAATTAAATGTGTTTCGGTTCCTCCTGGGAAAAATTCAAATATCCACATGAGCCATTTGCTTAAAAGTTCTGTTATAAAGATACATTCACCCATAAGCATGATGACTACTGACATGTGAGAGCAGTTAAGCAGACCATTTCATTATACCTCCCATAGACACTCAAATGTGGGGGGGGGGCTATTGCATAAATGTTCATTATATATAAGCTTCATCTTAATTAGGGATGTCGCGGACTGTTCGCCCGCGAACTAGTTCGCGCGAACATCGACTGTTCGTGTCCACCGAATGTTCGCGAATGTTCGCGAACGTCGCGCGACGTTCGCCAATTTGGGTTCGCCTTAGCTGGCGCTTATTTTTGACTTCTCACCCCAGACCAGCAGATACATGGCAGCCAATCAGGAAGCTCTCCCTCCTGGACCACCCCCACACTCCCTGGACCACTCCCCTTCCATATATAAACTGAAGCCCTGCAGCGTTTTTTCATTCTGCCTGTGTGTGCTTGGAAGAGCTAGTGTAGGGAGAGAGCTGTTTAGTGATTTGAGGGACAGTTGATGTGAGTTTAGGTTAGTTAGCTTTGCTGACTAGTAATCTACCTTCTACTGCAGTGCTCTGTATGTAGCTGCTGTGGGCACTGCTTCTGATCTCATCTGCTGACTGCTGTAATAACCCAATAGTCCTTGTAAGGACTGCTTTTATTTTCTTTTTTGTTTTTTTACTTTGCTACTATAAGAGCCCAGTGCTATTAGTCTAGCTGTGTTGGGGAGTGGGACTGGTGTGCTGCTCCTCCTAGTAGTTCACCACTACCAGCACCAACCAGAGTCAAAATTGTTACAAAGTATCTTATTTGCACCTGTTAGCTGTTCTGAGCTCTCTGCCAAAAGCCAATTAAGTTAGAAACTGTATTTTTTCTGGCTGTTCAGTGCAGAGAAAAGAGGGACTTTCCAGTACAAAAGAGGGACAGGGGGTTGAGTGGTCAAAAGAGGGACAGTTGGGAGGTATGCAAGTGCCACCTAGCTGTGTGAGCTTTTTCACATTCTGTCTAAATAACAATAATAATTCCGTGTCCGTAAACATCACCTGAGTGATGTTTTTACAGCAGCAATAATATATTCCGTATCCACTACTGTATACGTTGCCCTTTCAGGCATTGTTTGCCCAGTCTTTAACCAAGTGCCACCTAGCTGTGTGAGCTTTTTCACATTCCGTGTCCAGAAACATCACCTGAGTGACGTAGTGTGATTTCTGCCCTTTACAGCACAAAACGCAGCGCTGTGTCAACAATGTATTTTTCAGATACATTTTTGCCCTTGATCCCCCTCTGGCATGCCACTGTCCAGGTCGTTGCACCCTTTAAACAACTTTAAAATAATTTTTCTGGCCAGAAATGTCTTTTCTAGCTTTTAAAATTCGCCTTCCCATTGAAGTCTATGGGGTTCGCGACGTTCGCGAACCGTTCGCATTTTTGGACGCAAGTTCGCGAATATGTTCGCGAACATTTTTTCCGCCGTTCGCTACATCCCTAATCTTAATTTCTAAATTTAATCAATTAAAATCAAAATCTGACTTCAGTATGAAAAAATACAAACTGTTGAAGGGTCATACTAAATAACTTGACTGGGAAATTGTGCATAATTTTTAATTGATATACATTTTTTAGAAGGTTCTTTGTAGCTCTAAAACCATTAACATGTAATACAGCTTCACACTGTTTTTTTAAGTGCTACAAATGGAAAGTGAACTAAGATCACCTGCAGCATCCCCCCACTGTTTTCAATGCACACATCACATCATGTGCTTCTATAACTATTCCTTTAGTGACATCCACAAGAATGAACCCCAGTGCAATGTTGGTGGTTCAATGAAATCCTGCTAAACATCTGTCCCAGGACTTGTTATATTGTTTTTAGCTGGGTGCTAGGGAGCGGCCATGAAGAGTGAATGATATGAAGCTGAAAAGTATGCTAAACCAAGACTAAGTCTGATAAATGAATCCTGTAAAGAAGTTAGTCCTGCAGAAGTGTGCAGCTGAGCTAGGGGCTTGCCCTATGTACAACATAGTTCCATGCAAGATGCTGCCACTTTGCAGAGTTATTTGACTAAATTGGAAAACTGGAAAATGAGGTTCAATGTTGATAAATGCAAGGTTATGCACTTTGGCAGAAATAATACAAATGCAAGTTATTCACAAAATGGCAGTGTGGTAGGAGTTTCCTTAATTGAGAAATTGGGGTTTTTGTGGATAACAAGTTGTCTAATTTCAGGTGGTGTCACTACTAAAGCAAATAAGGTATTGTGCTGCATAAATAAGTTATGTAAGGGGAAGAAGCACACCAATTCACACGCACTTAAGCCTTCATCTTGTTCATTGCAGACATTGTGGCACAAGCTTTCGGGGACCAACCCCTTCCTCAGGTGCAAATACTTTACAAATACATATTTGCAAGATTTGGTGAATTGGTGTGCTTCTTCCAATTACATAGCTTGGACTTGGAGGCAGTCTAGGAATTGAATACACCCTATATGCAAGTAAGTGGTGTGCAGCATTTTCATTTCTTGCATAAAAAAGGGCACAAACATAATTTTGCTTCCTTATAGGTCCCTGGTAAGGCCTCATCTGGAGTATGCAGTGCAGTTTTGGACTCCAGCCCTTAAGAGGGATATAAATGAGCTGCAGAGATGTGCAACCAAACTGGTTAAGGGGATGGAAGACTTAACCAGTTAGACTATAATTGTAGACTGTCATGGTTGGGGTTGATTTCTGTGGAAAAAAATATGCTTGCAAGGGGACATGCTTACACATTACAAGACATTACAAATAGGATAGGAACTTTTTTCCCATAAAGACCCAGACCAGAGGAAAAGAACTTTCATTTGAAGCAGCGTGGGTGGTTCTTCAGTGGCGGAACTACCGGGGGAGCATGGGGTGCGAGCGGGCCAGGGCCCACACCCCCTCAGGGCCCCCGGCAGTTTGCGCGCCGCTTATTCCCGGCCAGTTCCGGGCGTACGGAGGGGGGCCAGGCTGCGCGTCCTGTGCCAGGGCCCACCCCCCTCTAGTTTCGTTTCTGTGGTTCTTCACAGTGAGATTGTGGAATATTCTGCCAGAGTTGTGATGGTCGATTCTGTTAATGCTCATGAGAAGGGCTTGGATGAAGAGTTTCTTGGACAAGCAAAATATCCAAGGCTATTGTGATACTAAAATCTATAGTTAGTAGGGATGCACCGAATCCACTTTTTTGGATTCGGCCGAACCCCCGAATCCTTCACGAAAGATTCGACCGAATACCGAACCGAACCCTCATTTGCATATGCAAATTAGGGGTGGGAAGGGGAAAACATTTTTTACTTCCTTGTTTTCTGACAAAAAGTCATGCAATTTCCCTCCCGCCCCTAATTTGCATATGCAAATTAGGATTCGGATTCGGTTCGGCAGAAGGATTCGGCCGAATCCGAATCCTGCTGAAAAAGGCCGAATCCTGGCCGAATCCCGAACCGAATCCTGGATTCGGTGCATCCCTAATAGTTAGTATAGATATTGGTATATATAGTTTATACGAGTGTATGGAGGGGTCAGTGTGAGTATGTATGGATGCTGGGTTTCATTTGGAGTGGTTGAATTTGATTGTCTTTGTTCTTTTTTCAACCCAACTATCTGACTCAGGCTGAGGGATACTGCACCCTTAAAAAAGTTTTTGATCATCTCAAGGGCTAATGGTGATTTAATTGGACTAAAAAAGAAAAATGTAATTTGCAATTATTTATTCAACAAAAATTAAGTAAATCCTGATATTAGCAGAAACAACCTTGAGTAGGTGTTTCTTTTTACTGACTGAGCCGTAACTAGGGTTGTGGTCCCCCTCCAGACATACCCTTTTCCCTCTGGATGAACACATACCTTTAAAGTTCCACCCTCCTTGTTACACTGACACATCTTTGTGCAGGCCTGGTAGTTACACCACTGAGTCAGTGGGAGAAATTGTTTTTACTGTTTCCAGTTGTGCGAAGTTTGAGGGTTTCTTACATTCATAGCCTGTTTTAACTACCCTCATAGCATCTTAATGGGATTTACAGTAGATCTGGCTTTGACAAGGCTTCTCCATTTCTTCTTTCTCAGCAATTCCTTGGTAAATTTTCTGGATGTTTAGGACACGGTCATGGTTATGCTTCAATCAGCAGGCAGATTAAGTTATATTACCCTCTGGCACAATAAAGAATTCAAAGTGGATTCTGTGAAGGTGTGCTGCCCAGGCACTGATGTTGCAAAGTAGCCCCGATTAGAACATTTCCAATACCATGCTTAACAGTTCTTCTCTAGTCCTTCTGGTAAAACACGTCTTTTTGCTAATTACAGTTGTATATGGAATAAAAGCAGTCCAACATCACTAACCTGATCAATCACTGTTTTTGGTGGAAATTATATTTCTACATGGCAAATCATTTACTAGTAGGTGGTGTAGAGTAATAGAAAACCAAGTCATGACATAGATGCTGCCTATTCTGTTTGATTGAATCATTTATTGAGGAGTGTTCAAAATAATAGCATCTTGTTCCAAATAATAGCAGTGTGGAGTTCAATTGGTGAGGTCATTCATTCACAAACAGGTGTCCATTACTGTGCTTATTTAAGGAAGAAAAGCATCAAATCTTGTGCATGCTGGTGTAAGATATGGGTGTCTAAAGGGCATGATATTGTGTGTATTTCACCAGCATTAAGGTGGTGAAATCAAAACTCCAGGGAACAATGTGGTGCTGCAGCAAGTAAAGCTGTAGAAATTCTGAACCGGCTTGGTAAAAGCTGGATTAAGGGTCCCTGGAGTGAATTGAACTCTTTAAGGTGGTCAGTCTTCATTTATGTGCTGAAATCGGTGTCGGGCCTAGGGTTTCACTACCGGAAGCTCACACTGGTTTTATTGCATTTCTCTCTGAAAATCTGAGTAAAATGGGTAGTTCCAGACATTGTTCAGAAGAGCAGTGTACTTTGATTAAAAAGTTGATTGGAGAGGGGAAACACATAAAAGAAATGCAGAAAATGATAGATTGCTCAGCTAAAAGTATCTCAAATGCCTTAAAATTAAGAAAACAGAAAACTACCATTGGAATGGATAGAAGAATAGCCAAAATGGCAAAAACTCAGCTAATGATCAGCCCCAGGAAGATCAAAGAAGGTCTAAAGTTACCTGTGAATACTATTACAATTGGCACATTTTATGGACTGATAAAAGCAAGATTGTTCTTTTTGGGTCTATGGGCCACAGTTTGTCAGACAACCCCCAAACAATTAATTCAAGCCACGGTACACTGTGAAGACAGTGAAGCATGGTGACACAAGCATCATGATATGAGAATGTTTCTCATACTGTGGTGTTGGGCCTATTTATCACTTTACTGTACCAGGGATCAGTTTCAATACATCAAAATACTTGAAGAGGTCATGTTGCCTTATGCTGAAGAGGAAATACCATTGAAATGGGAGTTTCAACAAGACAAACACACCAGTAAATGAGCAACATCTTGGTTCCCAGCCAGCCCAATCTCCGGACCTTAATTCAATAGAAAACTTGTGGGGTGACATCAAAAATGCTGTTTCTGGGACAAAACCAAAAAATGCAGAGGAAGTTCAGTGATTCAAAGGAAAGCAAATTCATTCAGTTTATACAGTGACTGTTTGAGTTTGTTAAAAAGAATGCAGACACTGCTATTTTTGTATATTCCCTTTTCTTCACTTTCTGGAAAGGAATAACACAAATTTTATAAATGTAATGTTTTGGTTTGGAATAGAAGGTGCAGTGTTCCCAATGAAATTGAGTGTATGGAAATAAAAGCTATTATAAGGATTTTGAGTTTTATTTACTTTTTTTAAAAACATTGCTATTATTCTGAACACAACTGTATATGCCTATTTGGTAAAAAAAAATCATTGATAGATCAATGACAATTGGCTGAGTATTTATACTTAAGGTATTATTTTCCTTTTAGTCTGACACTGAAATGAAAGATGAAACAGTAGAGTGAGTTGTGGTTGTCCTTTCTCAATAGGTAAAATGAAATGGGCAACTGGTTACAAGTAAAATAAAAACAGGAACAAAAAAATATACAGAAAACAAAAATATGATAAGACATCAGTAGTTTTACAATTAAAGACAAAGGTAAACCCAAAGTAGAAGACAAGAACGCAGGAAAATTTAAGAGAGTATAGATGTAATGACATTTATTAAAAGGCATGCTACAAACAACTAGAGTTGTTAGGAAAAGAGTAAGTTTACGTTCTTAAGTAGTATTCAGTAAATACACAAAAAAATGGCAGAGTATACATAAATCTGAATCAACCATGCACTACGCAGTTAGAAAATATGTTTTTAATATTTGTCTTCGCTTTTCATTTTATAACACAAGTCATCGTAACATACATGGAATCTTTTTGCCCACCCATCCCATTGTCACAAACAAAAGCTGGTACGGTTGCTTATCAAAATATACAATACGTGATGTTTTATTCTTATAAAAGCACTTTTACTTTAAATTGTTCCCAAAACCATCTTTTTTTCTGCCTGTTTTATTTAAAAAAAAAAAAAAGTTACGAATATTTACAGCATTTTCTTTGAAAGTCAGATGAACATTCTTGGTAATGAAACCTCAAATAAGGAGAATGCTAAGTAAGCCAGCCAGTCATATCTGGAAATACAGTACTGACAGACTGCCCCTCAATCTGTCTGCTCATATAAGAGCAACTATTTTGTTCACAATTAAATTGGTTCTTTATATGGTCAGGTGAAGTTGGAAAAGAACAGAAGCTGTAAAGGCCACTATTATCAGTGTCTTCATAATAACAGGACAGACATCTTTGGTCAGAGCAATGAGGTGACATTCTAGATACAGTTCGAGAATGCACTTGGTCAAACGTTTTGTGTTACTGTGGGCTCAAGAACAAAACTTACACAAATAAAATTGGGGAAAAAAATCAAATCAAATATCAACACAGATGTTCTGCCCTAAAGAATATTGGTGGGCCATTCTTTAGTGATACCAACACATCTATATATCTATATGTATTTAATTAGCCCACCGCAGTCCTGACACTTTCTCAGAGCATTGTTTTGGACCAAATATCTGTGGTGCTGCCTGTGTATAGTACTTAGCTCTGACACACACTTTATTTAGATAGGAACGTTCTTCTCTGTCAGAGCTGAGCACACATTGACAAGCAGCATACTAGAGGAAGCCTTGCCGCAAGCAAAGTGACAGGTCTGTAGTGAGGTAGACCATTGCATTTAATTGCACAACCCCAAGAGAAATAGTATCTAATGCTACTGATGCTTTGGAGGAGACCATTTTTCTTTACAGCTGGAGATTGTTTTATTGTGTTTCACAGCTTTAGACATGGCTATAACCTGTAAAGAAGGTGGGCCTAGGGTACAGGTTGTACTGTGAGAGATCAGTTATGTTTCTGTTAACATCAATCATGAGTTAAAGGAAAGTGTTGCAGGCCTCAAGATTGTATAAAGGCATCCCAACAGTGTTTATTTCCAGTAAAATCAGCACACCACCCATTCAGAAAAATCAAACTGATATTTCACAAAAAAAAATATAACATTGAAGGCACATAAAAGTTGGTCCTCGTTCCACCCTGCTACTATTAATAAAGCCCTGAAAAACAAGTCTGTCACAGTATGCCAGTAGGATTTTCTTCTCTACAAAAGGCTGACAGCAAGGCATGGGCAGAAATAACAATCATTACACGAATCGCAAGAATGATTTGCAATATTGGTTTTCGTGGAGTTAAGGCTCGACTCTGTATAGTCAGCAATGGAAACAGCATCCATGGCCCCCTACAGTTGATGTTTATTTGTCACTTATGGATCATGGCGATATCTGCAAAGAAAACTGAGAAGATACTGCTCACAAATATAGTTATAATGATGTGTGCTCAATAAGGCTAATGGCATATCAGACATACTATTGGAGAAACAATGGTCACTGCCAGTGCTGTGCCTTGACTTGAATGTCAACCACCTATCTCTGTTATTAGAGAGGGACTTCAAGCTGAAATCTACCAGCACACACATATGTTGTCATTCAAGTCAACAGCAGTGACAGATGTTACTCTACAGGTTGAGATCTGCTGCATCATTAGCTCATGGTATGCCTTACTACCTTAGCTCTTCAGTTAATTGTCTAAGAAAACCTTTATGTGCACAAGGACAAAAATAAAACCATAACTAAATTCTGTCTCAGTTCTGCTTACTAGTTCATCATTCCCGGATAGGGGCCCCATGAGGCTCTAATTAATATACAATTTCAATCAATATTGGCAAAACAAGTCAACCTCTAGACAATTTGGGGGCCCCAAAAATAATTTGCTGTGGGGCCCATTAATATCTAGTTATGCCACTGTTCATGGACACATTTAGACAAGCGACAAATGACCCAAAAGAAAAATGTTATTTTAACATAATTTGTTTCTTCAAGGAAAAGGCATCAGCCATCTGTTTTATGATTTTAAGTAAATTATGTACAGCTGGATATTAACAAAACAACAAACATGTCTGCTTTAAAGGGACAGAATAAATAGGGTTTACTTGTGCCAGAAAATAATGTACAATATAATGAAAGGTAATGTAATTTTGGGGGAAAACGGATTCAATTTATAGTTAGAACATATACTGACACTTTTTTTGTTTTTTGCTTTTAGGTTTGTATGCTTAATCACATGACTTATTTATCTCCTTTATAGCAAACTAAAACTTCTATTTCAGTACAATAATGAGTGAAATATGAGCTTTTTAGTTCAAATCTGTATACATCTCTTTGAAAATGTTGAGCTGTTACAGATACAGACAAGTTTGCACACTTTTATGCTTCTGCACTGAAATCCACTTAATGTGCACACAGGCCAACATCATGCTGTCAGTGCACTTATAGTGAGGAGGAATGTGAGAGGATCAATTTGCTTTAGCCTGCTAAACAGCCTGGTACACCACTGGCCTAAATAAAATATATCATCCCCAGGGGTTGACAGGAATAATGTTAGGTAAGGTGTACTGGTGTCCCTTTGTAAAAAAACAAAAAAAGAAATTCTTCTAGATCATATTTATATATTCTGAAATGCATTTCCGGCAACCAAAATATGGTATTACATCAATTTAGCTTGTCTCTATTGATGATGGGGCAGAATGAAGCAGATTGATGGTTAATTCACTGCTCTATTGACAAATTATTAGCATTTTATGTTGCATGCTACATTTATCGGGAAAACAATCATTTAAAACTCCCTCCAACAAGGTCTCATAAAACTGGGCACACTGTGTTAACGAAAAACATGACACCATTATTTTGGAGCATGTAAATTGACAAAATTAGGGAAGTGACTCTTTGAATGCTCCACTGAAAATAACAATTAGAGAGAATGGTATATTGGACAGACCAAAAAATCAGAATGGATACCAGGACACTGAGGTGTTCATAGGTGCAAATGGTCAAGAAAAATAATTGAAGTCAGTCATATGATTTTCTATGTAAGAGTACTTGAGAATTCCTGGGTTGCATTACTTTTAAATCATTATAAATATCCATAAAAAGCAATACATTTGTGAGCTGCTCTAGGAAAAACAGATGCATTTTGGAATTTTAACTATTTACAGATGCATTCAGGATTCAGAAACAAGTTGTGCATACTGCCATCCTTAAACTACCACTTTTTATAGCAAATAGTTCTTTAACATGTTAGCCTGTTTCTGAATCCAACTCTAATACATGCAAATTATGGTCTAGTCAGAATAGAGAAAGAGAATTCTATTAAGAAAATACAATCACACTGGAAATTAAACAGGAAAAAGTTGCTTAAAAAAAACAGAACAGCAATTTTGTAGTCATGAATAACAATACATATGCCAATCAGAAGCAACAGATAATTCACTATCGCTTTTAATGAAGATTATAACTAACTCGCACTACAATAAACAACAAACATACATATTTAAATACACCTTAAATAAGACTTAATTTAAAGAGAACTAGTTGAGAAGTTCTACATTTTGTATCTCAAGTGATATCTCAAACGTCTGGCCTTAACACTGATAATATGGAATTTGTTATAAGACCAGAATATGTTTGCCTGTGTATTTGGACAAAAATGGTCATTTTCTACAGATCATGCAATGCATAGTGTGGGTTGCCATGCCATGCTGCTTCTAGGTTGAGTAGTGGAGGGTTTACGGAAATATACACTCAGAATCCCAGGCACCTTAGTAAGGTGCACTTAATTCACTCACGTTAACTAGATAAAATGTCTTAATACCTTAGAGGTTATCAGCTGCAACAAAATGCACATTTTGTGTGTATTTATTTTAAATGCGTGGTTTGTAAATACGCAGAAGCAATGAAAAAGCAAAATAGGCTTCTGATGCATTCTGAAACAGTAGGAAATAGCAATAGGGCTGGATTAAACAAACAATGTAATGTGGGAGAAAACGCATTCTAAATGTCAATGATTTTGAATTATCGTGACACTCTTTAACTTCACACATATAGTTAAATATATTCTTTTGTGACAGTACCATCTACCAACACATCATACAGTAAATTAATGCTGATTATCTTTTCCCCACAAACAGCTTATAGCTTGTATGAACTGCTGTTGGACTCAGGAAGACTTAAACATTTAGTAGAAAGCCCTTCAATACAATACATTCTGAAAAACAATCAGCATCAATCAACTGTCCAGGTTTAAATGATAATTGGAGAAATACTTTAACTCAACAATCTAGACAACAGTCCAATAAGGCAGCACAGTCCATATTTTTAAATACAGAGCGCTGAATTTAGAAAAAGAAATATAATAAAAATTATATATATATATATATCTATATATATAAAATAAGGAAAGATTTATGCAAAGCATTCTGTCATACAAAGAAGTCTGTGAAGCCCTTGCACAGCCTGGCCATAAAATTGCTTGGATGAATCACATCTGTCCTGTAGGCCTCCAGCAAGAAAAAAAAAAAAAAAAGGAAAAAAGGGGGCTCCTGACTGCTGACACTGGAAGATACTTTTGCGGAACTGATTTTTCAATCAACCAGCAACAGAGGACAATTGCACATGCCCATGAATGGAAAATACTCATCTTCCAGCACCTCTCTATCTTATTGCAAATGAATATCAAGCACAAGGGTAAAAGAAAAAAGTCCAGTGGGAAATCAATAAAATATGTTTAGAATAAAAGTAAAAAGGGCAAAGTGAATATTCAGTTAACTTTTCCATAACAAACAGGAAAGTACATGGGTGGAATTGATCAAGTTTCCCCCATGTCTAATTATAGTTGGTCACATAAAAAGAACCAGCTACAAAATAAAAATTACACTATTTACATTTCAAGGGGTTGTTTTCAGATGTGGCGGAAAACCTTTTCTGCATTTTTGTAATGTTACCTGAGATCTAAATAGTATTAACATACAACACTACACAAAGTAAAGTTTTATTACAGGGTCAGATAAAATACACACTGAGCTATAATTATCCCACCCACTTTTATTGTATAACACTTTCATAATAATGCTTATGTATTTATCATCCCTTAACATGCAACATTTTGGTTTTTGTTCACATAGAAATTTAGCTTGTTCAATTTTTTCTTTTTAAAGTTACGTAAAATTCTCATCGTTGGTCCATAAATAAGAAAAAAATACTAAAGAAATTAGGGCTTGTGAACTTTTTGCCTTCTATAATAATTTGGAGTGGAAAAGTTAAACACTTTATTTGTCAAACCATATTCAGTGCTGTGAAAATAAGTCCTTCAATTCGGAACTTGATTAATTCCACTGTTTGTACTTAGACCAGCTAAAAACTAATCTCATAACCTTAAACACCTCTACATATTCTTGCAAACAGCAGCAGATGCTGATACTCAGTGCTGATTTACAGACATTCGTGAAGATATGTTTTGTAATTTTGCATTTTATACTGTGTAAGTAAGCAAAGAAGGAGAAAGCATATTCAAGATATCCTGAGATATTCTAATAGAGCCATACAGATAACTGTTGGGGTCCGCCTGTACGTTTTAGTTATATTATATTATTTTGATACTACAACAAAACTATGTAATGTGTGCCATTTGTATAGAGCTGGTATGCACATAGATCAGCCTCAGACAATGAAAATCACAAATGCACAGGTTTCTATCATACAGTCAAAAATGTTATCAGTCAAATTCTATTAATGTCATGATGCAGGAAAACTTAACATTCATTTAAAGCCTACACAAGCTTCTGTTTTCACACAGTTTTTTACTTGGTGGTTATTAAACTGGACCGGGAAAAACAAAAATCCAGCAGACTATGTGCAGGGTTATAGTCCATTTGCAGGCACATGTCATCTGCTAGAAAAGCAAATAAGCGTTTCAGACTTTAAACAAGAAAATAATCTGAACACACAACATTTAGTACAAGGAAACAAAGAATAGAAATAATCTCTCTCACCAAGCCCACAATACAGTTTTTAGAGATACTTAAGAAAATAATCTAACCTATTATTCATTATAAGCACATTATAAGGCACATAAGTAAATTAAGTACACAGTAAATATTATTTAAAGTATTGTGTTACTATAGTGGTACAAAAAACCTTGAGGTTTATGTCTTTTTTTTTTTTAACATTACCAAAAATTATTTTTAAAAATCCATCAAATCAAATGATAGACCTGAATAGTTTCCTCAAGACTGTAAACTTCTTAAAAAAAACTGAAAATAAAAATCATGATTTTCTTCACAAAGTGGCCTACTCATTTTGTTCCAAAACCAGTGTTACACAACAAAATATTAAGGTTTGTACTGCTTTCAAATTATACACGTAGACAACGCTGCCTTTACATTTCAGATTTATCAGTTATCTTAGTTTCAACATAATAAATTATCCTTAGACAAAGATGTGCTCATGATATGAGAGCAATCTTAAAATGAAAAAAAAAAAAATCTGTTGACTTTACACAGAAAAAAAATATATGCCAGAACCGGCATAAAAAATATTTTTTTATATAATTGTATTTCTGCAAGCACCATTTCATTTGAAGATTGGTTCACAGACCAAATATTATCAAAAAAGTATTAAGATACATTTTCGCCAAACTACATTCATTAGTGTAGTGAGCATTATGATAAAACCCCTAGAAGGCAATATATTTAATAAAATCGGATTAAATCGAATTATCCAGGTATACATTCACAATGCTCTCATGGGGACAGATTTGGTAGAAACACCATTGTATAATTTTATACGGATGAAGTCAGAGGCCAGAAGCATCTGGAAATAATTTAAAAAGAAGATGAAAGAAGGCTGTGATAATCTCACTGCCATTCAACTATCATAACTTAACATCTGGGTGATTGTCATATAGATGTTGCATAAAGCTATAGTGGAACATAAAATGAACAGGTCATTTAAGAGTAAGCAAATGAGAAAAAAAATGTGTTTTGGAGATTGGTGATTTTTCACAAAATTAAGAATTTACAGTTTTCACTGGTAGCAAGTAGATTATTTCATGTCTTGAGGTTTCTGCATTGTTTAGTCAGTGTTTACATGTGTACGGTTTTCTCCTTGTTACAGAAGTTCAGTAATAAGAGGCAGCATTGGCCTAGCATCTTTAGCCTTTGTCTTAGGGCTTTTGCTGAAACAGTGTTCCAGTCTAAAAAGGTGAGTGTGTAAATGTAGGGTCAAAGTTGCCAAAATGAAATTCAGATCATCGATTTCGAGAAAGAGACACGTAGGTGGTGGTTCTCTCCCAGGTCATGGTTATGTAGTTCTATTAAAGCCAAGATGGCTTCTTCCACAGATCCAAGTTGAATGAGAGCCATCTTTCTATCTTTTCTTTAGGAGAAGAAGAAAATGTTATATAAATATCACATACATATATACGGATATTTTTTATAATAAAAAATACAACTTAAATAAAAACTAGTAAAAATAAATCCTACTGTATAAAAATTCTAACATAAAAAGAGAAGGAAAGTGAACAATCAGTAAGGAGTGCAAAAAGCTAGGCAGCCATTCTTTTTATGAGAAGGTAAGTAGAGACCTCGATTCTGGGATGGCAGTGGATGTTATTTACTTAGACTTTGCTAAAGCATTTGATACAGTGCCACACAAAAGGTTACTGGTTAAATTAAGGAATGTTGGCCTGGAACATAGTATTTGTACCTGGATAGAGAACTGGCTAAAAGATAGACTACAAAGAGTGGTGGTAAATGGAACATTTTCTAATTGGACCAGTGTTGTTAGTGGAGTACCGCAGGGCTCTGTACTAGGTCCCTTGCTTTTCAACTTGTTTATTAATGACCTGGAGGTGGGCATTGAAAGTACTGTTTCTATTTTTGCAGATGATACTAAATTGTGCAGAACTATAGGTTCCATGCAGGATGCTGCCACTTTGTAGAGTGATTTGTCTAAATTGGAAAACTGGGCAGCAAACTGGAAAATGAGGTTTAATGTTTATAAATGCAAGGTTATGCACTTTGGCAAAAATAATATAAATGCAAGTTATACACTAAATGGCAGTGTGTTGGGTGTTTCCTTGAATGAGAAGGATCTAGGGGTCTTTGTAGATAACACGTTGTCTAATTCTGGACAGTTTCATTCTGTGGCTACTAAAGCAAATAAGGTTCTGTCTTGCATAAAAAAGGGCATTCATTCTTATATAATATAATTCTTTATAGGTCCCTGGTAAGGCCTCATCTGGAGTATGCAGTGCAGTTTTGGACTCCAGTCCTTAAGAGGGATATAAATGAGCTGGAGAGAGTGCAGAGACGTGCAACTAAATTGGTTAGAGGGATGGAAGACTTAAATTATGAGGATAGACTGTCAAGGTTGAGGTTGTTTTCTCTGGAAAAAAGGCGCTTGCGAGGGGACATGATTACACTTTACAAGTACATTAGAGGAAATTATAGACAAATAGCAGGGGACCTTTTTACCCATAAAGTGGATCACAGTACCAGAGGCCACCCCTTTAGACTAGAAGAAAAGAACTTTCATTTGAAGCAACGTAGGGGGTTCTTCACAGTCAGGACAGTGAGGTTGTGGAATGCACTGCCGGGTGATGTTGTGATGGCTGATTCAGTTAATGCCTTTAAGAATGGCGTGGATGATTTTTTGGACAGACAGAATATCAAAGGCTATTGTGATACTAAGCTCTATAGTTACTATAGGTATGGGTATATAGAATTTAATTAAAAGTAGGGAGGTGTATGTGTATGGATGCTGGGTTTTCATTTGGAGGGGTTGAACTTGATGGACTGTCTTTTTTCAACCCAATTTAACTATGTAACTATGTAACCAGCGATTGTATTCACTTACCTGAAACCTGGGCCGTTGCTCCTATCAGGAGATTACTGTACCACCTTGGGTTTTTCTCAGCAAGCACCACAGAGCAATCCTCTTCCTGCTTCTTCTTTCTTTGGATGGGTGTGCATGTGAAGTGAAAAGCTGGACTCTAACAAAAATGCAGCTTTCTCACTCTACTGTGCATTTGTTGATCCCAGGATAGCAAAGAACGAATAAGCAGAAGAAGAGGACTGCTCCATATTGTTGAATCCCAGGTCTGTGGGATGTGCAGTTTTCTGCTAACAGGAGCACCACCCCGTGGAAAGTGAATACAGTCACTGGTGGGGGAGGCCTAACTTTTGGCACCCCCATTCATTGTGACTTCTCCTTCAATAAAATGTGGCATTGTGTGTGCTACAAAAATGAGAATGCTATTTATTCTCCTTTATTCCCCATTCTGACATACCTTCCAAAATTTCCATTTGAAAAAGACAGGCCATGTTTTAGGCCTCATAATAATCCCCAAAACTCAACTTAAACCATGCTCAATTTTGGGTGAGCTTTGTCTCCTTCACAAGTCAGAATTGTTCCTCCAAAACAGAGGTGGCAATTGTGTACCTCTATTGATGTTCTGACACTATAAAAGAAAACCTCACAAGAATGATAATTTTTCACTGTATCATTTTTGCACTAAATTCCATTGTTTTCTACTGTATAATTACTCATTGGGGTGCATCTATTGTAGATACTATCAAATTATCTTTGAAAGGGTATATCTGAATTTCATTAGTATAACTCTGTATTTTCTGTACCTTTGTCATTTTACCAAGTTAATTGTTAATATAATAACAGGAACAAAGTGTGCTCCAGGTCTAATCGCCCAACACAACCAAGCAGATATTTCCAGAAAGATTAGCTACCAATCGAGTAGTTGGTGCTAGACCTGGAGCAGGTTTTGCTATTATTATTGCACATGTTAATAATTTTATTGCAATAACATCTGGGTTTAATATGGAAATGGTATGGTCAGCAGAAGTAGGAGTTAACAGAAAAGGACAACAGCAGGATTAATACAAAGAAGGCATCATGGACAGCATAAGTTTTAAAAGGAGGTAATATTGTTGCCAGTAGGGTTACCTAGAAGGATAGTAGAATAAGTCTGGAAAAATGAAATGGTAGCTCCAAACATTATCTTTCAATTAGTGCAAACTGAATTCAACAAACATTTCCTATATTAATAGATAAGGAGAGGTCCTAGAAAGTTAAGAGATCTGGTAGTCTCCAAAATATCAGCATGCTGATATTATTCCACACTGGAACTTTCTCATCTTTATAATCTACAACAGGTTCTTAATCAATAAATCGGGTACCTAAAAAAAGTAAAGTTTGTAATAATCCAATAACCTTAAAATACAATAGAATAGAATTGTACATCCCTTTCATTTTAACAACATTTTGGGAGAATGCTCACTGTAAGTCTGCAAATGGCTCCCAACAAAACATATAACCTGCTAGTTCCCATTATGGACAAATTAAATTACTTCATGTACAGTAAGTATGGAGAACCATTGCCTAAAAATGTGTATTTTTACATAACTCTTTGTGACAATTTCAAAATTTTTATAAATTCTGCCACAAATTATTTTTTAGGAGAACCCCTGAACTGATTTTGGCCTTACTTCTGAAGTAAAGCCAAAGAAAGAAATCTAAGCAACTAGTGAGAGAAACAAATCATACCGTTTTTTTCAACATATGTAATTTTATGAAAATTCAATTTTGCTAGGTGATTCACTCTTGGAAATATAGCACTGAATGTGGTTCAGGCTTGAATTACTTGAGACATGTCTGCACCGATGCTTTCAAGTAATACTTATTAAAGGAGTAATAAATGACAAATTCAGAGGAATGCAAAGGAAATATTGGGCACTGGATTGGTCTGGCTATATGGTTGGTACTATTGTGTCTCCTTTCTTCCATCTCCCAGTGAGTGACAATGAGCACAAATGATGCTTTGAAATTATAACACTCTCTAGCAGGCTCATTGAAATGATTATGGTCTCACTGACACTTGGCTCTCAATTATTAATGAAAGTGTACTTTGTATTTGTTTATATTTAGTATTAACCCCTGTTTGTTGTATTCATTTATTATAGTGCTACAGATTTTAGAACTCTTCCATTCAGGGGCATGGAAGAGTTTAACAAAGCGAGACTGGCAAAATCCACTCTGGGTTCCTGCATCTGGGTATATCAGAAAACTGATAAGAGTGTGGTAGCGGATTCTTGTTAATCCACAGGCTGAGAATCTACCTGGTGTGTCAGTAGCCTTACACACAACAGGGTGCTTTAAATAGGACCTGCCACCCAGACAAAATAAAACTGTAAAATATAAGCACTCAGCACTTTCTAGATGTCATTGCACTCTCCACATTCCCCCTCTGCCCCCACAGTCTATAATTATACAAACATTCGGCAGGTTTAATTTGGTTCTTTTAAAGAGACAGTACTTCAATTATCGAATGTTCGAATATTTTACTTTGAATCAAATTCTAAGTCGTAGAATCCTATTCGATGGTCGAAGTATCCAAAAAATTACTTTGAATTTTTTTACTTCAAAAATTCCCTCAAATTCACTTCGACCCATGAAAAATCTGTCCCTAAGTGTATCAGAAAGAAGTGTAGGTGTAAAAAACAGAACTTTGTCCATTTATTGGCTTATGTGGCCTAACATGTATGTATGCCCTTGGTTTTTCTGTGTGCACCGTGAATCGTATGATCTGCCTTCAATTTAGAATTACCCAATGGCACATACTTCTAAATAAGTATATTTTTATGAAAATGGATTTTGTAACTGAAGCAGGGTTTTTACATATGAGATGTTTTATACAGTATTTTTGCATAGAGACCTACATTTCTGGGGGTTATAGTTTTCCTTTAAATAAATTATATTGTGTAAGTAATTTTTAGTTTGCCTGACAAACACAATTGAATATTTTTTTATGGTGACAGGTCCACTTTAAGATAGGAGCGAATGTAAATGGAGAAGGCAGTGTCGGTGAAAAAATAAAGTATAAAAGAAGGAAAAGATTTAAAAAACTAGATAAGAGAGGCATAAGGAAAATAACAAATAGGGTAGAAGAAGGGAAGAGAGGATATACGGATAAATGAAAATGAAATAAAAGAGCAAATTGAAAATTGAGATCAGAAATGAGAACGAAAATAAAAAAGGGAGAAAAAAAATGTTGAACAGATGAGAAATGAGGAAAGAAAACAGGGTGTGGTCTATACAAAGGGAAAAAACATTAAAGCAGAAAAGTGGGTGAAGGGGATAAAGATGATAGGAGGAAAAATGTAACAACAAAGAAGAACAAGAGTATGGCGTTGTACATTTTATTTACAACCTATCTTCTTTAGCTTCTGTAGTTAAAGCTAAAGGGCTACTGCTCATGTATCTGATCAATAAGGGGTTATCATGAAAATGAGGAATGGACTACTGGGGCAAGGAAAAACAGAGAGGTGTAGTTGCCCTTAAAGAGATACTGACACCAGAAATGAAACTTTTTTACATCTATCATAATATTGCCTTTGAAAGCAACTTATAACTTTGCCATAAATTATTTGCACAATGCTTTTACATTACCTGTCTGATGTCCCATGTTCCTGTATGAGTGGGCTGCCATATTTGTGCTGCAGGTTTAGAAACTTCAACTAACAATTGCTTATAAAAACAAACCTCAGCAAAAAAATCAACATGACCTATAGGTAACTTTTAAAGTACATTCATATTTTAAAAAGTAGTTTTTTTGTGTCAGAATCACTAAGATATGATACAACTTCTTTAAGTTATGTATTTTGACTAAAGAGTTATCAAAATAACATTTGTCATAACAGAAAAAGAAGATACAGAGAAAAAATAAATAAATGTACTTACTGGAAAAATTTGAAACCCTTCACTGTGCATCCAGTACTCGCAAATAGTATTTTAAGGTCTTCATCAGTGACTAAAGGCCTTTAGGAAAAAAAAAAATACGAAACAGATTTGTACAAGGAGATTGCTGTTTTTCTGCTTCTCTGAAGTTTCTTCCACTAACCCTAAATGCAACTAAATACTTTATTTATTTTTTAATCTTACTTTAAGAACTCAGGACAATGGCACACAGGTTTTTTTTTTAAAAATACTTTGACTGCTGTATGTAACTGCATAACTGGCCACAGGAATAAGTTATTTGAATACTACCCATGATAACTTCTTGAGCGAGTTAAGACCTCTCATTTTAGCTTGGGTTCTGAATCTTTAGACTGTATATGCACTAGTAAATCAGTTTCAAAAGGCATAGTTGGTCACAGTAACAATGGAGTTATTTGCCTGTCTCTGCCCATGATTTTGTAAGTAAGAGGGGGATCCCCACCAGAAAAACTCCCAGTTGGCCCAGGTGTCAGTGGACCCTCCTTCTCACCCAACCATTTTAATTATGTGCATATGCACAGTGAACCTGTAGTCTAACTTTTCAGGGGGGCCATGCCACTGCATCGCTATCAAAAACTGTTTTTTTGTATAATGAAAGAACATGTAATTGTAAGCAGCTTACAATGTTCAGTGGTTTTAATGTTATTTGGGAATGTATTTACAATAGAAAATTGTATTTATGTATGCATTTTCTGTTCTCTGGGACTTTTAAAACAATTTAAAAGGAGTCAGTTCTCCTCCAAGTTTTTTTTATTAGCTGGAATTGCTTCAGAACCAAGACTATAGAGACTATAAACAGCCAGAAAGATAATGTTTTAATAGCAATCACATGTACATACAGCTATAAAACCACTTAACATGTTTAATGTAATGGAAAGGTGCTTAGAATTGTATTTGCTTGCACTATGCAAGATATAGTTCTTGGGTAGAGCTCCAATCCTCCTAATTTTTGTATTTTTAAAGGGGTGGTTAAACTTTAAATCTTAGCAACTTTTTTGTGAGTGTTCATATTTTTTTTAAATTGTTGAATTATTTGCTTTCCATTCTGACTCTTTCCAGCTTTCAAATGGGATGGGGGACTTGCAGCTAAAACATTATTGCTTTTCCAGGCAACAATTGTAATGCTATTGCTACGTTGTATTGCTTATCTTTCTATTCATTCCCTCTAGGTTAATGGATAGCTGCTACAATTGGAGATCTGCTGAGTTAAAATCTAAAAAATTATAAAAACACAAAAAAATAAAAACTGAAAGCCAACCTTTTTTTTTTAAGAATGCCAATACCTTTTCTAATAATTCAGCTTTTTCTGCACAGTGGAAGAGCTTTTTGGCTCCAATAACTATAAAATGTGGTGCTTGAAATAGTGGAAATTGCAGTCTGTGCCATTGTTCTTACTGTAGTTGCTATCTGTAGAACATTTTTTGCCATTTTAAAATGATAATTAGTGGTTAACATATTTTGTTACAAAAAAACCTAAAGGGCCCACATTTATTGTTCAGTAACTCAATAAAATAGAAAGGAATGAGTTTGCTGTAAACGTACGGAATGTTGGAGAGATGCAGCGTCGCAGAGGGAGGAAAGATATTTTGGAAATTCTTTGAGCCTGGCTTCTTAAAACGGTGAAGTGGGCTGTTTGTGTAATCCTTAGTTAGACCCTGGTCCTCATGTCCCTCCCGAGGAAGCTGAACGGACTGGTGCTTTGAGAGGGTAATGCGAAGAACTCTTCCATGAAGTCTTTGTCCGTTTAGATGACTCATGGCTAAAAAGACACACAATATACTTTTTTGTGATGCAATTTAACTAGCCACAGATGAAAGAGAAAAAGACATAATTAAGGGGCACCTATCATAGGAAAATTGTTTTCCCTACCAGCAGTGCAGTCTAAATATCAGTCTAACTTGTAATGTAGAAGTAAAGAGGACTGAGGTCAGCAGGGAAACTCACAATATGTCTAGCACCACACCATGCCAAATATCATAATTAAATATAAAAATATCTGTTTGCTCCTTTAAAAAAAGGATTTTGGTGCAGAAATCTGCTGGAACAGCACTATTAACACTTTCCCACGACAGTATCCCTTTAAAATACTGGGGTTATTTATAAAGTTCACATAGCGCATATATTTTTGCAAATGGTTGTATTCCCCATGTTATTTTCTGAATGCTAATATATTGCACTGCTTCGCCCGTCTCTCCGGTTTTTGCGAATTCGCAATGTGAATACATTTTCGCAAATGTTTTGCAACTGAGACGAGTGCTTGTGTGAGTGCACCCAATGTGCGAGGTGAAATTGCTTTGTAAATATTTTCTCCACCACCAAAGTTGTGGCCTAATTCAAGCGCAGTGTGCACATAAATATTCGCAATTTGCATTTTTTTGACATATTTAAAAAAGCTCTTACAGACATTCGTATTGTGAAAAATTCTGTTTGCACGCTCTTATTCAGCTTTATAAATATAACCATGGGCAGGGCAAATATATTCACTGTACGAACCAATCTGCCCTGCGTGAAATTTATACTATTTCTTCTGCACTGTATTCGTACATTTTGTTACAGTAACACCCTTCACTCTGCCTTCCTCTAACATCCTAAATTCTTGTTTTCTCTCTAGTAAGACATGTTGTGTATCTATTTCACACAGCTTATTCTTTTCATATTTTTTTCTCTATACTCTCACAATATATTTAGATATTCTTGGGACAGAACATCTGCCAAGAGTTATTGGTTTACAAGTGATCTAGAGTTTCCCAGTGTAAGCTAATAAGAGAGTTTCTACAGTGAACAAGTACCTACCAAGTTGTGCTTGGGTTGCATCCGCCATCTGCACCAATGCAATTTCTTTTTTGTTGAATAATATTTTCACACGCTGGACATCTCCATACACTCCTTCATACAAAATAAGGAATTTTAATATAGATTTTTTTTTTACAGTGTGTACAACACAATGTAAAAACAATTACTGGCAAGATGTCAACATTGAAATACATAAAGGGAGTTTAATTAAGAACAGATTTTAAGAACTTACCAAACAAGATAAACAGCCCATGAGGTAAGATAGCCTATGAAATGAATAAATAGTTATAAGCAAGAGGGATTTTATTTCATGCTTACAAGGCACAATCATGTTTTTCAAAACGTTGTTAAACATTTAAAGACATACAATACAATTTTCCATAAAAAAAAGTGCAGAGCTGGGGGATTCCAGTCCTAGATGACTGGCACATGCACGAAAACTTTCCTGCACAATTATTGATCATGTAGAGAAACAGAATGTAATGCATGTGATCCAAATTCAGAAAGTACATGTAGGG
Source organism: Xenopus petersii (assembly GCA_038501925.1). Classification (NCBI taxonomy): domain Eukaryota; kingdom Metazoa; phylum Chordata; class Amphibia; order Anura; family Pipidae; genus Xenopus; species Xenopus petersii. The sequence goes on from CM076673.1 coordinate 101,357,337, forward strand.
CAAGGGAGTATATATTAAATGGGACCTGTCACCCGAAAAAAATATTCCAAATCCTATTTTATCACGTTAGTCAAGCAACATAAACTTTACTTTTACACTATATAAATTATTTTAATCTTATTTTCTTCAGTCTGGGAATTCACAATCAGGCAGGAGCCATTTTGTGGACACTGTTATTAAGGCAAGCCTTGCACCAGAATGAGGGACCTGATGTCCATCTCCATGTTGTGGTTACACAATTAAATGGCCTAAGGCATAGAGGAGGGTAGACAATATTTGATTGGCAGCTGAGATTTAAAAATGCGTTTATAATTGATTACATGTTTAGTTTGAGAATGACTTTTATTACACAGCTTTTCATGTCTGGGTGACAGGTCCGCTTTAATTATACAGCACTGTGGAACATGCCTGTTGGCACTTTATAACTATGTGTTATTAGTAATAACACCAGCCTGTATGAATTAATAGTAACAATAAAAGTCCTGAAGGGCCTTACCACCAATTAGTTCAATGCACCAGCATGAATTAAAAGATTAATACTATTTAATACCAACAGTTGTTTTGATTTCATAATCTCTATGGGTTGTTTTAACCAGCATATGTTAATTAAATGTTTGATGTAGCTGTAGCTCCCTCTGGTGGCCATATCAGAGATGCCAGCATTCAACATGGTGAACCCATCTTGTGGAAATAAATATTAAGATATGTAATGCACTACATGCAGTTATGCAACAGACGTGTTTGAGGAGCTACTACCAAAAATAAAAAAAATCCTTGAACTGAAAAAAATAATTTCTTATATAAATATAATACATTTAGAAGATTAGATTTCAGATTAGAAGAAAAGGGGTTCTGCCTAAATATTCTGAAGGGGTTTTTTACAGTGAGAGCTGTGAAGATGTGGAATTCTCTCCCTGAACCAGTTGTACTGGCTGATACATTAGATAGATTAAGAAGGGTTGGATGGCATTTTAGCAAGTGAGGGAATACAGGGTTATGGAAGATAGCTCATAGTACAAGTTGATCCAGGGACTAGTCCGATTGCCATTTTGGAGTCAGGAAGGATTTTTTTCCCCCTCTGAAGCAAACTGGAGAGGCTTCAGACGGGGGTATTTTGCCTTCCTCTGGATCAACGTCAGTTAGGCAGGTTAAAAAAAGTTAAAAGGTTGGAGTTATGTCTTTTTTCAACCTAATTTACTATGTTACTATGTAAATATAGTATGTATCTAGAGGTGATTGTGTCTAGGTAGTTTTAGAGGGTCCAGTGATGAATTTGTTACTATAAACTCTACTTCATAATATATTCAACACATCATTGTAATAATCCTGTCACCAGTCTCAGTGCAGACTTTTTGCTAAGCAAAAAAGCAGCAGTGAACTGTAAAGAAATGGTGATGACATATCGAAGGGGTGCCAAAATTTTTTGCAATGAGGGTGAGATTTGGTGAGGTGAAAATGTGTGGGGGCTGACCATTCAGCCTGACATTCTTTGAACCATTAACATTAAAATACAGGAATCGAGTAATCGTAGCAGTAATATTTGGGCCATTAGTGAAATGATCTGCCACTTGGTCTATACTGCTGCCTGTGTGCTGAAGGTGTTAGCAATAGACCTGTACTGGAACGTAGTGATGCGTCATACTTCTTTAGTTTACTGTACTGGCTTGTTAGAATGTCTATTGACACCTTCAGCCCTAAAGAAGTATGAGAAAACAGCTTCACTATGTGCCAGTACATGTCTATTATTAACAACTTCAGCACACACGCAGCAGTATAGACCAAGTGGCAGATCATTTCACTAATGTGCCCAAATATTACTGCTATGGGATTCCTGATCGCACAGTGCTGGGGGGCCTTATTATCATTAATTTCATGAAGGAGGCTGAGGGACGGTGTAAATTTGAAGACGGGCCGCAATTGGCCCCCGGGCCGCACTTTGGACATGCCTGACATATAGCATATCATTGTTACGGTGGCACTTCAGCTTTAGAAAAAGAAATTACTGTAAAAGACTTCTACTACAGCTCTTTAAATTAAGTTCTTACTGTATATTTCTACATGCTATAAATCGACTTACATCAGGGTTTAAGTTGCTAACCAACAAGACAGAATGACCTGGAATTACAGTCATGCCAGGGATGGCCATACGCCCAGTGATGGCAGAAGTGGTAAGAGCAAGAGGTCCAAGTCCTGGTACACCTGGAATTGAAAGTCCTGTGGAGAAAACTTTATTTTTCAGTATAAAAAATATCTATTAATAACAATATCACTTTTTTTTATTGCTTACAAACATAAATGTACTATAATATTCGGTGAACTTTCATTTTAGAATACACCAGCTTTAACTTCAGACAATTCACCCAGTGAGCTATCCAGAATTTAAATTCTAAAAGTATGTAAGAGTGTAATAGCATGGTGGTGTTTTTGGTAGAAATTATATTTCTATATGGCAAATTATTTACTAGTAGGTGTAGTAGAGTAATAGAAAACCAACAGACCCAACAGTCATGACATGCATGCTACTGATTCTGTGAAATGGAATTTTTGTTCCAAATAATAGCTCGTCCAAAATAATAGCAGTGTGGAGTTCAATTAGTGAGGTCATTCATTCTGTGAAAAAACAGGTGTCCATTACGGACGGCCCTTATTTAAAGAAGGAAGGCAGCTAATTTTGTGCATGCTGGTTATAGTGCATTACTCTCTGAAAATCTGGTCATTCCAGACACTGTGCAGAAGAACAGCGTACTTTGATAAAAATGTTGATTGGAGAGGGGAAAACATATAAAGAGGTGAAAATGATAGACTGCTCAGAGAAAATGATCACAAATACTTTAAAATGCCAACAGAAACCTGAAAGATGAAGGAGGTGGACTAAAGTTGCCTGTGAGTACGGTTACAGTTAGAAGACACCTATGTGAAGCCAAGCTATCGGCAAGAAGTCCCATTGTTGAAAAAAAAAGATGTGCTGAAGAGGTTACAATATGCCAAAGAACACATTGAAAGTCTTAAAGAAAAATGGCACAACATTTTGTGGACTAATGAAACTAGATTGTTCTTTTTGAGTCTAGGGGTTGCAAACAGTTTGTCAGGCGACCCCCAAACTGTGAATTCAAGCCACAGTACACTGTAAAGATTGTAAAGCATGGTGGCTCAAGCATCATGATATGGGGATGTTTTCCATATGGTGTAGGGCCTCTTAAGCACATACCAGGGATCATGGATCAGTTTCAATACATCAAAATATTGAACATGCCCTTGAAAGGGGTGTTTCAACAAAACAACGACCCAAACACACCAGTAAACGAGCAACATATTGGCTACAGACCAATAAGATTGACGTTATGGAGTGGCCAGCCCAATCCCCAGTTTCTGAGGTAAAACCAAGAAATGCAAAAGAATTGTGGAATGTAACAGGTGCCAGAAGTTGGTGGACTCCATGCAACACAGATATGCAACAGTTCTCACTGCTTATACAACTAAATATTAGTTCAGTGATTCAAAGAAAGCAAAATCTTGAAACATTTTTCAGTTTATACAGTGAATGTTTGGGTTTGTAAAGAAGAATGCAGATACTGCTATTTTAAGGGAACAGCTTAATATTCAATTCTTTACTTCCTGTGAAGGAATAACACAAATTTGATAAATATTTCTTCATATTTTGATCTGTAATATAATGTGCAGTGTTCCCAATGCATCAGCTTTAAAATCACTTAAATATCAAAGCAAACAAGTGATCGCAATTCAGATTCAGTATAACTCAGTGTAAATAAACTTTCATCCACAAGGAGGTCAACAGGTACTTTGGGGTCAAAAAACATAAAGCCCCTTCAAGCAATGGCCTTTAGATCATTGGGCCCCATCTCATTTTGTTTAGACACGGAGTACCATATTATTTTTATGCCTCTCATTCAGCATAAGGTCAACAACTATTTTTGTACAGAAAATTTTACACCCCTACCCACAATGGCCATCAATTCTTTCTGACCAATCTTATTTCAGCATTCCACAGGGTATGACTAAAAGTAACAAAACAAATGCCAAGGGGTTTTCAAATGTACACGCTTGCCATCCTACCAATCAGATTGCTTTATTCCACAGTACTGTAGAACTCAGCAGGACAGTGTGTGAAAGGACAAAACTCTCACCTTGGGACTTCAAAAGTACTGAGCTGCCTTCAGTCCCTTATCAATAATACGGTACTTTACAGAAAAGCAGCAACACGCTCTTTATGTCCTTCAAGAAAGAAACTCTTCGGGAACTGGCCTTCTGGGCAGGGCTGGGCCCTCACTGCCTTATAAATGTGTTTTTTCCTATTTATTTTGTACCCTTGTGTGCAGTGCTGAGGAATACGTTCAAACTTTATAAACAAATGTTATATAGTAATAACTATATAAATTGTATAGCAGTAGCATGACAATTGTTATGCTATAGTTAGAAACAAACCAGTGTTGCTATTTTTACACATTAGAAATTAAAAACTGTTCCAGTCTTGCCCCTGTGCAGTTTCACTTCGGGTCTTGATAATGCTTACCTGCCTGAGGAAAGCCAATAGCCGGTGCAAACCCTGCATATGGGGAGGACATAATCCCTGGAGCACCTGGAGGAAAAAAGCAAATTAACAAAAGGTGCAATATTAAATTTATGTGGAAGAATTGCTATTGTAAACAGTATTTAAAAATACAGGATTGTTATGTGAAAGGGATTCTGTAATATGCAAACTAGCAGACTAATAATATGATGATAGAGTGCATATAATTTCAGTTTGGTTGCCTATTTGTTTTTTGTAGTAATCTTGTTGATTGGGTCATTCTGATGTAATTTTTTAATGATTGTTTGGCTTATCAATTGAAGCTTGGCTTGTAATATTTCTACTATGCAAACAAAGAAATGACTAAACTGGGTTGTAAATTTAATCAAAGCTCAATCTGATAATTAGTCCTACAATATCGGTATCACTTCAGAGAATGGAGTGGAATAAAATCCTACCCTTCCCAACAAAGTAGCTACATGAGCTGGATTTATTCTCTCACACAAAGATTAGTTATTTGCCTGTACAAATCAAGAGAATGTCCATATAATATGTTGTCTGAAATTATTCAATAAGTATTCTGAGTAATTTTGCATTGTTTCCATTTTCTCAGGGGACCACTTCTGGCTGCCGTTCACAGTGCTTACATTTACCAGAATTAACTTGTTGCTTAGCAACACAGCATGGTGCATTTTATGTATAAAGTGGATCTTAATGCTGCATAAATATAATTCAGGTTCATTCCAATAAGAAGGTGTTATGTCATAAAAACGGATCAGCTCATTGAGTACAAAAGACTCGCAAAAGACAAGTCGAACAAGGTTTTTTTGATGAACAAATGTTCGGAGATTATAATTTACAAAAGAAAGAGGAAATAAATTTCTTAAAGAGATACCAGAAAATCTTTTTTTATATATTAACATTGTCTTTGAATGATATTTATAACTTTGCCATAGAAGTATTTGTGTGATGCTTTTACATTACCTTTCTTACCCCAAAGTTTCTCTATGAGGGAGCTGCCATATTTGTGCAGCAGGAGTCCGTTAGCATTACAAACTCTAACTGACAGGCTAGGAAAGGACAGTCAGGTTGGCAAAACAGTCAGGTTTAGGAACTTCAAGTAACAATTATTTAAAAAAGCAGAACTTTCGGGAAAAACAATCAACATGACCTATAGGGGGTTATTTACTTGTTGCTATTTACAAAAATCATGAAAAATGTGATTTTTTTCTTTATAAAATCTGACTTTACACGAATCACGAATTTTTTGGAACTTACTAAACCCAGAGGATGGAAAAGTCTGAATCTGAATATCCAGCATTTCAGACCTGTCGAGGTTGCATATAAGTCAATGGTAGTCCCAATGATTTTTTGATGTGTGCTGGGTTTCATGCAATACCCTGAATTTTCTGAGTTTTCGGGTGAAAATTCCTGCTTTTTTCCCGCAAGCAAATTTTCGGGGATTTTATAATAAATAAGCGTAAAAATACCAAGTGGATTAGATCAGAGTTTGTAGCAGAAAACATTGAGATAAATTTGGACTTTGATAAATAACCCCCTTAATGTAGATTAATATTTTGAAAAGAAACTTTTTAGTGTCAGTATCACTTGTAAATGTAATCATTTTCTATAACAAATAGGAATGAAACAGAATCAATGTTCCTAAAATAACCTTACTGATTTTAGGTGGGTCTCAATGGCACACACAGTTTCCACTTAAAAGGGTGGTTCTCTTTTCAGGTAACTTTTATTATGCTATAGAACGACCCATTCTTAGCAACTTTTCAATCAGAATATCACTCTCTACATCATACTAAAAGGTATGTCAAAGATGAACAACCTCTTTAAGACAGTCTCAATTTATGTAGATAAAGCTGTAAGGTGTAATGGATTCTTTAAATAAACGTTCTTATACATTTCCTTAAATGAGATCTGAAAAAACCTCTTACATACAACATGTACCAGCCAGCCATATGAAAACTAAGCTGGTGCATTATAAATTCTAGCATTGCAGGGTAACTTGGACTAGACCAACTGGACACTAGGGGTTTATTCACTTACCCTGCCACAGAAACTAATAGGGCAGTTTCAGACGCAAGTGCCATGTTTGTTTCACACAATGCATCGGTTTTCTTCAGAATTCATGCATCATTGCATTGAATGCAATGGTGCTAAGTTTCACTCTTACATGCTGCATCCAGTACAACTGTATCAGATTCATCAAAAAATAGACCAGTGTCATTTCTCTCCTTCTGAAGCAGCTCTTTGGAGGGGGGGGGGGGGGTCACCGATCCTGTAAACTTTTCTAAATGGAAATGTATCAACTCAAAGTTGCAAAATTGTAACAGTTTAGAGTCTGCACCTGAATTACTGAGCTGCCAGACTGAAACATCTAAATTTATATAAATTTATATATAAAAAATTATTTTCTTTTTTTTATAAGTCTCTGCAGAATAACTGATGCCAGTATGTTTTACCAACAAATGAGATCTAAACACCTTTCTAAATAGCATAAAATGTATTTTTAAAAATATTACAGTAAGGTAGCAGTGGCTTAGGCACGGGTCAGAATATTAGAATGTCAAACATTTTGACCAGAGTAATTGTGCTGTCAAAAACACCTTCAGGAATTACACAGAACATGTCCCAATATCAGTTTTTGTCTTACCAAATGCTGCAGCCATTGTGGTATCGAGAGAAGGCTGTCCATCTCCAGTAGGTAGATCAAGACGTGTGAAATCTCTGCTCTTGTCATTGTTGTATTTGACATTAAGGCTTGTCAACTTGGAATATTCAATGCGCAGAGTGCAGCATGCATTATATATATTCTGTCCGTCTAGAGCCTTCAGAAAGAAAGTGAGAATTATATTTATGAGATATTAAAGGAGAAACAAACCCTTTACCATAAAACCCTACCCCCCACCCCACATAGACCCCCCTCCCTCCTCTGCCCCCCCTAACTTTTTACTTACCCCTCAGTGTAGAGTCAAAGCATCAGAGTTCTCCACAGCCATCTTCCAGCGCTTTGGCAATTTTCGTCACGTTCGGGACATGCGCAGTTGTCGCAAACCGTTACATTGTTTCAACTGCTCATGCGCCGCTTTGCTGGTCTCCATCTCAGCTTATCGAATACCCGGAAGATGGCTGCGGTCAACTCCGAAAATAATTTATATTCCCAAATCCAAGGTGCACACCCTTGACTAGGTTATTGCCCGGATGCCAGCATAAAGGATATATAGAACATAAAAAGCATCTTTGTCAGGTTTTGCTGATTTCTCCTGACAAAGATCTCTGTGGGGGATCGAAATGTTGAGCCTAATAAAGATTTTTTGGTTTTTGCAGCAAGTCCCTGTGAGTGCCGCATCCTGCTTTATGAGTGCATGGTGAAGTAATATGCAACATCCAAAAAGACCAGCAACCACACCCCCCACACACTTCATCAAGTTTAAATAGGCAAATTTGGGTATTTAAACTTGATGAAGTATGGACAGTGGTTGCCTTGAGAAAGGTTCCAGAGAGGACCAAAATGTCACATATATAATCTATATCTATATATATATATATATATATATATATATATATATTTGTGTTCCTCCACACTGTAAGTGTCCCCTAAACTTTTGGAGATACTGCTTCACTATGAGCTCTCTGACAATACATTTACATAGAACAAAATATGTTTGCACTTTTAAGTAAAAGATATGCCCAGAAGAAGAGCTCCTCCTCATGGTTGGAACTGACATAGTATCCAATAGAAACAAATCCCTGGTCATAATAGAGTAGATCAATTACTTCTGGGGCACCTCATCATGACTCATCCCAATAACCCATTACTGCCCAGAAGTGAAGCTGTCACCAAATGTACAGTCTCTATGTAGTGGTCTGAAAATATATTGTCAGAGAGCTCAGACGCTCAGTGAAGCAGTATCCCCATAAGTTTATGGGACACTTACAGTGTGGAGGAAAACAACTATAATAGTTTCATTTTGTTTTTTTCTCTAAACCCTGACATTTTGTACAGAACTGGACAGCTTCTGCTAAACTTGGAATGCCGGTTTAAAATCAGACTTTACAGTTTGGCAACTGGGCAAATATACACGTTTCTTTTTTTTTTTTTTTTTTTTTAAGGTTCAAGGTTGACTGTGTGTACCTTTTTTAATGTATAGTCATGCATACCAGTACATGTAACTAAATCAGGCCCACAATTGTGGCCATGGTGCACTGCAGGTATATAGAACATGAATTGCCAAAGTTCTTAATAAATGTTTAACTATGTTTTAAAGTATATTTTTGTAATTGTGGTGAATGATTTATTTTGACATTTTAAATTACCCTGAAGCCTTCCGTCAAGAGGATATTTATATGGGTGCCAATTACGCTGTCATAAATTAAAGCATAAAACCTGCTGGCTAAGCAAAACTCATTATATGAGTGCAACACCAACGCTTTTGTCTGTATGGTCAAGCTTTAGAGAAAGCTACAATATACAGCTGTAGAAATCTACTTGCTATACTTTTGGTAACAGACTTCTAAGATGGCCTACTACAAAAAATACATATTTAAAACCGGTGTAAAAAAATTGTCCCACTGTTTGGCGAAAGCCATTATTTTAGGCATCAGCAAATAGTGACAACAATTCAGATTTTAAGCTTATCAAATACAAGCTATTCTTGCACTAATGGCTATTCAGCAATGCAGCTTGAATTGTACAAGGTTATCACAAGAAACCTTCTATGCAGATTCAGCCTGGCCTTCCAGAGTATCTATATCTACTCATTTATGTACCTATGGCCACAAAGAAACATTGACTCTGTACTTTATTGTAGCAAAAACTGGGCCTCAATTTTTATTTTGCGTTTTATAAAAGATTCTGTAATTCTAAAGAACCAATATGCATTAAACATGTTTAAGCATTCATTTTGTAAATATAATTGTTTGATTACCTTATTAGTGCAAAACTACCAAAAAAACACAGCTATATGGGATCCATTACATTTTACAGTGTGACTAAATTGTAAAGATCATACTTGGAAAAAAAAATCCACTTAACTAAGTAAAAATGATGGCTTAAATCTTAAATTGCCTATTATTAAAGACTGCAAGGCAACTAGCATAAGAGATTGTCATTTACTTCTGTGTAATAAATCTGAAGGAAACATTAAATCAGTTTACTTTGTTGCTTAGACAGACCACCCCTTACAGCTAATTAAAATGGAGGTCTGGAGTAGATCACGGTATTTTTTGCATTATTCTTTTCAAGTGGCATTCATTTTGAGTCTCTGGCTTCTACTTATAATGCTTTTTTGCTAAACCAGATGTCATGTTTGTTTGAACACTTTAAGGGTGTGTGGCAGCACAAATGGATGCAGCTCTTCAAGGAGAACTAAAGCTTAACTAAAGAAGTAGGCTAGAAATGTTGTACATAATGTCTTGGGCTTCTGTACCAGCCCAAGTCAACCACAACCATTTAGCAGTAAAGATATGTGCCTCTGAAGATGCATCAGTAGATCATCTTCTTTTTGGCCGATTCACTGCACCTGCTCTGTGTTGATACTTACTGAGCTTAGGGACCATCTCACAATATAATGTAGATACAGAATAGAAATGCCACAATATAAGGCTAATCAGTACAGATATACAGATAATTATAATAATATAGATAATTAAGTCAGCATAGAAACCAGTGCAACTAGCACCAGAATTTAATAATCATATTATAGGCCAACCTCATTTTCTGCTTGATAATTTGCAATAACCCCTAATCTTAGCTTCTCAGCAGCTGAGCATGTGAGTGTCACAGACACTTTCCAAGATGGTGACCCCCCGTGACAAGTTTGAAGTCCTGGATCATTGATACAGCTGAAACTTTAGGCTGATACACTATATAAAATATGGCATTTTAACCATATTAATTTTTAGTATTTAGTTGTCCTGTTTTATTTTCTGTTTTCAAGTAAAGTATCTGTTCCACTTCAGAATTAGGAGTGATTATATTCAATTTGATTTTAAAACAAGAAGTAGAAAAAGAGCAGGGGTCACAGTCTTCTTGGCAGTTTCCTCAGTTGTTTATGACGTTCATTCTAATATGGGATACCCAACTATAGAGTTAAGTGGGTACTTGAGTTACAGGTCATCAACCTTACATCAACCTTACACAGTTTATACAACATACATTACTATACCACTGAACATTTTTACCAGTGGAAATTATCCACTTGATCTTATTTAAATTTATGCTGTTAGCTAGTGGTACTTTCCTGCAGCTTATACCCAGTGTCATCAATTCTCTCTCTCTCACCTGCAAGCTCCAAAAATTCACATTTTATTTCTCATACAAATAAGTTGTGTGATGACTGCAAGTATTAGGAAAACATATAAAACTGTCAAGGGCACAGTATTGTAGGGAATGTGCACTGGACGCAACTTATGAACTAAAGACTTTATTTTGGGCACAAGTTGCTTTTAGCTAGCACCATGCACATTTCTATTCCAAAATGGACCAATGGTCACCTAATTGGTCATTACCAAATTACCTAGTTGCTGTGTAAGAGAACAATACTGTCTTTTCTCTATGAAAAGTTACATAGTTACATAATAGACTAAGTCTATATATTGAACCTAGGTGAGACCTGCCTAACTGCTGATCCAGAGGAAGATTTAAAAAAATTCATGTGACATCTCTCCAAATTGCATCATCATGGGGAAAAAATCCTTCCTGACTCCAAGAGCAACTGGACCAGTACATGTTACAACTTTGTATTAAAAGTTCAGTAACTTCACATTTTCCCACTTTTCAAACCATCTTTTAAAGCAATATAATATATCTGTCAGTATAACTGCATTAGGGAAAAATTCCACAACTTTACAGCTCTCACTGTAAAAAAAGCATTTTCTGCCTTTCTTTTCCTTTCTTCTAATCTGAATTGCTGCCCTTGCATCCACTGGATGGATCCACTGGTGAATATAGCATTAGAGAGTCTATTGTATGCTATCCTTTTATATTTATATATAGTTATAATATCCCCTTGAATCACCTCTTCTCCAGTGTGAGAATTTCAACTTGGCCAACTTTTCTCCAACAGACACTAATTGAGACCTTCCATGTCCTATATTAGTGTAGAATATTGTTCTGTCTCTATTTCATTAAAGGACAAGGAAAGGCTTTTAGTACTTATCTCCTTATCTAATTGAAGGCCCCAGGGTGTACCCGATGGCTAACATGATTTCTCCAAAAACTGTTCCTGTATACTGAAGCGCGCTCTGGAAGGTATCACTATTTTTACGTTCTCTCTGCCGACATTTTCTTTGGGGTGAACAAATAAAGTTAAAGCATCAGCTAACTAAATGCACATACACCAAAACCATTCCTCCCCCTGGATAATAGCTTGTGTGCCATTATAAGTTGATTGCTGCAATAGATAACAGACAAAATAATGAAGAAGGCAGAAGGAAACACACCAATCACCAGAGATGAATACTGAATTGTAAGATGCAGAATCCCGGCTTGGTTTGCGCGTCAACATAGCAACCGTGTAGTTTAGCTGGTATAGGGGCGCACATAATGGAGGGAGGGCTTTGTAGGATAGTTGTGGGTGAGTGATTCTTCTACGTTCTCTTAGCAAGTGTTCACAAGTAGTTTACAATGCATATGCGCCACCTTCTGACCTGAACAACTGTGCAGAATATCCTGGGAATCATTCAGTTTTTTATACTATAATGCTTGTGATAAGACAAATGGCATAAGAAAGACACCACTGGATGTATGCTTTTCAATGAATATGTATTCATTACTGCCCTTTCCTTGTCTATCCCTTTTAAGTATTGGGGACGAAAACTGCACTACATATTTTAAATGGGGCTAAAGGGGGACTTACCAGTGCTCCTCTCTTGATTCTGTAATTCATTAAATACACTTTTAAAATTGTCCTGTTGCTTACTGGCATTGCTTGCTATAGTTGAGGTTATTGTGCACAAGTACCCATTTGCGTTACTCCCATTAAGGTTTTAATGGCTTGCATATTTTTTAATCTCAATTGCATAACCTTAGATTGATCAACCCTGAGTCTCATTTACCACTAAACTTGCCATGTTGTCAGTTTATCCATATACCCCTGTAATATACCCCTGTAAGGATGAAATATTCTGGATGGAATTAAATGGCTCCCATAATTCCTCTCCCCAAGCCATTAATAAACAAACTGTAGATGACCTGATGTAGAATCCGGCTCCAAGTTTAGAATGTATCAATGAAAACCGACCTTTGTACATGATCCTTTAGCCAGGTTAATATCCATGTGCAAACTGCCATACCAAAATCAACGTCATTTCGTTCATAAAGAAAACCATAATGCAGATCACATCTGCTAGACCCCACTTTTCCGAAGCTCTTAAGTCTTTCATCACAAAAAGCAATTGCCTGTGCCAAATTTGCAAAAGAGGAGGGCAATGTAGTTACTGGTCAGATGATGTGCAATAATCGCAATGAATCAGTCAGCCCAGTTTTTTCATTTTGAGTGGTCAATTGAGGAGAAATCCCAGTTAAACACCCATACCATGTGTGGCTTGCATAATTTAATTAAAATACAAACGTCCTGACAAAAGTGTGGTTAGCACCCTCATGTTCTTAATGGCTGCAAATCCCGCAGTGCTTTACATAGTTTAAACATCACTTATTTAAATGAGGAATAATAATAATACTGACAACACACGACTAAGCAATAGGCACAGTGGTAAAAGTTGTGTCTTACATCTTAAGCTATATACATTACATGGGCTTAGTCACAGTTCTACAACAAGCATACTACAGATGCCTTGCAGATGTGTGTGTGCTTATTTGTAGGGCAATTAAAGCTCAAGTAAAAAAAACTCAGTTTTTGGTACTGCAACTAGATGTGCCAAGTGATTCAGCAGCTCTACAGCAGGACAACATTTCCAACAAATTACTCACCTCCCAACCTGTACATCAGCACACCTTCGAACAAACCTTTTATGGCTTTCTACAATACATGACTAACATTAATTTAATTACCAATTGCCAAAACTTTTCACAGACGCTAGAAAAGGTGCAGATGTATGTTACAGTGTTTGCACAGTTATTGTCACTTATCTCAATGTTGTAAATAGGTCAGCAATTGTACAACGGGATCCCAATGCCCTTCAGGCACATTCATTACTTAGGACCATTGTTTACTAGGAACATCATTACACAAAGCTGCTTTGTGCCTCTGATAATGCAGAACATATGGCTGCCAAAACTCATGGATAACAGCAAACATGCAAATGAAACCCAAAGACTTATAACCATACAATAATGTTATGTTCTTACCACTTTGGCGTGATGTGCATTCATCGGATCAGCATACTGAAGCAAAGCTTGGAACTGGTTGTTCTTAGTAAATGTGATGATCTTGAGTACAGTTCCAAACTTTGAAAAGATCTGCAGTGTTGAATTAAAACATCTGTCAAAAACACATACTTACAACACATTAATTAGTTTAAACACACAATCTAGAGAGTAAACTTAATCATAACATAAAAGACACTTTAAAAGCCAAACCACAAGATAGAACAAAGCTAGAACACTTGCTTATGTATGTTATTACCTGCTAGTATGTTCCCACCTATACAATGTGGTATGCAGCCATGGCGACCTGAATAAACGCTACCTCACTAGACAGAAGTAGGTGACTGATTTTGCAATTTATTTAGAACGGCTTTGAAAAAAAAAAAGCCTAATCAGACAACAGATAATAAATGAGTGCTCAGTACTATACCTGATGCAGGACTTCCAATGTGACAGGATAAAATAGATTTTCCACAATTATTCTGAGGACTGGACTCTGTCCTGGAAGGACCAAACCTTCACTTCCAGGTACACTTGCAAGTGTCAGACCACTGGACTGGACAGCATTCACAGCCTGCAATGCAGCATGTGCTCTCTGAAATAAACAAAATCAATGTGAACATGCAAGTTTTTAAAGTTTTTGGAGTTTTTTTTTACAAAAAAATCTTTATGTGGCATATATGGTTCAAACAGGAATTATCTAATCTAGTTGATTATTCATTTGGGCTGTAAATATATTTTTTATATGTTGATAATTCAAATATTAGGTACTGTTGCACTAAACTGGTAAAACCGGCATGGTTTACTTCAGAAACTCTATTATAGTTTATCTAAACAAGCTGCTGTTTAGCTGTGGGGCAGCCATTCAGTCTGAAAAAAAAAAAAAGAAAACACATAGTTGATGCAGTAGATAACAGAGAATTCCTGTAGAATCCCATTGTATTCTTCAAAGTTTATCTGTTCTCTGCTATGTACACCTGTGCCTTTTCTCCTTTTTCACCTTTGAATGGCTGCCAAAGGCTACACAGCGATAGTGATATAGCTGACAATGGTGAAGAAATGCCAGCACGGGCAAATTTCATGCAATGCTTGCTTGAAAATCACTCAGAAGTATTGTTTGGAGCCACAAATCAAATGGCAAGGAACGCTAAAGTCAATAGGCATGTCAATTTATTTGGCACCCCTGATGGCTTTCATTGCATACCATTAGCCCAGGCTGATGCTCTACATCTTAATAAATCATACCACCACAAGGTAAGTTTCCTTAGGGCAGAGGGATGCCATCTTCTCTCCACTTTGTAGGTAAACTTGATCCAAAATGGAGAAATTAACCCCCCAAACATAAGCCCCCATAAACTTCCCTCCATAGTCCCCTCCTGCAGAGACCATTACAAGACAAAATGCCCTGTTTATAAAGCTGACATTTTTGAAGCAGTTGAAGATAGTCCAGGATGAGCTTCAACTACACATATGCCAGCAAGCTCCATCCCAGCAAACTGATCCGAAGAAACTCAAAGGTACAGAAGATGGGGTCTGTGAACACCACTGTGCTACTCTGCATTTATAGGTCAGCTTTACAGACACGTTTTCTTGTTATAGACTCTGTGGGGAGGGAGCAGGGAGGGGGCCCCCTATGACTTTCCTTGTCCTTCAAGCATCCAGTGGGTTTTCTTGCATGTCTCAAAAGGCTCCACTGAATTAGGTAGCACCATTTACTCTGGAATGATTTACACAAACTATTGTGAATTTGAGCAGGGCACTCTCATGCCATTTTTATTCTGTATCCCTTGTCTGATATTTCATACAAAAATGCCCAGCTTTTTCTCGAGAAATATTGTGGGGACAAAAAAATTCATTTGAGATTATCCTAACAAACATTGGCAGTGTAACTTATAAAATATATAGCTTGTGAGGCAAAACAGTTTTTACAGTAATTTAACTATTGTGGAAAAACTGTTGTGTGACACAAGCCTTATAAATTTTTAAATGTCTTAGGACAGTGATCAAATTTTAAATAGGTGAAGCACTGTGAAGCACAAAATGCTAAAATCCTGTAACGCGATACTTACAGTAGCCTTCAGAAGAAAAGTGGTTATAAAATACCAAGGCAGAAGATACATTAACCACTAAAAGTAAGTTTACCCAGAAAACCATACAAAATACATGCCGACAGATTCAAATATGTCTTCTGCTTTCTACCAAACTATACTAACTAAAACGTCTCAAAACTGATGCAGCTCATCTCCCACATTTCCCTAACCTGTATGGGACCTGTTATCCAGCATGCTCAGGACCTGGGGGTTTCCAGATAACGGATATTTCCGTAATTTGGATCTTCATGTCTACTAGAAAATCATGTGAACATTAAATAAATCCAATAGGCTGGTTCTGCTTCCAATAAGGATTAGCTATATATAGCTATATTAGTTATACTTGGATCAAGTGCAAGGTAATGTATTTTTATTACAGAGAAAAAGGAAATCATTTTTAAAAATGTTTTATGACTTTTGGTATTGTTCTCTGTCCATATGTATTTATGGATTTGGACATTACAATAATTTGGACATTAAAATAATTCTGGAGATATTTTGAACATATATGTAAAATATAGAAATATTTTTTTTAAAAAAAAATCACAGGTTAAACTATATCTACACACAATACCGTGGTGTAACTCTCCAAGTTATTTCTATATAATAATAAAATAGTTATATACAGTATAGCTAATGTCTTTCTTAAAATTCTAAATAATATACTAGAATATGTATATATATATATATATATATATATATATATATATATATATATATATATATATATATATATAATTATATATACACATTATACAATATACAATTTCCCACTCAAACTGAATTTCTCATATTTTGTGATGATAATGTGAGACCATGCACTGACATTCAGTTGATAAGACCAAACTTGTTGACAAAACATAGATTTGTCACCTATGAACAATATCAACATTAGTCTGCAGGAGGTGAAGCTGAAGCTGCTAGACCAAAAGTGAGTGAGTTTTAGTGATAATGTTGCTTATATTACTTCTGAATTATATTATCTGAAAAGAAAAATCTGTGCATGATTAATAATTAAACAGAGAAGAATACTATGGTATATGTTATGTCAAATACATTTTTCTTTTACTCTTTTCCTCTCACATTACTTACAGCTTGATTAGGGAGGTTGTCTGTTTTCAGTTCTCTGTGATTTGAAAACTGAATATACACAGGCTGACTGCGGACATGAGGGGGAATAGGGGTGTAGTAATTCACCATACTGACAGCTGCTTCTTCAGATGCCATCTCTAAAAAGGCCTGAAAAAAATTATGATGTTAAAAAAAAACAACAAGAATGGAAAGTACAATACTTTAAGGCTACTACAACATTAAAAATATTATTTTGACTAGTGACAGATAAATGAGATATGGGGTTACTACGATACATCCACAGACCTTCTAGACCCTTCTAGGCTACTGCTGGGTCTGGATGGTCACAGATGCAGGCTTGCTTACATCCGAGCTCTCTCTGCCAGGTCAGGTGGTTTTGCGCCTTGACCATCTTCTACCAGCAGGTGCACCTGGCTGGACCCAGCAGCACAAATAAAAATAAAATAGAAATAATGAAAAGGATAGATGGGATTCTGATCACACTAGGCCCCTAAGCTATAGCCTAGGAGAGCCTGTGCATTATTCCGCCACAATTTTGACATCTAAGTGCATTACTGCTATCTTAGGTAACATAAAGCATGTTATAATATACAGTACAAGACTGGATGTTGGTTCCCAATTGACAGTTCCAATACACATAATGATATCCACACTTCACCCTAGCTGCACCTGCATCCAGTTACTATAAAAAATTAAAAACATTGCAAATAGTAATGCTAAAAGTTAATACAAAGGTGAACCACCCCTTTTATAAATTCAGGCTGTGTCCATGTTTTTGTGACCACAACTGTAGTTGTGATAGAAAATCAGCCCTATGGAATTATATATACCATATAACGTTTAAATAGTAGAACACCAAATTAATAATTTTTATATGGTTTTCAATGATTTTGTTAGAACCACTATTTCACCAATACTGATGTGAAACTGAACCCTTAAAAGACCACTATACCTGCAAGAATATGCACTCTGGACCAATTACTGTTTAAGCAGCCATACTCTCACTGGCACCCTAGTCCCATGCTGCTTATTGAACTATTAACATAAATTTTATTTTTCCATAGTACTGACAAAATATCTTCATCCACAACCTATAATAAAAGCTACAATAAATCTGCACCAGTAGTTATTTCCCTGTAGTAAGCACGTTATTCAGTTTTCCAGCATAGGTCATCCTCATGAAATAAAGACCTTGTAAAAGACTTTGAGATTCTACATAATCCTGATCCTGCTACATTTCTAAAATATTTTAGATTCTCTAGATATAGGTCTTTAGATACTTAAACTCTTTTTCTTAAAAATCATAAAGGCGAACGCAGGAAAACCTGTTTTGTACAAAGGGATATATGTGAAATAATAACACAAGGACAACAACTGACCTACCACTTGGAAGCAAAAGAAAGAATACATTTTCACTAAAAGCAACCATTTTAAATAAACTGCTGTAACTTTAAGCAAATGAATGCATAGTATGGTACTTGGCAGATTGCTTAGCATGGTTGCCCCATGTGTACTGTCCATGGGAGAAAAAAGATCATATCAGCCCTACGTTGGCATGCCACAGGATTAACAAAACAAGTAACTATGCACTTGTTTAGCAACCCTGAACAATGAGCAAACATTTTCAATTTTTTTTAGTTATTTTCAAATCCAATTGCAATCCAGCACAGGTTTTGCCTATCTATTTTCGTTTTGTCCTTTTCAGTTAATTTCTCCCGCAGCTGGCTTCAGATCCAGAACTACAGAATTCATATACTGCCAAACAGCAATTAAATGCACACATAACTTCAAAAGACAAGGAAAGAGTACATTACTATGGGTGCTAATATGCTAAGCACCCCAAGTGATTATCCAGTGTAAACGTTTACATTTATCTGTAGCAGAAGATTCAGATCCATACTGAAGATGCACCTAAAGCAGCAATTACAATTTGCTATATTAATTTCAGGCATTTCTCTGAGGTTGCTGAGAAATGCATCAACAAATGCATCACATTTTAATAGCCTAGAAATTCAGAGAGCATGCTTACACGGCTGCCAATAGGCAACACAAGATAAGGGAAATCTGAACAAATTCACTCTAAAAGGCAAATTTTAGCATTTATAAAAAAAAGATCATTTGATTCTGCCTTATACATATCTTATAGCCCAACAAACACAACTATAGATTAATATAAACTTTTCTATAGAAGTTGTTTGTATTTAGAAATTAAATTATTATTGCTTATTTAAAGAAAGATTTATATCTATGAAAAATATTACCGCCAATAAAAAAAAATCCTATGGATATGTTCTATTTAAAAACGAAAAATATCAGTTACAAATTAACATACCTGGCTTTTTCCTTTTAACATTAAAAGATTGGTAACTTTGCCAAAAGGTAGACCTAAAGAGATGATCTCGGACTCCGTGACATCATTTGGAATTTTTCTGATGTGTAGGACTCTTGATGGAGAACAGGGGGAACGGTCTCCTTTAAACTTTTTGCTGTCGTTCCCATTAGCTAAAAAAGTTAAAGAAACACTCAGTTGAATAGAAAAATACTGAAAAATTTGCACTCATAATCTTTTAATGGTATCAGTGGTGGAATGCCAGCTACAAAAGTCACTATTTCTAGCATTCATTATAAAAGCTGTAAATTATTTCATTAACATAACACAACGGTTATGCCTGCATGACTAACAAAGAATACAATGAAGCCAGAGACAGTAAAAACACATGCTCCCACACATCTGTTCTCATCTGTGGTGCCCCTGCTGTATTTGGTTGCTCACTAAGACCTGGGTGTTATTTCTTAATCTTTTAGATAGGTGCTGATATACATTATCATCTGCAGCAGTGAGGGTGCAAAGGTAATAGCTAGTAAATGTTAGTTAACAGGAAGGCAATGAGATGCCAGACATTATTGTACAGAACTACACTGGCAAAAGGGATGGAGGATTTAAACTGAGGTTAGACTGTCAAGGTTGGGGTTGTATCCTCTGGAGCGATTTTGAGGGGGACGTGCACTGCATGGCCTTTTCTTACTTCTTCAGAGGCTTTTTGGGGCCACTTATGTCCTGTCCCTACAATTTTAAGAAATCAGACTACACATAATGTCACAATGGATAAAAAACACAAAATACATCAAAATAATTATGAAATTAAGATGGAAAAATTATATTTCATAGAGCACTGACATTTTTTTTAAAGGGGACCCGTCACCCAAAAAATATTATTCAAAATCCTATTTTATCTGATTATTCAAGGAAAATGAACTTTAATTACACTATATAAATTATTTGAATCTTGTTTCCTTCAGTCTGGGAATTCATAATTATAGCAAGCAGACGGCAGCCATTTTGTGGACACTGTTATTAAGACAAGCCTTGCATCATCTCAGAATTTTGTTTGTGCACCAGAATGGGGGGCCCGATGTCCATCCCCATGCCCTGGCTACACAATTAAATGGTGAAGAGAACTGGGGGAATGTGTGGAGAGCAGAGACATCTAGGAAGTGCTGAATGGAAAGTGAAAGTAATTGTCTTCCCCGCCTCTATGCCACGGGCATAGAGGAGGGGGGACAATATTTGATTGACAGCTGAGATTATTAAATGAGTTTACAACAGCTATGAATGCTTAAATAAAAAATAGAAATTGGATTTCATGTTTAATTTGAAAAGGACTTTTATTATACAGATTTTTGTGTCTGGGTGACAGGTCCACTTTAACCTCTTTATATACCCTACCCATAATTCACATGCAGGCTGATTTACATGTCCATCTTAATTTTGCAGCACACTGTACAGAAACTGCCCAAATTGATCCACACATTGGGCAAGATTCAACTCAGTGAGTAAAAGTTATCTCACGATTTATCTATTGAGGTTATAAAAAAAAAAACCAGAACTGAATTTGGAGAAAAGTTTTTTTTGCCCTCTAAATGAATCTCGTCCATAAGTTTTCACATGATAAACCATGAGATGATTCCTCACTGAACTGAATCTGGTCCAGGCCAGGGGCACAGAGGGTGGGTGCAGATTGGAGTGGAAGAGATTGGCCCGAAAATGCCCGCTTTTGTGTTTTTAAAATAGCCGATGATCTACCAGTGTGCACTCGACTAAGACTGATTAAGAATGGATAGTAAATATTTAGATAGTATTCATTGGCTGGGCCGAAATTAGAAGTGGGCAGAAGAGGCATCTGACTCAGTGTGGGGAAGCTGGACAAGCGCCTCTTCAGCCTGAGTTACCCTAGTTCAGGCCCTGCAGGATCTCAAATGCAACCAGTATTAATAGTTCCCGGGGCCCTCTGGGTGTTCCTACTGGCGATTGTCTGCGCGGGAGAGGACATGCACTGGCTGCCTAGAATGCCTATGTCCAAAAGTTAGGCACCCCCAGTGACTGTATTCACTTACAGGACACCCTGGGCCAGTGCTCCTATCAGTAAAATCTGCAGCCGCCTCAGTGAGCATCACAGAGCTATCCTTAGCTTCCGTTTCTTCTTTCATTGCAACCCAAGGACTGATACATGTGCAGTAAAATGAAAAGGCTGGCTTTTTTTTTTGTTAAATTTCAGCTTTTCACTTTACTGCCAATGCGCACCCACATGAAGAAAGAAGAATCAGGAAGAGGATTGCTCTGTGGTGCTTGCTGAGAAGAACTCTGGGCTATTAGGAGTAATGGCCTGGGGTATCAAGTAAGTGAAAACAATCACTGGAGGTGCCTTACTTTTGGCACCCGCAGTGATTGTTGACTATTTCTTTTTTAACCCTCCATTACAGTAAACATTCATGTAAGAAAAAACTACTTTAGTCGTTATCCTATTAAACCGTTAGCGTTTCTGGACATGACTTAGCCCCAATCATCGTTGCAATTGTTGCCTACTATCTATATTTATTGTTAATAGAAATTTATCTTTAATTCTGATGTAATCATTTAGACACAAGAAACAAATTATAGGACATCTTAAGTGTACCGCAGTGTTCCTTTAGGCAAAATATGTTTGCACACATAATTGTACTGATCTAATAATGCAGATTTTATTTAGAAAGGAAGAACAAAGCCGCAAGTGGTACATCTTTAGGAAATGAAAACACAAATGCACATCAACTTGATTGCAAGGTTCCTGTGATACTGTAGTTATATCTCATTTCATTTTATCTTGTAGCTTCTATCTTTGTGCAGTACTGAAACACCATACATTGGTGTGCAAAACTATTTGCCCCCTTCTTTTGCATGTTTGACACACTTAAATGTTTCTGCTCATCAAAAACCGTTAACTATTAGTCAAAGATAACATAATTGAACATAAAATGCAGTTTTTAAATGAAGGTTTACGTTATTAAGGGAGAAAAAAAACTCCAAATCTACATGGGCCTGTGTGAAAAAGTGATTGCCCCCCTTGTCAAAAAATAACTTAACTGTGGTTTATCACACCTGAGTTAAATTTCAAAGGTTATAAAGCCATTTCTAAAGCTTTGGGACTCCACGAACCACAGTGAGAGCCATTATCCACAAATGGCAAAAACATGGAACAGTGGTGACCCTTCCCAGGAGTGGCTGGCCAACCAAAATTACCCCAAGAGCGCAGAGACAACTCACCCGAGAGGCCACAAAAGACCCCAGGACAACATCTAAAGAACTGCGGGCCTCACTTGCCTCCATTAAGGTCAGTGTTCACGACTCCACCATAAGAGAGAGACTGGGCAAAAACGGCCTGCATGGCAGATTTCCAAGGCGCAAACCACTTTTAAGCAAAAAGAACATTAAGGCTCGTCTCAATTTTGCTAAAAAACATCTCAATGATTGCCAAGACTTTTGGGAAAATACCTTGTGGACCGACAAGACAAAAGTAGAACTTTTTGGAAGGTGCGCGTCCCGTTACATCTGGCGTAAAAGTAACACAGCATTTCAGAAAAAGAACATCATACCAACAGTAAAATATGGTGGTGGTAGTGCGATTGTCTGGGGTTGTTTTGCTGCTTCAGGACCTGGAAGACTTGCTGTGATAGATGGAACCATGAATTCTACTGTCTACCACAATATTTGATTGACAGCTGAGATTATTAAATGAGTTTACAACAGCTATGAATGCTTAAATAAAAAATAGAAATTGGATTTCATGTTTAATTTGAAAAGGACTTTTATTATACAGATTTTTGTGTCTGGGTGACAGGTCCACTTTAACCTCTTTATATACCCTACCCATAATTCACATGCAGGCTGATTTACATGTCCATCTTAATTTTGCAGCACACTGTACAGAAACTGCCCAAATTGATCCACACATTGGGCAAGATTCAACTCAGTGAGTAAAAGTTATCTCACGATTTATCTATTGAGGTTATAAAAAAAAAAACCAGAACTGAATTTGGAGAAAAGTTTTTTTTGCCCTCTAAATGAATCTCGTCCATAAGTTTTCACATGATAAACCATGAGATGATTCCTCACTGAACTGAATCTGGTCCAGGCCAGGGGCACAGAG
The DNA here is from genome assembly GCA_038501925.1 of Xenopus petersii. Lineage (NCBI taxonomy): Eukaryota > Metazoa > Chordata > Amphibia > Anura > Pipidae > Xenopus > Xenopus petersii. The sequence goes on from CM076673.1 coordinate 101,380,854, forward strand.
GGTGGGTGCAGATTGGAGTGGAAGAGATTGGCCCGAAAATGCCCGCTTTTGTGTTTTTAAAATAGCCGATGATCTACCAGTGTGCACTCGACTAAGACTGATTAAGAATGGATAGTAAATATTTAGATAGTATTCATTGGCTGGGCCGAAATTAGAAGTGGGCAGAAGAGGCATCTGACTCAGTGTGGGGAAGCTGGACAAGCGCCTCTTCAGCCTGAGTTACCCTAGTTCAGGCCCTGCAGGATCTCAAATGCAACCAGTATTAATAGTTCCCGGGGCCCTCTGGGTGTTCCTACTGGCGATTGTCTGCGCGGGAGAGGACATGCACTGGCTGCCTAGAATGCCTATGTCCAAAAGTTAGGCACCCCCAGTGACTGTATTCACTTACAGGACACCCTGGGCCAGTGCTCCTATCAGTAAAATCTGCAGCCGCCTCAGTGAGCATCACAGAGCTATCCTTAGCTTCCGTTTCTTCTTTCATTGCAACCCAAGGACTGATACATGTGCAGTAAAATGAAAAGGCTGGCTTTTTTTTTTGTTAAATTTCAGCTTTTCACTTTACTGCCAATGCGCACCCACATGAAGAAAGAAGAATCAGGAAGAGGATTGCTCTGTGGTGCTTGCTGAGAAGAACTCTGGGCTATTAGGAGTAATGGCCTGGGGTATCAAGTAAGTGAAAACAATCACTGGAGGTGCCTTACTTTTGGCACCCGCAGTGATTGTTGACTATTTCTTTTTTAACCCTCCATTACAGTAAACATTCATGTAAGAAAAAACTACTTTAGTCGTTATCCTATTAAACCGTTAGCGTTTCTGGACATGACTTAGCCCCAATCATCGTTGCAATTGTTGCCTACTATCTATATTTATTGTTAATAGAAATTTATCTTTAATTCTGATGTAATCATTTAGACACAAGAAACAAATTATAGGACATCTTAAGTGTACCGCAGTGTTCCTTTAGGCAAAATATGTTTGCACACATAATTGTACTGATCTAATAATGCAGATTTTATTTAGAAAGGAAGAACAAAGCCGCAAGTGGTACATCTTTAGGAAATGAAAACACAAATGCACATCAACTTGATTGCAAGGTTCCTGTGATACTGTAGTTATATCTCATTTCATTTTATCTTGTAGCTACTATCTTTGTGCAGTACTGAAACACCATACATTGGTGTGCAAAACTATTTGCCCCCTTCTTTTGCATGTTTGACACACTTAAATGTTTCTGCTCATCAAAAACCGTTAACTATTAGTCAAAGATAACATAATTGAACATAAAATGCAGTTTTTAAATGAAGGTTTACGTTATTAAGGGAGAAAAAAAACTCCAAATCTACATGGGCCTGTGTGAAAAAGTGATTGCCCCCCTTGTCAAAAAATAACTTAACTGTGGTTTATCACACCTGAGTTAAATTTCAAAGGTTATAAAGCCATTTCTAAAGCTTTGGGACTCCACGAACCACAGTGAGAGCCATTATCCACAAATGGCAAAAACATGGAACAGTGGTGACCCTTCCCAGGAGTGGCTGGCCAACCAAAATTACCCCAAGAGCGCAGAGACAACTCACCCGAGAGGCCACAAAAGACCCCAGGACAACATCTAAAGAACTGCGGGCCTCACTTGCCTCCATTAAGGTCAGTGTTCACGACTCCACCATAAGAAAGAGACTGGGCAAAAACGGCCTGCATGGCAGATTTCCAAGGCGCAAACCACTTTTAAGCAAAAAGAACATTAAGGCTCGTCTCAATTTTGCTAAAAAACATCTCAATGATTGCCAAGACTTTTGGGAAAATACCTTGTGGACCGACAAGACAAAAGTAGAACTTTTTAGAAGGTGCGCGTCCCGTTACATCTGGCGTAAAAGTAACACAGCATTTCAGAAAAAGAACATCATACCAACAGTAAAATATGGTGGTGGTAGTGCGATTGTCTGGGGTTGTTTTGCTGCTTCAGGACCTGGAAGACTTGCTGTGATAGATGGAACCATGAATTCTACTGTCTACCAAAAAATCCTGAAGGAGAATGTCCGGCCATCTGTTCGTCAACTCAAGCTGAAGCGATCTTGGGTGCTGCAGCAGGACAATGACCCAAAACACATTGAGATGTTGTGGCATGACCTTAAAAAGGCGGTTCATGCTAGAAAACCCTCAAATAAAGCTGAATTACAACAATTCTGCAAAGATGAGTGGGCCAAAATTCCTCCAGAGCGCTGTAAAAGACTCGTTGCAAGTTATCGCAAACGCTTGATTGCAGTTATTGCTGCTAAGGGTGGCCCAACCAGTTATTAGGTTCAGGGGGCATTTACTTTTTCACACATGAAAATGTAGATTTGGATTTCTTTTCTCCCTAAGTAATAAAACCCCTCATTTAAAAACTGCATTTTGTGTTTACTTGTGTTATCTTTGACTAATAGTTAAATGTGTTTGATGATCAGAAACATTTTGTGTGACAAACATGCAAAAGAATAAGAAATCAGGAAGGGGGCAAATAGTTTTGCACACCACTGTATATACATATGTTATGTTTAAAGGAATTGTTCAGTGTAAAAATAAAAACTGGGTAAATAGATAGGCTGTGCAAAATAAAAAATGTTTCTAATATAGTTAGTTAGCCAAAAATGTAATGTATAAAGGCTGGAGTGATTTGATGTATAACATGTCAGTCAGAGCACTACTTATCAGCTCTCTTGGTTTACACTGGCTGGTTACCCTGGTTACCAGGCAGTAACCAATCAGAGACTTGAGGGGGGGGCCACATGGGTCATATCTTTTGCTTTTGAATCTGAGCTGAATGCTGAGGGTCAATTACAAACTCACTGAACAGAAATGTACCATGTGGCCCCCCTTCAAGTCGCTGACTAACTCAGAGTTATAGAGCTGAAAAGCAGGAAGTTGGATTCTGGCTGTTTTATTAGACATCTGTTTAGTCCAGCTTTTATATATTAAATTTGTGGCTAACTAACTATATTAGAAACATTTTTTATTTTGCACAGCCTATCTATTTACACAGTTTTTATTTTCACACTGAACTATTCCTTTAAGATAGGTATCTTTTGGTGGTACTATGGGAAGCATGAAAATCTTTTTAAACAGTATACAATAGGGCAGTGACCTCTACCCAGGGACACTGCTGCGAGTTGTGGTAACCTCTTCTAGCTCAAACAGGCATTATTGTTCAATCTGCACTAGCAATGCAGCCCCCCCCCCCCCCAAACCCGGATCACTGATTTTCTGGAAGGAAGTTGGACGAGGTGGGAGTCACCCTGGGGCAAGAAAAGTTGGTGCCTCGATGAATAGTACCAGTTTGCTGATTTGTTTTCCAATTTAGAGAACCACAAATTGGATGAGTGCTGCCATCTCAAATTTATTTACCCTAAGTAAAGTAAAATAAATTGTGGTTTGATAACTGTGATATGATGGCAGGCACAAATCAGTAATACTTCTACATTTGTAAGTCATGCCTATGTACTTGTTAATTTACGGTCTTTAAAAAAAAACTAAAGCTTAACAAAGAAGTAGGGCAGAAATGCTACACATTATGTTTTGGGGTTCTAAACCATCCTAAAGGAACAACAGCCCTTTAAAGGAATAGTTCAGTGTGAAAATAAAAACTGTGTAAATAGATAGGCTGTGCAAAATAAAAAATGTTTCTAATATAGTTAGTTAGCCAAAAATGTAATATATAAAGGCTGGCGTGAACAGATGTCTAATAAAACAGCCAGAATCCAACTTCCTGCTTTTCAGCTCTATAACTCTGAGCTAGTCAGTGACTTGAAGGGGGGCCACATGGTACATTTCTGTTCAGTGAGTTTGTAATTGACCCTCAGCATTCAGCTCAGATTCAAAAGCAACAGAAATGACCCATGTGGCCCCCCCTCAAGTCTCTGATTGGTTACTGTCTGGTAGCCAGGGCAACCAGTCAGTGTAAACAAAGAGAGTTGAAAAGCAGGAAGTAGTGATCTGACTGACTTGTTATACATGAAATCACTCCAGCCTTTATACATTACATTTTTGGCTAACTAACTATATTAGAAACATTTTTTATATTGCACAGCCTATTTACCCAGTTTTTATTTTTACACTGAACAATTCCTTTAACTTTGAGATCTGTGCCTCTGAAGAAGCCTCCAGTAGCTCCCCGTATTTTTTTCTGCTGATTCACATCACATGTGTTTCTGTCATTTCCCTGAGTTTAGGGATCAACTCAAAATATACAGTGAATATACAGAATATAAAAGTCACCATACAATGCTGGGTAATTAGTAATTAATTCAGGTGCACCTTACATGGCAGTTAATAAAACCAGTGTAAATAGCATCAGAATTGAAAAATCAGCCCTGTAACATGAACTTCTATGACAGGTCAGTCTCATTTCTGCTTTATGATTACCAATGACCCCTAAAGCTTAGCTTCTCAACAGCTGCTCAGAGCACAATGAGCATGTGTCTGTCACCGACACGTCTAACAAAATGTACAAAAGAATCCAAAATGGCGAGTTTCTGTAAAAATTATGAAGGCCTGGATCATTATGGCTATAGAAATGCTGAACCTTTAAGCTGATGCATTTAGATCAGTATATTAACCATGGCATTTCTATCAATATAAGTTTCACGGTTTATTTACCTTTTACAACTGTGTATTAGACATAAAAAAGAAGTTTGGCCATGTTTTCTTTTTCTGTTGTCCCATTTCAAGAAAGCATCTTAAAAATAGCATGTGACCAATTTTATTTAGCTACAAGACCCCCTTCTACCTCAGGAGAATGATATTCAATGAAAGCAATACAAATTACGGAACACATTTCTTGGCTAGTAATCAATTTTCATTACGCACATTGTTGCAATTATTATACAGGGTTCCCATAAATGTGAGGGAGTCATAGCCTAATAATGCTTAGATAATAGGTTCTAATAACAGGCTGTATGTAGCAGAAGCAAACGTTCAGGACAGAGAGTAATTTTAAAACTTCAATAAATAACTAGAGCAAGATAGAAAAAACACAGAAAACAGAAGGAAAAGTTGACAGCACACTGAATTTGAAGAGTTTCTATGCCCCATAATGGAAATGTATGGAAATTATGTGATAAGCTAGAGACCAGCAAAGCATAGCATGCTGACTCACACTGTCTCACTGTACCTGTAGCTGGAGTGGAATGGCTCATGGTAAAAGGCCCGTTAACGATACCAGAAGAAAGAAGTTCGTCAGATCCCCGCTAAAAAAATAAAACAATTTAGGATCAGTATAATTAATATGAAAAAAATATATAATAATAAAATAAAAAACATTTAGACCAACCCATAATAGATTTGGCAAGCCAAATTAAACAGTGTAAAATGATTTTTTCTGACTATTGCATATTTAAATGAATTATATTTTTAAAAATTGCACTTGTATTGAACATGTGTAGGAAATTAACTCCCAAAACTCCTCTTTTTGAAAATGTCAGTTATTTTAATATACTGCACATTCGTTTATCTTTGCAAAAAAAATTACTTTACTAGGGGTAAATTTAAGCCCAAAGGAGTTCATATTATCTGCATACCAAGTGCTTGGATATTGTGGAATCTGGCTAGCTTACTTATGGTGCACTGGGGCAGTTTTACCATGAGTCATAATTATACCTTGCCTCATATTGTGGGCCTGGGATATTGCTGCCAGGAATTTAAACAAACTATTAAAATGCCACAGGGGAAAAAAAAGCATAGTTGGTGATCAGTTGACTGATAAAATAACTATTTAGATGTGCATGAAACCTATAGTATGACAACATCCTTAGACAAAAAAGTTAAAGCAAGAATATTAGAGAGTTTAATAAATAGAGTAAATAGAGTGTGTGCTTCAGTAAATAGAGTGTGTGCTCAACATATACTTTGCCTTTTGTTTAAATGTAAACAATCTTATATTGTGGAGGGTGTTTGCCTTCCAAACCCTTTTTTAGTTCAGTTGTTTTCTCCAAATTTTAAATTTAAAGTTTATTGTTCCTGTCTCAGTCTGGAAGCTGAGTAATCTAAGTGCAGAATCTGAACTGAACCATTTGCTACATTTCTCAGCAGCATCTGCAAAATATTAGCATCTATTGGATCAATGACTTTCACGTAATCAACTGCCTTTAATGAAACTCAGGGTTTCTGCTAAGCAGTTCCAAACATAAGAAATATATCAAGAAATGTATCAAGTAATACAGTCATATGAAAAAGTTTGGGAACCCCTCTCAGCCTGCATAATAATTTACTCCACTTTCAACAAAAAAGTGGTATGTTTCATTTCCCAGGAACAACAGGAGTACTGGGGTGTTTTCTGAACAAAGATTTTTAGTAAAGCAGTATTCAGTTGTATGAAATTAAATCAAATGTGAAAAACTGGCTGTGCAAAAATTTGGTTACCCATTGTAATTTTGCTAATGTGAATGCATGTAACTGCAACTGTAACTAAACTTTTCTTTCTAGCTCTAAAACTACTGTTAACATTCCCCAGAATAACATACCTTCCTCCATGCATTGAGTCTTATTTGGTTTCTAAATCAAAAGCAGCTGAACTTCAGCTCTTCTATCTACTTCCTTGACTAGCATGAAGCTCTGTCCCCTGAGCTCCCCTTCTCTCTACAACTATGAAGACCTCAAAGAGGTGCCTCCTGCATATTCCAGATTGATTTCTATTGGATCAGAGGTAATGAGCATGTCCAGTAGACACCTCTTTCAGTCTTGATTGTTGAATAGAGAAGTAAAGCTCAGAAAGGAAAAAATAGCGGGACTTCATGCTAGCTAAGGAAGTAGATAGAAGAACTGAAGTTTAGCTGCATGTAATTTAGAAACCAAATGAGACTCAATGCGAGGACAAATGTGTTATTCTGGGGATGTTTAGTGTAATCTTAGGGGATTTTACCAAAAAGGCTTATTATCCTATAAGAAGGTAAAAATGAAACTTGAAACTTATAAATAAGTAGTAAGAATAAATAGTCACAAATTCTGTTACTGACCCCTCAGCAAAGACTAGTTAATCATACTACATATTGTTACTAAGCATTATTACTAAGCACCAATTTTCCCGTCTAGCAATGCATGGAAGCTACAGTTTTCCAGCTTTTATTTAATTACTTCATGTCCTGTTGGGACAATATTAGTTAAAGCTAGCCATATATGCAAATCTACACTTTGTATGATTTTCGGGCCGTGTGTGGAGTGTCCCAACATTTTTCGTACCATGGCGATCGGACGTTCAGTTTATCGGACAGGTTCAAAATTTTCTGTCGGCTACCAACAAAATCTCTGCATGTATTGGCGATCTGACAATATCTGGACGTAACTTTTGTACGATTGCTTTCAGGGGCAGAACCATGTCTGATCTGTTATTTTACTACTTTATTTGATCTGAATGGTTAGTGGCAGGTCGGGAGATGGTGCCGAACGATAGTTTGTCCAATGTGAAGGTAAATCTGCACGTCTATGGCCAACTTAAGTCATGAGGCCCTCTACTGCTGACCTGCTTTCAAGAATGCAAAGTCATGTCTCCCAACATGATTCATTCTACTGCACTGAAGTAAAGGGCTAGTGGAAATAGCAGGGGTGATCCTGGCCCATCCGCTGCCTGAGGCAGCAGCACTTGCTGCTGCCCCCTCCCCCGGAAATTCGCTCTTAAAGTACCAGGAGCAGCATTTTTGCTGCCCCTGGTACCTAGTGGGGCGCTGCTGCCTGAGGCGACAGCCTCAACTTGCCTCATTGGCGAAGCACCCCTGGGAAATAGACATATCTACACCACTATATGATCTCTCATAACACTGGCCAGATAATCTTTACAATAGGAGGTTGCTGAAAGCAGTTATGACAAAAGAGTCCGGTCCATCCTTCATTTTCAGACTGCAATAGTCTGTTGCTGTAGATAATATCTTAAACCTTAAATTGCTGAGAGAGAATGACAGTATCACCCATGTCTTTCTAGGGTTAATATACAGTACATGCCAGATTGTGAGCCTACAGCACATTGCAGCTACAACATTTTGTTAGTCCTTAATAAATATTTTACTGTATGTATATTTAATTTTACTGTATACTTCATATTCTACAATATTTTTGGTATTCTCGATGATTTGAGACTTGCATATCACTATAGATAATGTCACATAATTGTTTAGAGCCAGGATGTAGTCCCCAAAATCCACAACTGGAAAAGTACAAGGACCATTTAAAATGAAATTTTAAATGATTGAAAGGGAAATATTTAGCACATTTTTAATAGAAATTATTTTGTTCATTAGATCAAGTACAAACTAAGCTGCAGTGATCAACTATTCTTCTATAACACTGTATGGACCCTAATTTATTAAGCTGTTTATTCTACAGCTGTTCTCATAACACAATGAAAGCTAAATAGGAACAAACGTATTTATGTGATAACTAGCAGTAATAGCTGTGGCCTAGTTACGCAATTTTTAAACACAGAGCAAGAAACCAATTTGTTCTATCAATATTGTATGCCACATAATCAAAGATAGACTTTTACCACATTCAAAACAATACCAAAACATTGCGACAAAGTTCAAAACAAAACAACATTTTGGTCTAGAAACCAAAACAGAAAAAGAATGAAACAAAACAGCATACAAAAATTCAGCCTTGTATGGCTGCCAGATAAATAACAGGTATTTTCCCTAACATAAGCATGGCTAAACTCCGAGTTTAAAATCGAAGGCATTTATTTGTAGAAGAGACAGATGAAATACAGAGAACACGTATAGCTTCTGCAATATAGATAAGACCATAGACTTTAGAAAATGTTACAAAAACTGAACAATATAGCAGATAAACTACCGTACATTTCTGCCTGGTTCTACTAATATTAGATTGAGAGTTTTCTCTCTATATATACACACACATACATACACACACATACATACACACACACACACACACGGATAGGAATGTCCACAAATGTAACAAAAAAAAAGTGTTAAAACAAACTGCCAAAAATTTGGCATTTGATCATTTACACAACAGATCTAAGAGACACCATCCACCTACAGCTAATAAAAAAAGATTAACACAAAACAATGCAGATCATATACAGCTTTTTTTCTAATTGTTGCAGAGTGATTTGACTACAGCTGTAACAATATAGTGTGGATCAGAAATGTAGCACCAGTTCAAAGCCATTTGTACTGCCTCTGTGAATTCTAACATTGCCCAATTAGTTTTACAGCGTTGATCTGAATTGTTCGATGTGCTGTTTAGCAGGCAGGACTAGGTTCTTTTAACTTTACCTTAAATTCTGCCAGTTATATGTAAAGTGTAGTTTGCAGGCTCATCAACTAAGCAGCTTGAAACTATTTTTTTTAGACAACTTGAGTTTGTTTTTCTATAAAAAGAGTAATGTGCTGTAGTGGTAATACATTAGTCATTCATCTACAGGTTTCTGCACGCTTACTATCCACATTGTGCAAAATTCACATAAGTCAGTATAGAAATCCTGTGTTGAATGCAAATTACCATTTATTGGTGCATCTCACGTGTTTTTGGAATAATTATCTTGATGGAGTGATAAAAAGTGAAGACCTCTTTTTTGAAATGGACTAAATACACTATCTCTTGGCTTGGGAGGATAGCAGCTATAAAAATGTCCATTCTACCAAAATATCTCTATTTGTTTGAAACCCTGCCAATCCCTATTTCCCCTAAAGCCCTTAAGGAAATACAAACTCTATTTCATAACTTTGTATCGTCCTATCGAGGTCACAGGGTCGCAAAATCAGTGATGATGACAACAACCAAGAGGGGTGGCCTAGGGGTTCCTAATCTTCAAAAGTATTATGAAGCCGCACAGCTGAGACAACTTTTTGTGTGGTCAAGTCACCTTCCACATACTACTTGGGGACATATTGAAAGCTCTGTGGCAGATGAGTGTCACCTCAATGCTCTTATATGGGACTCTGATTCTCTTACTCGGATCTCCCCAAAAGCTTTATCAGCCACGGGACTGACTTACTCCATATGGCTAAAGACCAGACACAAACACAAGTTGATTTCTACTAGGTCCCTGTTGATTACTTACCTGAATAATCCTGCATTTCCACCGGGGACTGATCCTTCATTCTATGCTAAATGGTCTCAACTACGACTCTTCACGATCAGAGACCTTCTCAACCCACAAACCCGCTTGATTTTACCCTTCCAAGCACTCAGGGACAAACAACCCCAGACCGACAAAGTTGTTTGAATACTTCCAAGTCCGTCACTTCCTCACACCATACGTCTCATATGCCAAGGCAAACTCTCCCACGGCTTTCGAAATAATTGCAGCTCAAGGACTACCCCAAAAAGGCCTCATTTCCAAAATATACTTTTGCAGCCCAGACACAAATATATGGATAAGTGGGACCAAGCCCTTCCACAACCGGTACAGGCTGACGAATGGCCCCTGATATGGGACAATGCAAAATGGATGGCCACATGTGCCCGCAAAAAGGAACAGATATACAAAGTATTGACCTGCTGATACTATACGCCTGAAAGGTTACACAAGTTATTCCCGCAACTATCACCTCTGTGCTGGAGGAACTGTGGATCTCGAGGGACTATGCTACACACTTTCTGGGATTGCCCAATAATTCAACCACTATGGACTGAGGTGGCACATCGTTTGAGCCAGCTGCTGCAGCGACCAATCGCAATAGACCTCATAACCTTGCTTCTAGGCAAACCTTTGCCCAAACTACATAAATGTGGGCAAGCTCTAGTCATTCAGATCCTAACGGCCACTCGTCTAGCGATATCGTCTAAATGGAAGAGCACCACACCACCAACTTTTACCGAAATACTTAGCGTGAATGCAAACAGGGCTTTTGAAATGGGCATAGCACACATAACCAATAAACTGGATCATTTCAGAAGGATTTGGGACATATGGATATTGCGTGGCTTGGCTACTAACACCCCACAGGTTCCCCACCCTCCACCTGTCCGTTAAACATGGGAGGATCAGGGTTAAAGCATGATACCTTTCTAATGAGTAGTTGTGTGCAGGCCACCACTATGTTACAATTTTCAATCTTGGTTTCAGGGTACTCAACACTTAGTTACCTTATGCTTACCAATTCTTCAATTGACTTTATTCTTAGTATTGTATTCTCATCTTTATGCATGTCTATATACTAATGTTGGTTGAACAAATGGAACAGCTGTTGCATTGATGTATGACTTATGTGAAGCAAATAAAGAATAAGTTACAAAAAAAAAGTGATCGCTTAAAAAAAGTGAGTTGTCCCATGCACTAATTAAAGGTAATATGAGTTCATCACTGGATGTCCATTTGGTTTTCATACTGATGCTTGTAGCATTTGCTTTTCTGCCGTGCCTCTACTCTTTTAAAAATATAAAATACTATCCATGAACAGCTAGATTTCTACAGTGAAATCTTCTGGTTGGCGTGATAAGTGTGGACCTAGCAATCAGATACCTGTTTCGGGTGAGATGCTGCTAAGGTGACTTAGCAGGCCAGGTTAGTGCACAAGTCACTGCATCGAGTTGCAGGACATTTGCGTTCAGTTGGCGATCAGCTGTTCCAATTCATTTCAAAAGTCTACTACGTGTCTTTGCCCTTAACATTCTGTTCTGCAGCTTTCACGTTCAGTAAATAGTTCAAAACAAAAAATAAAAACCAACAGTAAAATGTCTCAGAATACCAGTCTACAGCATACTTATTTTCAAGTTACACTGCCCCTTTACAGTACAAATTAAACCAGGAAAGAATTCTAGGAAGATTCTTCTTATATGTGTCACACAAGTTGAAGATATCACAAATCATCCAATGCATATATGTATATATGGGTGCTGCTATACTGTTGCTTAGTAGAACAGTATAGAACAGTTAAAGGAGAAATCAACCTGTGGTGAGCTTACAGAGGACGCGGAAGATGGATGCGTGGAACTTCTTTAAAAAATCTGTGACGAAGGGTAAGTATGGAGTATGAGGCATTTCCCTGGGGGGGGGGGTAGTTAGCCTGGGGGGGAGAAGGGAGGGGGGTCTATGTGGGGTGGGGGTATGGGGTTTTTTGCCAACAGGTTGAATTCTCCTTTAAAGGGATACTGTCATGAGAAAACATGTTTTTTTCAAAATGCATCAGTTAATAGCAGACTTCTACACTGAAAGCCCTACCATGATTTTTTCTAAACCAGTATAACATTTTGCAAAAACCTGAGGACAGATTTGCAAAAATCTGAGAAATTAACTTTTTTTCCCACTTGCACTGGTGCAGTGAGGGATTTTAATTTTTCATAAACATACTAGTTATTGGGACAATATTGTTCTCAACCCATGTGGGATTGAAATATGGGATTTTCCATCAGAAGCATATTCAACTTCAAATGAAAATTTCTAATCCATTTTGGGCAAGATCATTTTTATCCACATAGGTATTAAAATATTTATAGAAATACTTTGTGCAAGCTACCATACTCTCTCAACAGAGCACCAGTTATACCTCATTTGCATAATCTAGTGGGATCAATATCATCTGGAAAAAAATTTAATTAACTCTCAGAAACAAAGGTAACTGGTTTAATCAGCAATATTTTAATACAGTTGATTAACAGCACACCAGTCAATAAACCATGAACTGCGTGGGTTCTGCAGGCTTTCCGTTTGGCCGATTAGGTCCTTGCAGTGCAGTGAAAATTTGAACGGAGCCTCACACACTCACATTTATATGCAGTTGGAGAGCTTACCCCATTCAACATGCATATAAATACATGTGTGTGGTTCTGATCACATTTTCACTGTTAATAAACAATATTACACACACAAACAATGATTTTTTCTATAATTGTGTTCATCAGTGAGTCAGTGGGGGTCATTTATCAATACTGGGCAAATTTGCCCATGGGCAGTAACCCATAACAACCAAATTGCTGCATTCACTGCTTTAAAAAGCCAATCACTGATTGGTTGCTATGGGTAACTGCCCATAGGCAAATTTGCCCAGTGTTAATAAATAAGCCCTACTGTGTCATTATCTTGTTCTTGCTACTGTCGTGTCACAATGATACACCCATCATGTCTGACGTTTAGCATTATTTACTTAACATATTACATCTGCTGAGTGTGCACTGTCTTGTCCTGTCCCTGCGCTGACCTGTCTTGCAGGAGTTACATATTTTTTAGTCTGTTGTCCGGTACATCTATTTATTATTACTCTTTATTATTATTATTATTATTATTATTTATTATTATACATCTATGTTATGTTGTGTAGCACCATGGTCCTAGAGGAACGTTGCTTCGTTTCACTGTGTACTGTACAAACGTATATGGATGAAATGACAATAAACTCACTCTTGATATGTAACAAGATGGATGTATACAGAAAACACTTGACTGCATGCAAATGCATATACATTTTTCAATCTGAAAGTGCCAGTAAAGCAATGATGAACTCTGGTGCAGCACAGAAGCATAAGCTAAAACATCCTCCTATATAAAAATGGCCTATTTTGTAGCAACCTTTATAGCTGCTTCAGTTTTTTTCAGATAGAACTATAAAGGCATTTATTTTACTTTTAAATTACCCTAGCATTTTCAAAATAGGCAAAACATGGTAAAATGAAATAGATTCTTAAGAATCTTAAGAAAACACAAAAGCTAAATTCAAATAATTAAACATAAGAAAGCCTCTCAAGCGACAAAATTCTTCATTTGCTAATGCATAAAAAAGTAATAAAAGGAAAATTCTAGTCAAGAGTAGAAGCTGCATATTTTGGCTTGCAGGCAAACAGAGGGGTCTCTGGACTCAAGAAGACCGGTTTGAAAAATTAGCAAAGCCAATAAAACACAATCCTGCTTTAGAGTGGTTTTCTGTTTGGTGTCAAATGTCCCTTTCTAAAACAACCCCCATCACTGCTAGGCAGAAGACTAAAATTTACTAAATTTAGGGCAAGACATACCCAAAGGCTATCTCAAAAGGACATTGTGCAACTGATGGCATAAGCCCAAGTTGAAAAAAAATCACCTAATGCAATTAACTTTGAAAATATTTACAACGAGCTGCTAGGCTATAAGCAAGGTTTTTTGTAACTCACTGTTAAATATTTTGAGGCTTGACACATCTATTTGACAGTGAGAGAGAGCAGTCTGTGAAAGTACAGACTTTGCATTTCTGAAATTTGTTGAGGGAAAACACCATTTTGGGAGAGGTTCCTTTATATACAACTTTCCTATGTTTTAGATCAGGGCTGTCCAACTGGCGGCCCGCGGGCCGATCCCCCCTCATTTGGCCCTCCACAAAGTCTGCCTGATGTGTTTGTTTACCATGTAAAATTTAAAAGGTATCAATCACTACAGAGATTAACTGGCCCCTGCATTGTTTAAACCTCAAATTCAGACTAATCCGCTGTATTGTTCACACTTGTGACACCTCTATTGTTCACTCCCCTAAAGCCCTGTACTGTTCACACTCGAGACCCAGACTGAAACTGCCTACATTGTTCTCCTGTTCACACCTTATACAAAATTCTAATTGGGCACCAGCACTGTGTCACTGTATGTAGTACATATTAGACTGGTCCTGATTCCTGTCTCCTGCTCTGTTCTGCCTTCCCTATGCTCCCTGTGTGTGTCATACTTTGGTATTTGTTCTGGGGGTTGTTAGCATTTAAAAATTATTGTTAGTGCCCCCTAAAGTGTTTAATCATATGATGGGGTAGGGCAGGGGAGGAGGAGGCATATGGATTTATGTCTTATATGACTTAGCTTTTCTCACATATGAGTGGCATCCTTGCCAGGACAGGCACAAGGTAGTTTGGCACCCTAGGCAAGAGCTTCAATCAGTGCCCCCCCCCCGCATTACCATTTCCCTCCTTACCATGATGGTTTTTAAATAAAAAAAGCAAGAAAATGTACAATACTTTTTCATTTATATCACTGCCCCCTGTACCTGTGCAAGCAAGCTCAACAGCCATCCATCATACAGCCCTCCTGCAGCCATCATATTGCCCCCAATCTTTACCTGTGTCAGCAGCAGCCAAAAATAAATCTGATCATATTGCCCCAAGTATATATGTCACTGTGCCAGCGCCCAGCAGCAACAGCAAATATATGGGCCCCAAATCTGTACCTGGCTGTGTCAGCAGGAAGCTTCAACACTTTACAGTAATAGAAATGTCTTGAGTTCAGTGCAACTGTGCAAGGCTGAGAGCAACTGGGTGACCATAATTACTGAAACAAATTATTAAGTCAAAGCTTGAAAAAAGTGCGCCCCACAATGATGGCGCCCTAGACAGCTGCCTACTTAGCCTACCCCTAGTTCCGGCCCTGATCCCTGCAGAGTGCACCAACCATTTGGTTTTTTGGTGTGCTATTAATGTGGACATTGTCTTGCGGTAACATGGGTGTGGTTTAAAGTGGGTGTGGTCTAAAAACAGGGAGTGGCTAACACTGGCTTCCGTTATCGGCCCTCCACAATGTAGATTGGAAAAATTCCGGCCCTCGGTACCATAGAAGTTGGACAGCACTGTTTTAGATAATGAAAGAAGAGGGGCACTATTTTAAACAAGGGGGTATATTGCCCCAAGCAATATCTGTCTGGCAATTATATTCTTTGAACTCCTGGCTCTGACTCCTGAAACAAGGTACCAGAAGCCAGCTTATTAAAAGGGCTGGAGAAGAACTGGTTTTGGCTACATTGTTTCCAGAGTAAGACCCAGAGAACTAAAGGGGAAACCAAATACTGCTTACAATTGCAACTACATTTACATATAGCTTAAAACAATGTACATTTTATGTAAAATGTTTTTAGGTGGCAGGCCACCACTTTAAGCAATAAAAGTCTTTATTAAGAATTAACTTACCGATTCTCCAAATGCGCTCCCCTTCAGAAAAGGCGACAGGGCGACGATCCATTGTGCAGTGCTTGATTTCTCCTCCCTGCCTTTTATAGGAGATAGCCAGGGAGGAGAAATCGAGCGCCGCACGATGGAGCATCGCCCTGTTGCCTTTTCTGAAGAGGAGCACAAGCGTAGTATCAGTAAGTTATTTCTTAATAAAGACTTTGCAAATTTAAAGTTAGATGTGTCTTTTTTTCATTATGTACAAACAAATTTTTAAAAAAAATGTTTTTATGTTACTGGGTATGACATCAAATTGAGAAACTTTGCCACTTGCGAGACAGAGGGAGTGGTTTACCTTTTGGAAGTGCCCATTTGGACTCTGTTGTTATGTGGGGTAGACATCCAGGGCATTTAAGACTAGGCTAAATGAACACAAAAGTGTTATAAGAAATTTCAAACTGGCAGTGAAAGAGGAAGCTAGTGAGATTGGCCCGAAAAAAAGAAAAAAAAGAGAGGTTCAAAAAAAGAGACCTTAATGGCCAAACATTTTTTCAAAGTAAAACACAACACAAAGTTGGCAGATTCTCGAGGTGGTAAACAAAGATGCAGGAAAAGATAATAAAAAGACCTGAGGCCTTTTGGATATGGAAACTGAAAACGCTCTGGCCAAAAGGTCTCAATGAAAATTTTAGCTTCACATGTTTTCTTTAAATCTAAAAGTTGTATGCTGATCATCCCTTCAAGGCGTGCAAAAGTTATATCCAATCAAATGGCAAGGTTACGAGAACACCCTTGCCCAATTTGGTTGATAACATACAGTAGAGGGAAAATCAAATTGTCCAGTCAATGGGCCAACATTGCAACCATAGACCACATCCATGTTCCAATGCAGGAGTTGCATACTTTTCTGCATTGCAAACAATATCTTACAGGTGCCAGATTCCATATCAGTCAGAAAGGGTGATTTTGAGCCCATAAAATTGCCAGCTGGCTGCCAAACTAGTTAGAAGTGATCAGTGAAACAGCCAAACTTAAACTGGCACAAAAGACCCAGAGAACTTGTCCAAATCGCAAAAGGGTTGTAGGCAATATACCCTCTACATCAGGGATCCCCAAACTTTTGAACTCGTGAGCAGAAGTAAAAGGAGTTGGAGAGCAACATATGCATGAAAAATGTTCCTGGGTGCGAAATAAGGGCTGTGATTAGTCATTTAGTAGCCCCTATGTGGTTTGTCAACCTACATTAAGGCTCTGTTTGGCAGTGCACTTGGTTTTTATTCAACCAAAACTTGCTTCCAAGCCTGGAATTCAAAAATAAGACCTGCTTTGAGCCCACTGGAAGCAACATCCAAGGGGTTGGAGAGCAAGATGTTGCTCACAAGCTACTGGTTAGTGATCACTGCTCTAAGTAAACAAAGATTTTGAAGCCAGCACACACAACAAATTGTGTTGCAAGCATTTGTGTGAAAACACAAAATTTTGCATTTATCCTGACCTGAGCATACAGTTTTTAAAAATTTGCAGTGTAAAATGTGTGCACAAAGTTTTTTTCCCGCAGTGGGAATTAGAGGGAACATTTGTTGTAGGAGTCAACGCAAGACATTATGCCAAGTGCTTTGACTTGTGTTTAGCATTTCCAATACTTTACAATGAAAGTAAATCAACTTATCAGAAGACACAAGCACAGCAATGTTACTATTTAAAAACCTTTGTATAAAAAAAAATTGCTATCTATCCACCAAAATCACTTTACTTCACTCTCAGTGTTCAGTCTAACCAATTTCACACAAGCACAAATCTGAAGCCCTGCCCCTTTAGTTTACGGAGGTGGTCCCATCTTTGACTGTCAAGTTAGTTGGCCAAAAACGTCTTTACTAAGCATGCCAGGAATGTAACTTTTGCAAGCTCAAGTCTGTCTGTAATGCAGAGGCAAGCCTGCCCAATGTACACATGGGCAGATCCGAATTTCTTGGTTGAAATTTCACACAAGCCGATGCACTCTGCTAAGCTCAGGCGTGTCTCTGCAAGTACAGTGTCACCATGTGTGCAGTGAGCCTCCACACCACTGGTTCTTTTTGATGTGTACACACTTATTTTTGAAATTGCTACTATTTAAAATCGCTGTCTTCTGGGCTGGGATACCAGGAAACGACATGGTGGGTCCCTCTGACCAAAGCCCACTCCATACTCTTTGGGCACTACACACCCATAAGACACTGGTCTTGAACAATAAATGCTCTGATCCACTGATGTGGGTTACTGGACTGAGCAAATTTTGAACCATGCAGCATTGCAACACCCATAGACTATATGAGCATTTGAAGCAATAGGGCACTGGATACCAGGATCTAGTCATATGTATAAGAGCTTTCATTTTAAGTCTATGGCTAATGTCACACAATGCATTTTCTCCACCACCAGAGAAAATGCTGAAGCTGGCCGTTGTAGGTAGTAAAAGGCCACACATATGTGCATTTTCTACCCAAAATCTAGCCTGTGTGCACAGTGACATAAAAATTTCATTCATGGCTATTAATACAAACACAGGGTGCAAGATATCCGCAGAAAGAGAATGCATTGTGTGCATCATGTGTGAGGTTTTAAGTGAAAACTAAAAATATATATATTCAACAGCTTTCAGTTTTATATTGATTTATCTGTGCAATGCAAATAGGTTACCAGATGCAATACAAAGTAATATTTTAATCAACATTATATGACAAATAAATGAGAGTAAAGAGGTACTGTAACCTAAATAATACAACTAGAATTATTTTAAACAAACTGGTGAGTACATAATTTACCGATTAATAAACCAAAAGTGTGTTTACTTCAAATGAATACACAAATAAATGAAACAACTGAAAAGTATGCCACTCAAAGGCATTTGCATTCAGTAAGTTTTGTCATACTGCTTCACTAGCTCCCAGTCTGCCGTAAGTACACAGTAAACAGCTGTAAACAATAAGTGTATTGCTTCCCTTTGCAATGACTTATCTGAAGATAGAAAGACATAAAGTGTTACACACGCTGCAAACATATTTACAGAACTAAACATTCCCCTCAAAATATCTGCAATCTTTTATAAATGTATTTTCCTTGAAATGTAACAAATCTTTTATGAAGCATGCAGGAAACAGGTTTTTCCCCCTTGCTTTGCCACGTACAAAAATTCATTGTAGCTAACTAATTATGAGCATAGGTCTCTTAAAGGCAGAAAATTCTAAACATTTAAGACTTTTACAGGCAACATTTAATACATGCCTAGATTGCCACAATCCACTTCCTTCCACTGGCCTATGAAGTACAGTCATGTAGGCTACAGGGACAGTCACAAGTGTGTTATATTTGCTTAACATAAGCAATTCAGATGCTGCAAAAACTCCTCGAAAATTCCCAAATGTTTTGGTTCTTTGCAAGCAGTGTGAAGACTAAACAACTTGAATTAACACATTACAAGTATCTCAGCTACACTAGGTTAATACCTGCTGAGACCTGACTGTGTGTAGCCAGCACACTGAAGGCGGAAGAGAAGATAAAAAAAAAAAACAGAGCTTGTTGCATGTCATGAACATACATGCTCCACCCTTAACGTCGCCTATGAAACCAAGGCCTTATCAACCTTAAGCACAACCAAATCAGAGCACACTTCCTTGTTCTGCACATTTGCCTTTGTGATTACCACAATTACTTTCTTTTGGATTTGCAACACACTAACTGTTGTTATTCAAACTATGTATCAATTATATATCAATACCCAGCAACCAAGGCAAGATTTTGTATTACAGCTATGAAGCAAAGTGTAATGGGTGTGTTTGTCAGCAAGTTTTACTAAGCTGTTAAAAAGCAGAACTTAATTACTCCACCCATTTCTAACTTGCAATCATGTTTTTAAAAGCTTGGGCAAAGTTTCAATTCAGTATTACATACAGCTGTACATTTACATTTTTATCTCCATTTTCATTAAAAAGTTGCTAGCTTACGTGGATAAATAATGCTACCTATAAAGTTAAAGGGATTCCATTTAAGTACACAAACATTCTAAATATAGTTTACTTGCATGTGAAGATGAACCATACATATTTTATAAACTTCAGGTTCTGTCTTCTATCAATATTTTTCTTCTAATCTGTTTAGAACATTATAATTATCAAACAATTGTATTCTAAGCGATTTACCAGATATTTTTAGGGATGCACCGAATCCACTTTTTTGGATTCGGCCGAACCCCCGAATCCTTCACGAAGGATTCGGCCGAATACCGAACCGAATCCGAACCCTAATTTGCATATGCAAATTAGGGGTGGGAAGGGGAAAAAATTTTTACTTCCTTGTTTTCTGACAAAAAGTCGCGCAATTTCCCTCCCCGCCCCTAATTTGCATATGCAAATTAGGATTCGGTTCGGCTGGGCAAAAGGATTCGGCCGAATCCGAATCTTGCTGAAAAAGGCCGAATCCTGGCCGAATCCCGAACCGAATCCTGGATTCGGTGCATCCCTAGATATTTTATATGCAAAGTGAACCCTGGAGGGTGCATATCAACTTTCAAAGCAAGAAGCGAGTTTAATTCTATATATGACAGAGCTTCTGCCAGTGTAGATGTAGGGAATACACTATGATGAATTAAAGCCAAAAAAAAACAGTAAGTAGCAGACTGAGTCTATTCAAACTCATTTTGTTTCATTATATTTGCACTTTTTCTTTAAAGGGACACATTAAGTCACAAAATAAGCATTATAAACTATTTCCAGCATAGTTTTGGCACAAATACTGGCAGTTTCATTCTCATTCTTTTCCCCCAGTAAGCCTATTTAAGAAAAAGTCATGAAGTTACATGTTTCTTTTCAGGGAAAATAAGATCTATAGATCAGAGAGGCTACGCAAACAAACGTATAAGTACTAATTTACATGGGAGGCTGCTGGTAAACACCCCATAAAAAATGTCTGTCTACTAAAATGGTAAATTGAGTAAAAATACAAGGCGTTTGTTTTGTCAGAAGACTTAAACTTGAAAACTCAAAAGGAATATCAAATAGTGATCAGCCAGTTGCTAAAATAGGCTAAAAGCCTTCTATCAGGGCATTGAGGGAGTTGTAGTTAAACAATATCTGAAGATCTGGCATCTGTGGTAAACATCTATAAGAAACTTGCATGGAAACAACTTGAAACAAACCCCTCTGTAGAATATGTGTGCATGTGTATACATGTACATATCCAGTGGAACTTGAAAAACCTGAGCAATGTCTTTTTTGTCCTGAAAATATAATGCAGAATCATGGAGGCTTCCTCAAGACCAGAAAGTGAAAATCAACTGCGAAAGCCCAGAGAACAAAAAGTGTGAAAGACAAGGGAGTCCAATGAAGGAGCTCTGTCACTTTGATGGATAAACTCCCCCCAAAAGTAGGAAGCGTGGCAACCCCTGCCTGCTCCATCACCCCCCCCCCCCCCACAAAAGGCTCTGCCAGGGTTAATACCTTTCATAAGCTGGGCACTGCTTCAGACGAGAGGCTGGAGAAGACTAGGGCAAAAAGGCAGCAGCGGCATCAGGGGTGGCAGCAAGATGAGCCGCGGGCCAGCAGGGTGCTCAGTGAGGCAGGCGGCAGAGTCAATACGAGTTGCCATGTATAGGCCTCTAGCATGAGAAGCAGATTTTAGAGAGAGAGAAGGAGAGGCAGACAGGACCGGAGGGAAGCAGTAGAGAAAAGAGGAAGCAGTGGGAGCTGCACGCAGTAGATAAACAAATTACCCTGACACAAAAGAGGGCTGTCATTGCAAGCACACAGCGCAGATGAATGGGGAGCTTGCAAGAGCAGGCGAGAGAGGGGAGGGACGGAAAACACACACACACACTCTCTCTTCTCAACAGGTTGGTCGTGCCTCGCTCAAATGGCTTGCCGATGCCTGGGCCTGCCCGTCTCCCTCCCTACTAGGCCGGCCCCACAAATCAATTATTGAAGGGAACCTCATCATCCTGTAATCAGATCTGTGACGCACTGGCAAAAGGCAGAGCCACTTTGTAACTGGCTCGGACGGCAACAGTCTCCCGATCTTCAGAGCTGCGGCCCTTCTCTTCCTATAACTGCACAGTGTCTGTGCCCTCTACAACATATGCCTGTTTTAAATTCAGCCACAAAAACTTTCTATAGCATTTTTTAATCGCAAGATTTTTAGGACTACCCTGACTGATATTTTATTTTTTTGGCCTATGCCAGGGGTGCTCACATCTTACCAATGTGGTGTCTGCACAGGCCCATATTTGTGGAAAGGCCAGGGCCTAGGGTGGCATGCTGCCCAATCACATCGGTTCAGAAACAATGGGGATGCGCAGGAGATACAATGGTATTTTTAAATGTCCCGAGAAAAAATGGGAGGGGACGGGGGCAATGAACGGCAGCGGCCCGGGCCCAGGGGTGCCCACTATGTAAATCCAGCCCTGTGTCTACCTTGGGGAGCTAAATAAATATGACTGCTGCTGTCTCAGCCGATGCCATATATTGATCAACTAAAATGGTTCTTTTTTTTTTTTTGTCCTGTCTTAGCAAAATATCCAATATACCAATTAGGGAGAGCTCCAATCCTACTACATTACAAGCCCTTTAAGATAAACAGGCATAAATCTTAAGACGCTCACTCTGTGAGTGGGTGGGTGCAGCTGCCCGGACCTACCTGACGCTTAAAATTCAACTTCACAGTTCAGTAAGCATTTGATGTTAACAGTTCCCTCACCGCTCCACCTCTCTGGTCTAGGTGCAGCACCCCGAACCAGCAACTTGGGGAGACTTCACAGTGAACATGATTCCCTTGCAGCCTCCAACCCAGTAGGGAAAGAATCTGTTTATCAGAGGTCTGGGACCTTCAACCGCACATCGGTAGAGGTGATGGCAGGCAATTATGGTAAGGACATAGTGTCCTATGTGCTGAGGTGGCACTTGCTTAAGAGAAGCAAGCCATGGGAAATCCCATTTAAGGGTACTTGGGATCATGGGATATGGTTAAAAGCTTCCAAATACATATCTAAACTTAGAGAAATTGGAAGCACTCGCCCTACAAACTTGGGTAATTGAGACCAGACATCTCAATCCATCAGAACCAGCTCCAACAGCACCATCACATTACTCTGGTATATACCCAATGACAACTAATCATAGGGGAGAACAATAATCTGAGGAAGCAGCAGAGAAGGAAAAGGAAGGTCAAGAAAGTACTTTAGAGACAACCGGATGGTTAATTGCCCTTGGCAACCATCTGCTTACTAAAGCCACAGTTTCACCTAGGAACACAGACTACAGAAACTAGAGAGTAAGAAAGAGGAGGCTTCAGAATTTAAAATGATCTTTCAGGATGTTCCTCATCCTCTCAGCAATCCTCACTAATTTGTGTAGGAACTTGTATTTGTCCATGCCTTACACAACCCGAATGGTAGCAACATGCTAACATTACTTACACACGTTTGTGGTCCAGGGGATTACCAACACCAAAATACTTGGGATACTGATCCTGCCGGCCTGCAGAAGTAGGGAACCACTTAACCACAACTATTTTCCCTCAAGCCTCTTGTAAAACAGTTTTTAAAATATCATAAGGTGCCCAAGAGTCAGTTATCCAATTTGCTGCCAGATTAAAAGATCAGGTCACTGCCTGTGGCGGACCTGCTTCCCTTGCAGATCCAGGACAAAAAGTTTTAATCATTACAGCATTTCGTCACAATGACTAAAGAACCTTAAAGACAAAGTATTCACAAACAATCAATGCTCTTGCTGTGTGCAAAACACTTGAAGTAATTGCCCTTGCCACAAGCTTTGAGCACTATGAGTCAAAACCCAGCAAGTAATGTTAGTTCAGCAAGCTCACCAATCAAACAACAACAGGAACAATTATAGGAACAACAGGAGACCAAATAGAACAGACAACAAAAATAACAGAAGTGGCAACAATGGCATAAATGGCAAGAACATCACTTGTTACAATTGCAATAAACCAGGTCACTAAGCTCGTGACTGACAAGGCCTTAAGAAAGTCCTTTCCTCAGCGGGTATTTCTGCCTCTCCCTGCAGTGAGTCTGCCCTCGTGAACTTCGACTGAAGGTGAGAGGCAGCTCCAGTACCATTTTTCACCAGCAACCCACAAAGGTAGCTGTCATTAAAGGGCATGTAATGGCAAAAAAAAGAAAATCCAATTTTTACTTTTTTTAATACAAAAGAAACCTATCTCCAGTATACTTTAATTAAAAAAATGTGTATTTTTAAGAAACCTGACTTTATGCAGTGAAATTCCCCCTTTCATTTACTGCTCTAAATAGAAATTGTCAGACGGTCCCTAACTGCTCTGCAGGGAAAAATTGTCAGCCGGTCCCTAACTGCTCTGCAGGGAAACAATCATACTTATGAACAGCAGGGGGAGCACCCGCCTTACTTCCCAGCCATGCAGAACTCAAGCAGCTTTGTTTTTTTTTCCCTGTAGAGCAGTCGTGACGGTGTAGAGATTTGTATTGGATTTTATGTTGGCTTTAAAACCCCTTTACTGTTTCCAACCCCAGCTGCAGGGACAAAGATCATGGAGTCATATTTAAACAGATATACTGTGATTCTATTTGGAGGATTATTTTGCAGCAGCCAATGGTTCTGCAGAGTTGGAGAAAGTTTGTATTAAACAATACAAAAACTATAAAATCCACATTAGATTCCATGACAACACAGGACCTAGTGCAGTCTGTCTATTCTGATTATTAATCAGTTTTGCTGTATCGGCTTTTGACAGATATTATTTGACTTGTGCTCTTTTGATAATTTATGACGATCCCTAAGCAGCCCAGACCACACTGAGCATGTGCACAGTCTTGGTATTGCAAAGATGTTTAACAAAGTTACAAGATTGTGACCCCCTGTGGCCAACTTTGAAAGTATAAATAAATTTTTTTTTTAAGCTTGTGGTGCAGTAAGTTCATGTTTATGTTTAGTATACAAAATACAGCATTTCTAGCCTTATTCGAGCCTTATTCTATTTTATACTTTACTTCCCCTTTAAATATCAGGCACATACTGGATCTTCTGACCCCATACCACAAGAAAATGCTCATGCAGCAGCTAAACAAGCAGCTCTGCATGGTAAGATTTTCAAAGCATTTGTTGTAAAAGAACCTGCTCAACCTGTTAACTCTAGTGCTGTTTTATCAGCCCTTCGGTAAGGAAGTTGGCCTGAGGAGAAGGAACAATGGCTTAAAGCTGGATGTACAACTACACAAGATGGTCAGTTTGGCACCTTCACGATCATCCCATTGCACTACATGCTCTCTTGCCATATTTGGCAGCTGTCGCACACGCCCGTTCCCATGATTCAGCCAAAGACACACTAGTGTCTTATTTGTGCACAACATAATCCAGATAAAACTGTTCCAACACCTCAAACATTTTCTCAAAGCAATGTATCCATTCCAGATGTTGCAGATAGATTATATTCAGTGGAATATGCACTGTGTTGACCAATTCTCTGGTTGGCCAGAAGCATGGACAATTGCTAAGGCTTCAGCCGAAGCCACAGCTAAGAAGCTGTTAGCAGAGATTGTGTGCAGATATGGACTGCCCGAGATACTGTCCTCAGATCAAGGTACACATTTCACAGGACAGATAATGAAATTGCATGTCCTATGAAAAAGACATTTGGATACATCAAGCACTGCATATGCCATAACAACCCCAAGCTAGTGGGAACTGGAAAGGTTAAATGACATAATTAAAATTAGACTCAACAAAGTGTGTGCAAAGGGCCTGATGCCCTTAGCCTAGTTCTCATGTCTATTAGGCACACTCCAAAGCCTAACTAAACTCACTCAGCATGAGATACTTTTTGGGAGACCAGCACACATGGCCCAATACTTTCCTCCTACTGATCTGCTATGCATGAACAATGGAAGCTTAACTCAATATGCTATTCAGTTACATAAGGAACTGACCAAATTTCATCCAGCAGATGTTCCAGGGTCACATACCCTTATTCCAGGAGCCATGCTAGGACCGCCAGTCATGCTAAGTGTTTTTCATTACAGATACTGCAGTGAAAGTGGAGGGGAAGCCCACGTTTCACAGTGCAAGAAGACTCATTTTCAACAGGTTGTATAGGTCCGGGAATAGTGGGACATAATAACACTTGTTTTTCCTGCACCACCTAAATCCCAGGGACCTCAGTGTGTACAGTGCTAAGGCATTAAGGTCCCCTTGCATGCAGATCACACTCCAGGACAACACTCTGAAGTGTTGTCACTTGAATCACTTAACTAAACTGCTGCACATCTGTGTTGCATGGAGTCGACCAACGTCCACATTTCTTGGTTTTGCCTTAGAAACAGCATTATTTAAGTTACCCCACACGTTTTCTATTGGACTAAAGTCCGGGGACTAGGCTAGCCACTCCATAACGTCAATCTTTTTAGTCTGGTACCAAAATGTTGCTGGTTTACTGGTGTGTTTGTCTTGTTGAAACACCCATTTCAAGGGCATTCCTATTTGGCATAAGGCAACATGACCTCTTCAAGTATTTTGATGTACTGAAACTGATCCACGATCCCTGTATGAGAAATATCCTCTTATCATGATGCTTGTGCCACTATTCTTCACGGTCTTCACAGTGTACTGTGGCTTAAATTCAGTCTGACAAACTGTCTGCGGCCCCTAGACCCAAAAAGATCATTGTTGCTTTCATCAGTCCACAAAATTATTCGCCACTTCTCTAAGCCAGTCAATGTGTTCTTTAGCCAATTGAAACCTCTTCTGCATGTCTTTGGGACATTGCTGGGGCTGATTGCTGATTGCTTGCCTTCACATAGGTGTCTTCTTAGGGCAGTGGCACATAGGAAGATTAGTCGCCAGTGATTTTTATTTTATTTTTTTGCACTTTGGCGACAAATCATGCGACTATAGCGAAGCAAAAATTTAATGCGATTTCAGCTCCCAAGCATTTACCACCCATGATGCCGCACGCTAATTTTCTCCTTCCACAAGAGCATAAAGTCTACCAGTATCGAAAAAATACTTCAGAAATGGCAGTTTCGTAGAAATTTTGTTTTCTCTGGTGTGATATCCTTGCCGTGTTTTCATATGCGCAGTTTCCATCACAGCCCAGGAAATGACGTATAGTGTCAATGCATGAAATTTACATACAAGCGTGGCTACTAATCTCCCAGTTTGTTTTACTTTGGTAGATTTCAATAGTTGGTAATGGAACTGCTATTTCAGTGAAGTCGCTCATAAAAGGGTTTTGGAACGACATGAGAAAAGTAGCCTCGTATCTTTTGACGCTGGCGATTTACATTATTCTCATTTGGAAACCAAAACGAACGATTATTCGCCAAATCTCTCTTTGTCATTTTTGCTATTCTTCTATCCATGGAATGGTAGTTTTCTATTTTCTTCCATGTCTTTCAGGTTTTGGTTTCCATTTAAAGCATTTAAAATCATTTTAGCTGAGCAGCCTATCATTTTCTGTACTTCTTTATATGTTTTCCCCCCTCTCCTTTTAATCAAAGTATGCAGTTCTTCTAAAAAATGTCTGGAACAATCCAAAGGTGGTTTATCATTCTGAAATGCTGTCTTAGATCTCTACTCCTGATTGCTGCCTGCTCTGACTGCCTCCTTGTTTGATACCTGTCCTGCAGGCACCGTCCATATGATATGTATCAGGATTCATATTTCCTCCATGACTCGTGGGTAGATACAGTTCTGGAGTGGGAATAAAAAATAGGCCCTGTAATTAAGAGTACACAGAGGCCCAAACAACCCCCACCAGCCAAATAAATAGTAACTGTGTATGGCATTTTACAGCAGCCCCTGTGGCATTTGAAAGAATCCACAGATTGCCAGTTGGGGCCTGGATAGATAAATGGAATAATGGAAATAAATTGGTTATTACTGTGGATATACATGTTTGAGGCAGCAGGGAAGGGAGCCCAAGACCCACGTTTTTTTTTTGTTTTTTTTACCAGGACTCTTAAACTTCTATTTATGGTAAATAAAAAAAACAACTATGAGTTTATGTCAAAAAAGGGGTATATATTCCCTTTAAGATGCTGTCCCAGAATTACATGATTTGAAAGGAATATCACTTCAAGTGATAGTTGCCGATAGCAAAGATGGCTTTTGATGGTGAACAAACATGGGTACCACAGGCCTTACTATTTTCTAGTTGTGTAAAGGAGAAGAAAAGGTGAGACTGAACAACCAAGTTAGGTTGGTCTGGAATGGATGAAGATATAAGTAGAATTTTCTAGACATATCTTTCCTTTACCTAGATTTATTTCCATAAATTAACATTTTTAAACATCTTTATAGCAATTGAGTAACGTGGTAAACGGTACATTCCATCAAAACCCAGTAGTAATGCACTCTTGGGAGTGTAATGGCAAGCTTACCTCCAAAGTGCAGTTTGCCTGGATTTTAGTCCTGAAGAACACACAAAGGTGACAAAAATACTAGAATGAGGTTTACATATTTCCATACCTCCATAATTCATGGACCTGAAAATTGGTACTGCTACTGCCAGGGGTAGGAAAGGATTAAAGCAGATCAGGAGCATTTCTGGTTGTAACTGTTTGTTTTAAGTGTAGCGCTTAGGCCTAAAACATGTTGATCCAATTCGGCATGTAACATTTATCGGGCTGTATTGTTTTTTACTTGTGGTATCATTAGGGGCTCAATATATTTGTGTTATATGTTATACATGCTCCTTTCCTTATTACCTCTGGACAATCAAGACAATATTTAACCTCAGTGTTATATTCCATGCCCGCACCTCATCCATATACTTCAACTCCTGCATGTGAAATTTATGCTGCTTCTAAACACAAGCTTATAGAAACAACTGTAAAATTCAGTTGCCCGTGATCACACAGCTTGGTAATAACTTTATATTGAATCGCTTCTAATTAGGATGTTGTTGCACAAATCGCCTTTCCATGCTGCAGTGACTTTAGTTTGCCACATTATGCGATGCTTCCAACCTGACCGTATTGTTTCCAACTGAATGGGTAAAGCACTCCAGATATGATTGACTCAGTGTTGTCATTCATCTCGAAACCAAGCAGATGGTTTCTGTTTATATAGAAAGACAGGTGCAAGACTGTTCAAAAGCAAAGAAATAATCTTGCAGAGACAATGTTTCATCCAACCTTGTCAATAGTATCTTTTGAAAAGAGAAACAATGTAAATCCTATACCACTTTCTGCCTTTTGCAAGTGGTCTTGCAGACAGAGGAAAACTTTTAGCATAGGACAGGGAAAGCATTTTTATCTTAGCAGTATATTATTTGTGTTATCATGCAACAAATATGTAGTCTTACTACAATTCTCAGCTGTGCTGTACATCTGGTGGACTAAGTGATATATGCAAAGTGGACTAACTACAGTAAATGGAGCTCCAGTGACAAATTTGGGCCCTGTCCCCTTCATTGTAATGCTGCAGCAGCCATGCAGTCAGTTAACCCCATCCCTTTATCTATTATTGTGCCTTAATCACTAAAAGGGATACTGTTGCTGGAAAACGTTTTTCTCAAAATACATCCATTAATAGTGCTGCTCCAGCAGAATTCTGCACTAAATCCATTTTTTAAAAGAGCAAGCAGATTTTTTTTCAATTTAATTTTGAAATTTGACATGGGGCTAGACATATTGTCAGTTTCCCAGGTGTCCTCAGGTCATGCAACTAGTGCTCTGTCAAACTTCAGTCACTCTTTCCCTCCCCAGCAGCCTATCAAAAAGAACAATGAGAATCAGATAGCAGCTATCTGACACCATTGCTCAGGGTTGCTCCTGCCATGAGGCAAGGTGAGAACATTGCCTCAGGGGGTAGCAACTGGTCAGTTACAAGGGGCAGCAAAAAGCAGTCTCTTGTATCTTTGAAACCCACAAATTCAGCTCCAATAGTGCAGAGAGTGCCATTATGCTCATTGCACTAGCGATGCCCCCCCCTTGACCCACGCCGATGCTGATGTTTTGAGCGGGGGCCAAGAGGGTGGCATCGGGGCCTCAGGCAGCAGCAACCCCAGCATCACCACGCCTTTTTTTAAAGGACTTGTTTGCATTGCTAAAGGTGGTACCTAGTGCTAGTCCTGACAACAGCTAAACACGAAACAGGACAGCCATTCAAGCACAGGATAGACATTGTATACTGCGAAGCTCATCTGTTATCTGCTGTGTATCCTGTGCCTTTTCTCCTCTTTCAGCTTTGAATGGCTGCACCTATGGCTACACAGCAGCTTCATATAGTAGTGTTTCTGATGCAAACACTCCAGTTTTACCAGTTCAATGCAATACTACATTATATTTTCATTAATTTAACACACTTTTTTTGGTGTTACTGTTCCTTTAAGATGCTTTTCCCATAGTCTGTCAGGTCACGCACCAGAGTGAATAGGGGATGTAAAGGTTTTCCTGGGAAGCTCCTTCCATCCAGCTCTCAGTACAGTTATAAATTGTCCAAGTTCCCAATAAGCAGCATGCAAATCAGTATCTTATTGAAGGTACTGTCTACATCTTATGTGTAAAGAGGAAAGCTTGACTATTTGTTTGTTTGCATGTTATATATGGGTTCGGACAAAGTGAAAATTCTAAGCAAGAGCAGCAGGTACTTTTGGTTTTATATTAAAAAAAAGCATGAGGTACCTGTGTGCATATCCCAGGGCCCCATATCATTTTGTTGCATTTGGACACAAAATGAAGATGCCACCCTCTCATTAGGGATGAGCTCAACAACGACTTTTTAGTCACAAAAATGTGAAAGGCGAAAACTAAGCCTGGACATGCTGTCTATTTGACCAAGCATTCAAAATCCTGGGCGATAAGTTCTGCTAAACTAAAAATGTCTCCTTTTTATATACTAGCTGACTAGAGCAGCAGATCGTCGCTGTAACACCATTTTTCCCACCATTAAATGGTGGTAAGATTATGCAATGTTATCCAAATATCAAAAGAAAACCTGCTACAGAGGTATGTCTTATTTCTCCCGAAAGCCCTCCTGTTAGTTGCAGATACGTATGTGTTATAATATTCACCCAATATTACAGCTTCATTTTATGGTCAGGATTTTTCCTTGCAAAAGAATGTGAGGCTGCAGAGGACAATAAGGCAATTTTTCAGCCAGTGTTCCATATGGCATCTGCCTAATATAATATCAGTAGAGTAGCAGCATTTAGTGGTGTAACTACCATAAAGCACAATAAGCAGGAGCCCAACCATAAGGTCTGTTGTATGGGTTTCCCCCAGCCCCTTCTAGATCTCAAGCTTTGTGCCTTGCAAAGGCGGAGGAAGGACTGCCTGATGGGGCTTGGGGGTGGACTTCTCATTAAAGGTGCAGTATTTAGATATATCAAACAGCACAGGTATCAGGCTGATTTAAAAATATAGTATACTTTTCAACTCACTGTCCTGTGTTTTAAAAGCCTGGTAAATAGAAGGGACGCATGCTTTTAGGCTAAGGGCACACAGACTGAAGGCTCCAGCTGTTGTCAGCCTGCGTATTTTTGCAGCCTGAGAGAAGCAGATCTGCTCAGTGCCCCTGCTCCTTTGATTTGAATCTGATCAGCCTCTATGCACTCACACACAGTGGAACTGAAGCTGAGGTCAGCCTGGAGAGGTCTTCTTTTGTGTTTTTGGGCTGACCTCAGCTTCAGCTCTGCAAAGGCACTGAACAGATCTGCTTCTTTCAGCCTGCAAAAATAAACAGGCTGATAACAGCCGGGACCTTCAGCCTGCGTGACAGTAGCCTTATTGTTATTTGCACTTCTAAATCTATGTGACTGCAACAGAAATGTACTTGTATGTATAAATGCATTCTTAAAGGGGATGTTAACCTTTTTGCAAAGTTCTACCAAAGTGGCTCTTCCCTTTAGGCAAGAGGGCCGCTGACCCCCTACTCCACCATGTTACTGCAGATCGTCAGTGGGTAACCAATCCTCATGAATGACATCACGTATGTAAGTCCTACTGCAAATGCCCAGACCCTATGTTCCTGCCCAGCAGCCAATTAGATCAATGTAGTACAAGTGAATGAGGGTGGCAAGAGCATCTGAAGCGAATAATGCTGCACTTTCCTTCCTAAGGATTCATACCTACTGCCAATCTCTGCATCTGTGCTTCATATCAGCTCTGATTTTGAGTATTAATTACATTAAAAGAATTGATATCCGCTAAATAAAAGTATTTGGAAAAGTGCTACTTCTGCAAAATGAACACCGCCTTTAAAACCTGCTCTCTTTGTTAGTAGTTTAGATGTTTAGTAAAATGCGAGTTTAAAGAAAATGCCAAGAGTGCAGAAAATGATCAACTCCAGCATGTCCCACCACACTGAACCACAATGCATTTTAAATGTCTGTTCTATCTGTAATTTTTGGTAGTTTGAACCTCTTCTTTAAACATGTATTGTAGAGTACAGATATGTATGGTTTATAGCAGAAGTCAGCCCAAAGCATTATCGTTTTTTGGAAAGAATAATTATGTAGACATTATTTTGGAAGCATGGCAACATAGGGGAAATTACAACTATAGGATTTTAAACCAACACTACTTAGTCTATCTAATGCAAATGGCCAGAAATGTAAAAAAAGGCCTTCAGTAAGTAGAACCCCCATGGCACTCGAAGAAGACACAAATCTTCCCATGTGCCACTACCCTAATACTGTCAAAGGTGGCATAAAGCGTCAATAGCAAAAGTTGCACAAAAGCATTATCCAAAAACCCAAAGTCTATGAAGTTCAACCCCTCCAAATGAAATACAGGGCACATACCTACAACCACCCACTGAATCTATACATACCAATACCTATTAATATCTAAAATAACAGCATTGCCCATCACTTCCACTGTCTGTTTGTCACGATGAGCTCCCTAAATTCAGAACAGGTGCTCTGTTTCAACCTGTAGCAGCCACCTTTGGCCTCGGGAGAAGCCCTCAGCTACTCAGATGCTGCCAGGTCTTAATAAGAGGAGCAAAGCAAGAGTTCTGGACAGGCAAAGGGGCACGATTGTTTACCAAGGATTTTAGGACAGAAGGCAACTCAACACGGAAGGAACAAACGGAATTCAATCATGGTCAGAAGGTACAGGCAGAGTTCAAGTAAGGTCAGACAACCAAGGATCAGGATTGGAGAGTTCAGAATAGTCAGGCAGGGAGGCAAGGGTCATGATTACAGAGTTCAGAATAGTCAGGTAGGCAGGCAAGGGTCATAATGGGATTCATGAAGAATAAACACCCAGAAACTAATGTAGTTAGACCTAACAATGGACAATGAGTTTAAATTCAAAGCCTGCGTCATAAAATTCCTTAGTCATTAATGCTTTAAGTCTATGCAGGGAAAGTACCAGCAGTCAATGGGGAGAGATGTTAAAGGTCAATCCGGTAAAATGACATGCAATGGCTTTGCTAAAGTCATCACCTTGATGATTCTTCACCAATTGCCAATTCCTGGTACAGATTCCAATCTTTTTAGCCAAGACAGTGATGCAAAAGGTTGCCAGAGAGTTGCCTATATAGATAGAAATGCTCCTATAGCTACTGTGGTTAGTTTTATAGCACGCTTTAAGTCCCCTTCAAATGCGAAATAGTAATTACCAGGATCCTTGCTGGGAAAAAAGCACATCAAAATGTTTTTCTGGCTAACATACTTTTGCAGTCGCTTTTGAAAGGATCTCATCACCGTACCACTTCTAAAGAACTATATGTAAACCATTTATGTATACTATGCTAATAAAAAGGCAGCAATTAATGCTAAAGAGACAAGTAAGTGCACAGGGAGAAGTATTTTTAAGACAAAAGTCTGTTTTCCAAAGATCATTAGCAGAGCAATGTCTTTGATTATGCTGTTTAAATATTATGTGTATTTGGCTATAATATGTACTGTGAATCACTGCAACCTTTTATTTTGTCAGAGTTTTCTGGATAATGGATCTTTCTGTAATTTGGATATTCATATCTTAAGTCTACTAGAAAATCATGTAAACATTAATTAAATAAACCCAATAGGCTGGTTTTGCTTCCAATAAGGCTAAATTACTGTATGTCTTAGTTTAGATCAAGTACAAGTTACTACTGCTTTATTATTACAGAGAAAAAGGAAATCATTTTTAAACATTTAGATTTGGATAAAATGGAATCTATAGGAGATGGAGCTTTCCAGATAACGGGTTTCCCAGACAATGGATCCCATACCTGTATAAGGGTGTGTATGGCAGAGTTAAGAAATATTCAGTTGCTAGCACATTGCAAACAAATACTGTATTATGAAAAATGAAACATCCTTGTTTGTATATGCATTTGTAATTTATTCAGCAATAAATACAGTCCCAATAAATGCACAAAATGCATATTTTGAGAGTTATCCAGCTTTTGTCCTCAAGTGGCAAGACCCATTTTATAGCATAGTAAAACAAATTAATAAGGCCTTTTATTGTACTGTTTGACATTTGTTTATCCATTACCAAAACATATGCTAAATGATTCCCCAGAGAAAGCGAAGTCTGAGGGATGCAATTGCTAAAAAAAAGAGGAGGTAGCAAGAATCAGCTCTATACAGCTCTTATATATATATATATATATATATATATATATATATATATATATATATATATATATCCCGAAAAAGGTCCCAGAGAGGACTGAAACGTTGGAAATGTACCTGTGAATAAAAACACATTTATTTCACTAATATGAACGAGTGCGGGTCCATTTACTGGATTATATATATATATATATATATATATATATATATATATATATATATATATATATATATATATATAAAATCATAAAACTATATCTGTATACAAATGCATTTTATAAACATACGTGGGGGATCCCATGAGTGCTAACCTCTTGGTGGCAAATGGAGCTGCCATTTAATCAGCACCCAGACAGAGAAACCCGCTCTCATGAGAGTAAAAACCTTGTGGCTTGCACCTATCCGCTACCCGGCCCTGTCTGAAGCCTCTCCATTTGGGGGGAAAATTCCTTCCTGACTTCAAGGACACAGTGGTATTTTGTATGCAGTATTATTATGATTTAATCAGAATCTTAGAGTATTAATATACACATATTGGTGGTTTAAATTAGCATTATTGTGCACTTGATATGCATAATTATGGGGACTAAAGGGTTAAGTTAATGCTAGATAGTATACACTAATGACATTTTCTATGTATTTAACTTGCACGTTATTTAAATAATCATAGTATTGACACTTGGTTTAGATCATCCAAGTTTTGGTTGTATAAAAACGGTATCTACCGTATTTATGAAATTTGAGACAGCACCTAGGCATGTTATAATTACTTCGTATGGAGTGCACCAAGCTTGGGACTAATATATATATTCCATGAGAATCTGGTAAAACAGATTTACTAATCAACAAATAAATCCCATATATTTTGAGCTGCTCCCAATTTCAGAGTCTAACAAAGCATCTAATGAGGCCATAATATCCCTTTAAAAATGTTTCCTGTTTACACATGTTTATTGTTATATTTTGAGCTAAACATGACAAACAGGTAAATTAAAGCAATTCTTTTTTTGGTCCTTGTAAAGTAGATAATTAGATTGATAGTGCACAGATAATCCCCCTGTATAACACACTCCTGCTTATCTGTAAGCCAAAACACAACATAGAGGTCAAGAGTAGAGCAAATTTAACCCGTTCCACTACGACAAAAATTTGCCTGAGGTGAAAATTTTTTTTTGACATGCATCATTTTCCATTGATGTCTATGGGCGTCATTTCCGCTGCAAAACTCGCCATTTGCTCATCCATAGTCAAGACAGGAACTTGTTCAACGGTAATCTAATTACACGAACAGGAGGACCGCACTCCGGTAAAAAAAAACAGGTTTTTATTGCTGGGTACTGTAGGCCTATGTATTCCTACAGTACCCAGCAATAAAAACCTGTTTTTTTTACCGGTGTGGGGACGCTGCAGACTGTGCACCCGGCATTTTAGCGGAGCAGCCAAGTGGTGGTGAGTTTGAAGCGGTCCTAATTGGTTTTGTGGTAATCTAATTATCTACCTCACAAAGACCAGTCATGGAGTAGCTTTATCACAAAAAATATTAATAGATTTTTCATTATTAAAATAATAGGCAAAACATATGTTCAGCACAAGTCATATTTATTGAACTCATGTTCAACAAGGGTGTAGTCTCCTTTAATGATCTAAGAAGAGTATACAATAAGCATCTCTAATGGCTACATGAGGGTCAAGAAGCAAGTAAACATTTGTAATAAATCTTTCAAGGTACAAACAAGAAGTGCTTCAGTCCTGCTTTTGTTGATACAACTGAAACAGGAGACCCTGAATGAGTAGAACTCTGTCATTCTACACCACTACTGAGGCTTTTGTATTAAAATGACAGATGCATGGTCTTTGCTCCTAATTGTGCAGGTAAAACAATCCAGTTTAGGTCGTGAAATATAGATGGCAGGTGCAAAAGTCAAAATGTGCAAAATGGTTCTATTAAGATATTTTCCCTTTTGGAGTCTGAATTTGATACTACATCTCTAATAGATGTTTTCTCAATGGTCTGTTTCAGGATTGGGGTCCACAGACAATTACTAACTATAACAACTCGCACCACCCTGTACTAACAACCAATCATCAATTTGCTCTGATTGGTTTACTGCAGCAATGCTAAAGACAATTCTGATAGGTTCCCAAGTGTTACTATAGGAGGCAAATGTCATACGTACATGATTTGTTAATTCCCCACACATCAACAATGAATGCTCAGACACTGATGCTTCCACTGTAGCCATCTCCAGCAGAATCCTTTTAAATAGCTGTTAATGTATCAAAACACCTTTTATACTTTTGACACTGACATGCAATGTAAAATGCAACACCAGTAAAATAAGATGCACATTTATTCAGGGTTTCTTATCTATTTAGAGCTGAAAATAAATACTGAAATTCTTCAAATATCAGACAATGTTAGCTGCTTCAGGCACCAGCAGTATATTAGCTGCAGATTATTATAACAGCGGAAGTCTGAAGGGCTGTAAATACAGTAATGAGAGTGATTATAGCATCTGGCATGGCTGCAGCACAGTGTGTTCAATGGCTTTGTGCAGAAACAAACCGAAAAGGGATGGTTATGTAACTTTTATTATGCCCTTCAATGTCTTTTTGTTGTCCTTCTTTATGTTTGGTTAGGACTATAATAAGAATAACTTGGCATTATTAAGCAGCATGCCTTTTTCTTTTGTGGACTATTTTATAGAGCCAACAAATTATTTGAGAAATCAGCTGAATCTTCCACACAAATGGTTAAGTTTACAAAATCTGAGCCATATTCCTATTTGGAATATAATTCAAATGCAATTTAATAATGACATATAATTGCTATATATAACTTTGCCATCAATAATAGATTACATTAAAACACATAGAATACTCAAGATATAAAAGAGATCATACAATTTTCTGCAGTTATTTCATATTTCAGATACACTTAAAACTCTAAAACCAGAATTAAAGGAACAAATATAACCACAGACAGAAACAGAATGATCTGGCAACCAGATAGGAGAAGGGGAACAAGCAAGTGTGGTGGCATAATGCAGTCCTACCTTTGCACCGACTGATCTAAGATCTGTGACAACACTGCACAGCGACAGAAAGCAAAAATAAAAAGAAATGGAAAACAAAGTTAGAAAGCAACTCAGTAAGGGGGGGGGGAGAGAGAGAGAGAGAGCGCCATTTTAGGGCTAGTTAAACAATTGGCAGTTTCTACCAACAACAGTGTTCCAGTCCTTTTCCTCTGTTTCAGCTTGAATTACAGATAACTGAGATGGATAGAACCACACAAGGCTATCAGTCCTGGTGTGCACCACTAGGATTTACTGCAAACTCTGCACACTATTAGATGTCTGTTTCCATTAGAATTTACTGAGACAGAACTCACTTGTCTTTCGCTACCTTCTGTACTGTAGTAGGTTTATGAAGAATAATGCACATACTAGAGGCACATGGGTTCATAAAAACCAATTGGTCTGCAGGCGGAATCAGATATTTTTTTCAGTTTAGCCACACTATATGGTCAAACAACCATGGTTGGAGATAAATTGTTACAAGGAACCGTTGCAGCTCAACCAGTTACCCCATATATGCCGTGAATAAGTTCTTCAGGTTTTTCTATGGACTGATCAAGGCTAGTTCTGTTGCATCAGAATTTTTTTGCCATATGCAACAGCTGTTTAATGGGACCTACACTTCAAAAATAATATAGTTTGGTCTGTACTTGTAAACTGGGTATGTGTTGCCATCATACGAAACCCAAGTCAGCTTATTTATTCTAGACACACAGAGCAATAACATGGCATTTGCTCTATTTACATATGTTTGGTTTTGCAGGGAAGTAGGGAAAGAATTTAGCACTGCTCTATTGCGTAGATACTTTTTGAATAAAGCATAATCAGTTTTAGCTCCATATAGGAACTAGGCTCAACTCTCATAATTAAAAGGCATTCTCATGAACTGAACAGTTTCCATACACAACCACAATACATGCATTCTCTGCAGCTCATTTGTTCCTTGTAATTATAGCTTTCATCTAAAAGAATAGACATGTAAGATATATCTATTGCTTTTGTAATTTCTCGCACTGAACCAGAAAATGAAACCTCTTTCATAGTAACGGATTGTCAAAGAGAATGATAAAATAAGTTACAGATAATCCCAATGACTTATTACAAGTCTGCAGTTTAGAGAAGGGAGAGGTTTGTTTATACCAAGCTCATTATCAGTGACTCCAGAAGAAAAAACAAACCGGTTTTGAATATGTGAGCCTCAGAGTCTATGGTTCCGGTTGGCTCTCCATTGTGTTGTAATTTTGTTTACACCAGGATAGCCAATAAGTCTCTGAAATAAAGTCACAAATATAAATATTTCAAAATGATTCTACAAATTGTTAGTTTACTTGTTGTTTTTATTTTTATGTACATGTTTGAAAGATTCATTTTTAATACTTAGGGGCACATTTACTTAGTTCGAGTGAAGGAATAGAATAAAAAAAACGAATTTCGAATGTTTTTTTGGCTACTTCGACTACGACTTTGAAACGACCATTTCAAACTAAAAATCGTTCGACTATTCGACCATTCAATAGTCAAAGTACTGTCTCTTTAAAAATAACTTCAACAACCTACTTCGCCACCTTAAACCTACCAAGGTGCAATGTTAGCCTATGGGGAAGGTCCCCATAGGCTTCTTAAGCTTTTTTTGGTCGTAGAAAAATCATTCGATCGATGGCTTAAAATCCTTCGAATCGTTCGATTTTTCGTCCGATCGAACTAATTGCGGTAAATCCTTCGACTTCGATATTCGAATTGAAGGATTTACCTTCGGCAGTCGAATATCGAGGGTTAATTAACCCTTGATATTCGACCCTATGTTAATCTGCCCCTTAGTATATTGTGAATCAAAGTTATCTTTCCTGGAATTTAAATATCCATTTTCCCCAGGATACCAAAAAAATACTGACTGAAAGGCTACAAGTTTTTCTTTGTTTTTTTTGTTACTTATATGTTTTCTCCAGATCCTATTCCTGTTCCACATTCACACTGTTGGCTCCAGGGACTGTCAGCAGTACAGTGCCAAAAAAGGTGCATAAATACTATCTGAAAATATATTTTTTATTTTACACACTTATAGCAGAAAGAAACCCAAGTTACTATTTATCCACATTTTTCAGGCTCCAAATGTAATGAAACCTCTCCCTTGCCCTGTTTCACTGTAAAGGGATGGATTCTGGGACTTAAAGTGGGTTGTTCAACTCCAAACACTTTTTTCAGCTGAGTTGTTTTCATATTGTTCACCAGAAATAACTGTTCTCAATTGGTTCTCAATACAAAACATCCCTGAGTTTCATCAAAGACAGCTGTTAGAACAGATACAATAGTGTCTAATATTCCAAAGAAACGGCTGATTAATGTATCAACTAATGTAGACACTAAATTTACCAAATTGTAACAGTTCAGAATTTGCACCTGGATTACCGAGTTGCCAGACTGAAACACTACAGACAGGAACATTAAAGACATACTGACACCATAAAATAACCATTTTTTATATCCATAATAACATTATCTTTAAATGCTATTTATAATTTCATAAAAGTATTTGCCTGATGCTTTTGCATTACCTTTCCTACCCCCATGTTTGTGCAGTAGTTGTTGGTTAGCATTAGAAAATCTAACTGAGACTGAGATGGGACAGTCAGGTTGGCAAAACAGTCAGGTTTAGAAACTTCAAGTAATAATTACTTACAAAAGCAGAACTATCAGCAAAAAACGATCAACGTGACCAAAATGTAACTTTTAATATAGATTAATATTTTGAAAAAAAAAAATGTTTTTTGTGTCAGTATCACTTTAACCGTTAAAGTTTAATTTTGGAAAAACAAAAAATGAAAAGCAACTGAAAAAAAGTCTTATTTCTGGTAAGGATGTACTGAATACAGGATTCAGTTCAGGATTCGGCCAGGGTTCGGCTTTTTGGATCAGGTTTCAGAATCGGCCGAACCGTATCTGCATATGCAAATTAGGGGCAGGGAGGGAAATCACATGACTTTTCGTCATAAAACAAGGCAGTAAAAAAATTTTTCCACTTTTTTACTTTACCGCCCATAATTGTATATGATCAGGATTCGGCCGAATCCCAAATAGTGGATTCAGTGCATCCCTAATTTTTGGTGAATAATATGAAAATACCTCCAAAAAGTGTGGTGAACAACCCCATTAAGACTCCTTTTTCACCATCCTCTACCCTTGGACAATGAAGATCCCAGCTTTACAGTGACATTACCTGTAGTTTCATGGCACAAACCTAGACTGCTGTCTTCACCGTAACAATCCAAATACTGGGTTTTCAGGTTCTTATTATTATTGATTTATATAGCATTATGCATTATTTTCATCAATCCCTGTCCCTGTGGTGCTTACAATATAT
Organism: Xenopus petersii; assembly: GCA_038501925.1. NCBI lineage: Eukaryota > Metazoa > Chordata > Amphibia > Anura > Pipidae > Xenopus > Xenopus petersii. The sequence goes on from CM076673.1 coordinate 101,421,642, forward strand.
GATCCATATCACATTCAAGCAAATTATGGTCAATTTTATGAGGAGCAAATTAACCAACTTGTATGTTTTTGGAAGGTGGGGGGAAACCAAAGAAAACCCCCACACAGATACAGATATAACTAACAAAGTTATTTGCAAATAGGGCCCCTAACTGAAATCAAACCTAGAACCCCAGGCTATCCATTGCATCACCTTAGGTTTGCTTTGCAGACAAACCATCTATTCACATCCCTAAATACAAGGGGTAATTTAAAGCCGGTCTCGCTCCAAGGGGAGTATTTATTAATTATAGAGTTTTAAAACATATGCAAAATCCTGGCAATATGTAACAACTACTTTTCCTTACAATTGCTAGATGAGGTTGATAGGAAAGTTATAAACCTACTTTGCCCATACATTTTAACGTTTAGATTTTTTTTCTGACTGTGGGTAATAGATATATACTGAATTCTCCGACTTCCTCCACTATATTCTCCACTTTACTCATTGCAGGTACTACCCTTTGCTTATTAACCTCCAGGCCACCATTAATATATGTATATATAATCTTATAACCTTTGTAATAACTTTTCTATGACTTTGCCTGTAACTACGTTATCAAAATATTGCCCAACTACAGGTCCCAACTGAATCAAAACGTGTGTCATTCTGTAATATCCGACGTTTCGGTCCACATTTGGACAACGGCAGATATTACAAAATGACAATTAAATTATTAAACTTTTAAAGGGAGTGCTGGTCAGAAGATTTTTGATTATATATATATATATATATATATATATATATATATATTTTTTTTTTTTTTTTTCTTGTTATCTGGAATACATTTCAGTATTCCAGATAAAAATTTTAAAGAAGAACTCACAAAATTCTCTTTAGTGTAATAGCAACTACAGCAACAAAGGTACAGTATGCCCATGCAAACAAAATAATTTTATTCTATAAATTTATAAATTGAATTCATAAATTGTTGTGCAGTTCAGTAGGATATTGCTCCAGTGTGTTGTGTGTATGCAAGAAAAGCTATTGACTTTACGATGACCCTTTAACTCATCAGCAATAATGCATTTGTATGTGGGGGGGAGAAGATAGGAAAATGAAATGTTCATTGAAACAATCTAATTGCCCTTTCTGTGATCTTTAGACTGCGAGACCAACAATATGTTCATTTTAAGACATGCTATAGCCTGGAGATACTGTGCATTGGTTTATAGAGATATATACATTTTGAGTCATCGAGAGTGGTTTTTCGTAAAGCATGGCTTCAAATACACAAAGAATTTCAAATATAGCACTAATGCTACAAAACCTGTAAAAAGGGATGAGAATAAGGAGGTGTCTGGGGCTGCTGCCAGGGGGTCCCAAGTGCCACCTCCAATCACAAGGTAAACCAACACCCCCCCCACACACACACATACCTTATGCATGATGAGACAGAGGTTTCCAGCAGAGGACCTGGGTCGGCAGGGGCCCACCGGGTTTGCTCCTGGAGTCCCGCTGGCCCAGTACGATGCTGAATCCAGAAGAGACAAATCTGGATTGACAAAGTAAAAGTACTAGCAGGCAGAGACCCAGGAAGCTGATGTAGATGCAAGGCACATGGCTTAAGCTTCCTCCTGGGATAGGGTCTAAATCTTCCCAATAATTTATCTAAAGTTCCTGGATGAGTGGATCTATACTCCAGGATAGAGAATGAATTCAAGTATGTATGAAATCTAGTTAGTGAGGAGTCCTTGGATAACTTCAAGATGTACTTCAAGGGGTACTTCATTTGTTTTTAATTCATTCACCAGAAACTATTTTTTTTAATCTATTTTTCTAAATTGTAAATTTAAAGTTTTATTTTGCATCATGTGGTGTTTCCCAGTCCCATAAGCCATGATGCCAATTCTCTAAACTGTAATTTGCTACATTAGTTAATACATTTCTCAGCAGCATCAGAAGAATGTTATTAACTAATAGTAACAGTTGACCGAGCTTTAATAGTAAATCACAGGAAGTATGCTAGGGAAAGGATGACCTTGCAGCTGTTAAAAATTAATCAGAATTTAAGAATTTTAAAGAGTTGCAGAGTATGAATAGCTATGAAAGCATATGAGTCGAAAGTTCCTTACTGCATATCCAAAGAAAGTTGGAAACGTGGTAATGTTAAATTTAGGGAACTTGAAGAAATAGGGTTTTATAACCGTTGAGAAACTAGACCAGAAGAGGAAGAAGAATTTTACAGGCAAGTAACAACCTGTATAAATCATGCATTAAATTGGCACGATTGAAAGGAACATTATGGCACAGTAAAAAAGTGGCCGTCATAAATTTGGAGCACAACTCGCACATCCAACCCTAACTCATGCTTTATATTTCTGTGCCCAATCCACCCCTTCTCTGACATTATTAGAGGAGGCATATCTTATTCTCAAGTCCTGGGCTGACTCGCACATCACAAGTACATATATAAAGACTACTTTACGCATAAGATCAGAGCTCCCTTTAATTGCAGTGGAAATCATTCAACAGACAAGCTGTGTTGTCTGTAATCAATTACAGATATATAATCTTTATATTTCACCCAGAGAGCAGGCAAAGACTTAACTTAGTTCAGTAATTCAAGCACTGTATGTTTCACCTAAAACATATGCAATCTGAAGGCTGTTGGGCCAAACATTTAATGGTTGCATTTTTGCAATAAAACAATATGGTGAAGCCATTTGCTACCCCACACGCTCTACTTGTGAAACCATGTAAAAAGGTATCAATAGCAAGCATGGCATAGCTCAATATACACATATCTACTTTTTTTTTTTTTTTTTTTTTTTTTTTTTAAAGGAGTACCTTTTTTGTAAGCTATCTGTATATCCAGGTCAAATGCTTGCAACTTGCAGCATTTGGTTACCTTATTTTAGAGACAGAACAGATGTCTAATTTCCAATAGTAGCTTCAAAATGTACTATAGTTAAGTCCTTTCTGAAAAGATGTTATTTGATTATCTCTTTCCAGCAAGATGTAATTTCCAGTGTACAGCTTGCCTTCCTAAGAACTGGTAAATGGTAGACACGTTACACATGGATATATCTCGCTTACTCAGGCCTGACATGAAAGAAGACACCTCATACAGATAACAGTTATTGCTACTTTAACCCATTTATGTAATAAGAAAACAAAGAGATTCCAATAACTCTCCTAGCCAATTTTCCATATTAGGGTAAACAGAAGCCAAGCAACTGAACTGGATTCAGGGCCGGATTTACATAGAGGGCGCCCCTAGGCCCACTGAATTTGTCGCCCCTGTCACTTCCCCTTTATTCGTGCAAATTTTCATCATCAATGGGGAAATTTGAAAAATTATTGTATCTCCACTGCATTCCCAGTGTTTTTGAACCAATGTGGGTGTGGTTGGGCAGCAAGCCGCCCCCCTAAAATCCTGCCACCCTAGGCCCGGGCCTAGGTGGCCTTTCCACAAATCCGGGCCTGACTGGATTAAAGCCAACTTATTTTAGAGGAAAAAAAAGAGAGGAAAGAGAGAGAGAGTGCATCTACAGCAAACTTGTTTTTGTATGTATCACATCCACTACAGTGCTACAGAATGATTACAAATTATTCTTGCTTTTTTCATAACAATTTTGGCAACACCCCAAATCCTGCTATGCTAGCAGTTACTGTTAAGGGGGTTTTCTTATACATAAATCTCAGACAATGAGTTACTGGTTGCATCATCAAATATCAGCCATAAAAATATGTATGTACAATAAACATTTTAGTTCTCTATGTTTGGTAATCCTAAGTATATATAGTACAGCCTGCTATACAAAAGACTCCTGCCATTCATATTTATGATGTTTTCATTTGTGCACCTACATGTGGAAGCTTGTAGCAATTTATTAAAAAAAATCGTCAAAAAACATTGGTATTGTGCTGCTGTGGAATTTTCCATCTATAGAAGTCTGAGATCTGTATAAACCTATTTATATTCAGTATTGCTGTGCTTTTCAATTATGTAAAATATACATTTTGGTAGGGGGAACATATCTTTCTACAGAAGTGAAGTTATACAAAAATGCAGGCAGATTTAGAAAAGCTGGAAGAGGCTGCAAAGAGCACAACAATATCAAGTACAAGGTACTGTGTTACAAAGAAAAATAGAAGCAAAGGTTAATCACTGGGGAGTGGCAAATGTTAGGCACCCCCAATAATAATAATCACGTTATACCCTGGGCCAGTGCTCCTCACAAGCACCACAGTGAACTCATCTTCTTCAGCTTTATTGTTCTTCATTGGCCACTGGTCTGCTCATGAGTGAGAAAGCAATGTTTTTGTTTAAAGTTCAGCTTTCTACTCTTCTCACATGTATATTTGATACAAAGAAGATTGTTCTGTGGTACTGTCTCAGAAGTACTCTGGGGTATTAGGCAAGTTATCATAATCCCTCAGGGATGCCAAGATTTTGCTTTATATTGACTGTATGGCAGATGGCGTCCCCGTATTTTGGAGCTTTCTGGTTACGGATCCCCATAGCTATAAATCAAAACAAATCTGCAGTACAGTAAGAAGCCCTGTGTATAATGTAACATGAGCGCTGTTAAATTGTGCATTCGGGTGCAGGGGATCCTTTAAAAAAAAGCCAATGGATGATAAAATGTTTGTGCAAAAGCCCTAAGACTACATCATTGGTTCTTTTTTTAAGAATAAAACATGTTAGGACATTAGCCCCTCCAGGGCTTGCCCTAAAAAATTAATTACTAAATAGTTTGAGAAGTATGAATAGTTGGTACTCCAGTCTGTTAGTGCCTCCAGCACAGGATTGGTCATAAGACAGAAACCTGAGCGAGAGAGAGACGGGTGCAGCATACAAAGCGGTATAAAGTGGATGCCACAACTTCAGTACAACTCTGGCACACAGTTTCAGGGCCTCTTCAACTCTCATTTAGTGAACTTCCCATCTAAAACAAGTCACAGCCATCCCAGTTTACTAGATCAGAATAGATTTCAAAGCCAATCAACAAAGCCAATACCATTGATTCTGGACAATTTTGTTCCAACTTTCCAACAGAATCCCATTCCACTGTATACTTCAAGACTAATTTTTTTTTTTTTTTTAATTTTAATAAACCAACATGACAGGCCTGTATTACACCCCTCAGGGTTACTCTTTATATATAATTAAACTTTTCTGTAATTGTTAGCTGAGGCATACCAGTACTTGAAAGTTACTTTGGAAGAACCACGATTATATACTTTGTCATTAAAGATTCATCATAATTTTTGGTTTGGGTCAAATCCACAGTTCTCAAGAAAAGTTTTTTTTTTCTTTGCATATTACATTGTGTTATTTAGTTGTCCAAAGAGTTTAATTGTGTTTACCGGAACCTAAACCTCATCCATTGGTGGCCATAGCCAACTCCTGCAAAACGTCCTGGGATTAATTACAATCTAGAATCAAATCCTGTATTCCTTGAAAGCCTATACTGTATGTTGCAAATATTGACTCCATCATTACCACATTTTTATGTACCCTGAAATTAAGTTTTCCTGGAAATGTTCTTTATTTGTGGTCTAATGCAGGTAAGCAGATTTTAAGTTTTCCCAGAACTTATGCTGATTTTTTGTGGTTCGAGGAAACCATAAAAACAGAGTACTGTCATACTGTTGGTAAGGTTTGTCTTACTTTGTACTTTTCAGGTGTGGAATATTTTACCTATAAAATAGTGATGTACAGGTTGAGAAAAATTCGACCTACTCCCAACCCGAACCCGTGCCTGGCTTCCCCCCTTCAATTATAGATCTACTCCGCCACGTCAATGTCACAAAAGGGGCAGGCGAGCGCTTATAGTTGGAAGCCGGCAGTGTAAGGTCACGGGAGGGGAGAGCAGGCAGAAAAGCTCAACGCAAACCCGGCAGGGACCTGCAAATGGTACAGCGAGTTTGGCCCAAACCCCCCCCCCAACCAGCGGGTAAACCCGTGGGTATCTGGCCCGCTCATCACTACTATAAAACCATTATTCAGAAAGGGCCAAAGAATGGTAAAGATATTTCCCTTAATATCCTATTTTAATAAAGTTCTCAAGGTCCCCTATGCAAGTAAATTAGCACTGGTCTTAGAATGTGCCATTGGAATATACTCCTCTATACAGAAAAAATGTGCTCATGAAAAATTGAGTTTTGGCTTGATTTTTTGAAAATTTCTCCAAAATCCATATTAGTCCCGCCTATCTGTTTCACTTCCAGCCTACTATCACATGCTGTGCAGGGGAGCCACCAGTACTCCGGAAACTGCACTGTAGAATGAGAACTAATCAACAACTAGGCAGATCTGACAGGGAACTGCAGCCTGCAAGGCTGTGCTTGGCTACCTACTGTGCTTCTGGCAGGTACCAATAGGATATGTCCATCATCCCAATAATGGGTATGTTTTTAAAGATAATGATCATTTTAAGCCAGATTGAAACTAACAACATTCATTATTGCCTACAAGATTGTGGGGTTTCAATTATGCTGTAAGTCTCCTTTTAAGAAACGGTTCAGTGTAAAAATAAAAACTGGGTAAATAGATAGGCTGTGCAAAATGTTTCTAATATAGTTAGTTAGCCAATAATGTAATGTAAGGATGTATACATCCATGTAAGGTTGGAGTGAGTGGATGTCTAACATAATAGCCAGAACTCTACCTCCTGCTTTTCATCTTTATTGTTTTCCACTGACTGGTTCAACTGGTTATCAAGCAGTAACCAAGCAGAGACTTGGGGGGGGGGGGTCATATCTGTTGCTTTTGAATCTGAGCTGAATGCTGATGATCAATTGCAAACTCACTGAACGGATATGTACCATGTGGCCCCCCTTCAAGTCACTGAATAGCTCAGAGTTATAGAGCTGAAAAGCAGGAAGTAGTGTTCTGGCTATTATGTTAGACAGTCATCCAAGCCTTTATACATTACATTTTTGGCTAACTATATTAGACACATTTTTTATTTTGCACAATGTTTAAAGCTCAATGTCTCACATAAAATACTGAAGTGTTTCTAACAAATCTAAAGAAAACCTGCAAAGCGAAATCCTTAGAACTCTGGGTAGGAATGCCACCTTTTCAATTGAGGGGAAATGGGCTGGGGGGCAGGGTGGATAATGTCGGGTGGGGCAGTGGCATTGGGGGATGGGCCAGTGACTTTGGGGGAGGGCTGATGACATGGTGATCAGTGATCAGTTATCAGTTGATCACGATCTCATTAACTTCAATGTCCTGTTCGGATTTTCTAATTTGGAAATCCAGACAGGCACTTCCAAATACAGGGCTGTTCGGGTGAAATCTGGACAGGTGGTAACCCTACCTCCGGGCAACAGACTATTAGGTTGATTCAACACTGGACTTTTCTCAGTGGCATTTTAAATTGCGGCTGCCTATACGTGACACCAAGGGGCAGATTTATCAAGGGTCGAATTTTGAGTTCATGGGAATTATTTAAAACTTCCATGAACTTGAAATTCGATCAATTGTAATTTTTAAAAAAAATTAAATTTTTGAAACTCTGGTGAATGGGATCGACCCTGAAACTAGAATCGAATTTGTGAAAAAAAACTCTGTCAGGAAGGCAGCAACAACAAATTGATCCCAGGACGTCCCCCATAGGCTAAAACAGCAATTCGGCAGATTTAAGGTGTCAAATTCGAGTTCTTAAAGGGCCAGTGTATGAAAATGTTGAAAAATCTAATTAGAATCTTTAAAAAATCTCGAATCAAATTTTATCAATTCCCAAGTCGAATTTGACCCTTTTGGCCATAAAACTCAAAAATTCAATTTGGAATTCAAAAATTCTAATTTTCCCTTCAACCCTTGATATATCTGCCACCAAGAGTACTAATACTCTTCAGCAGTACATTGGTGATTGTTAAAATGTTGAATGTATAAAATTATAAAAATTAAAAACTGAGGGTAACACTTGCATCACAACGTTTTGTACAAGCATTTATAACAAGTCACAGTTCACAGTTTGATGTCACTGGGGACAAGGTCATACAATAAGGCAGTAAATGGACTACTTCGTAACCCGTAGTGGTATCATAAAACTTAGGGGCATATTTATTATGCTGTGTAAAAAACTGTGGGATAATACTTCACACATTTCCAGGCGTCGCCATGTAAAAAAACTTTTTTACGCGTTTATGAGTGACTTCCCCAGAACAATGTTAAATAACGTCCTCTAGTGTTTTGCATGGCCTAAAATTACACACACCTTGACAAACTCACCATTTATTTTACACAGCTTTTTCAGTGAATTTCTTTTTACACAGCATAATAAATATGCCATTAAGACTGTATAGGTATTCCTCTTTGCTGACCAGGAGTAGAAACATTAAATAATCATTAACTAAAATTCAACTCAAAATACAACTCATGTAAAAGTGGAATTATACCTTTAAGTTATTTAGTATTTTGAAGATAACTCATTCTGAATTTATTATTATTAACTGGTCAAGATTATTCTGCCATTTCTGGCTGTCCTGGACCGCAACCTACCCACCTTTTACATATACCAAAAATATGTAAAAAAATTTAAAAAAATACAATACAATGTATGCAGCTTAGTTTACCCAATAAGTACAAGGCACCTTTATTATTACAGGGAAAATAAATAATTAAAAAACATGGAGTATGCCTAAAACAAAAGATTGCCTTTTCATACCTCTGAATTTTCTAGATAATGGATTTCAAGATAATTAATCCAATACACATAAATCAAAAGGCAAAAAGATGGCAAATTGTCTTAGAATACTGCTATCTAAATCAAATTAAAAGTTCATTTTAAAGGTTAACTACCCCTATAACTGCATTCTATCTGGTCAAATGGCAAGATCTTTACTGAATGAAAGAATTATTTTATTTGCTTGACCCCAAACTATCAACCAGGGTCACCTCATTAGCTTGGCACTTGGGGGAAAGAATGTATGATTTATTACTTCTTGTAAGAAAAGGTCTGGAAGTCATACCACACATTCCATTTGCTCCTTCACTGGGCAAACATGGTATATGCCAATATCTACTCCCCTTAAGAACATTTGTATGCAGAAGAAAAGAAAAGAGCAATTTACCTTTCCTGTCACATATTTATTGTTGCAAGTGGGCAGCTGCAACCCTTTAACTTTTATAAGCAAAATCACTAAAACACACACACATGTGGGGGAGCCAAGAAGAGATCTGTTAACCATGTTTACTCTGATTTCTCTGTAAACACTAAGATCACCACCTGTAGTACACACATTTACCAGCACTGAACACAACATAAAGAAAGAACATATAGTATAGCTCTTATTTATAAAAACATACATAGTCATTAACAGTCCTACACAGTATATTTGCAGATTGATAGGTTTTAAACTACATTCTGGAATTCATCTTCTAACTACATGTAAAGGCGTGCCAACACCAATTTCTATACGTATTATATACTATATTTTTCTATATTCTTGTGATGAACTTCTTGGCTCCATAGTGATACAGGTTTACAAGTGTGGGAGGTCTATAGTTCCAAACAAATGGAGGGTTTTCAAAAACTCATCCCTGGATATTATTATATGTTCCAGTGTTGTCACAAAAGACATTTCAAAAAGGTGTAATCAATCCCTCTTTCTTCTTGGTAGAGCTTGCAAAATAAAGCTGGCCATAGATGCAAAGTAAAGTAGTAAAAGAACAAATCAGCCTATGTTCTGCCCCATGACAGCAATCGTACGAAAGTTATGTCCGACAAAGCTGGTGACAGTCTCCCACTGAAAATCTTCAGATCGGCAAAACATGCAGAGAAATTATCGGCAGCAGACAGAATTCTTTTAACCGGTCCGATCAACTGAATGACCGATCTCCGTGGGACGAAAAATGTCAAGACTCTCCACAAACGGTCCGAAAATCGTACGAATCAAGCATTGGTACGATCAGATCTTTGAGTCTATGGCCAGATTAAGTCTTTTGTGCACACTTCTTAGAATAGTGTGCACATTTTTAAAAAACTGGTGTATGCACATCAAACTATATGTTTTCAAACAAAATTCTGTGTGCACCACAATTTATTGTCTCAAAATTTGTGTGCACGCTCCGAAGCACACAGTTTAAGGTGGTCATAGACTAAAAGATCCACTCGTTTGGCGACATCGCCAAATGAGCCGATCTTTCCCCGATATGCCACTAACGGGCATGGCTATATTGGGGGTAATCCGAACGCTTGGCCCTATAGCCGAACGATCAGATTACGATGAGAGCACAATGGGCTCCGGTGGGATCGGTCGGGACAAAATCAAACCTGTCCGATCGACCAAACAACCTATCTCCGCCGGACAAAAAATGTCAGGACTCTCCACACACAGTCAGTAAATCATACGAATCCTCGATTTGTACGATAAAATCTTTGAATCTATGGCCACCTTTAGAGGGAACAGAAGTTGTAACACTGTCTAACTAAAGACATTTTAAACAAATACAAGTTTTCAGTTTGTATTAGTTGGTCTGTACCTTAGGTGGGGGGGGGGGCTGCAAGTAACAGCCCCAGTGGGCCACTGTTGCACCATTCCAACACTGTTCCTTCTTACATGTATCATTTCTTTTAAGTAGAATGAAATGTATTAATGCTAAGCTGGCCATAGATGTAAAAATTTTTAAAAGATCTTTTCGTTATCGTGAGACCATGATTATCTCGAAACGATCGTTCAAATGTACGATGTGTCCATCAACTAAAAAGACCATTTCAGGCGATATTGCCAGGAAAACTGATGGTAGCTGCCTGCTTGGCCGTGCAGACATAGATAGATTGCACAGATTGAGACCGATAAATTTTGTTTAACCTGGCCGAACAAGTTTCTGACAAATGCCGGATGAAAAATCGTAAGATGCACGATCGTTCGATTCCCACTAACTTCATAATTTGATGGATTGGTCGGATTGCACTGAAATTGATCGTTCACCAACGAAAAATCTTTGCGTCTATGGGGACCTTATGTTAGTGCCTCTGGAGAGGCCTCCCTGCACCATACTGAAGCAAACCACTATCCCTTTCAATACTTCCCTATTTGCCTTACCTGTTTTAAAACAAATACTACATCCTACTGCAGTTGGTGGGAACCATCTTGTGCCACCTACACAATCAATGACCTGGAGCGTCCACAGTTGAAGCTGGTTCTGGTTTGGATTCAGCTGTGAATACTCCTGATGCAAGATCTCTGAACGTGCCACAATATTGGGCCCACCACCATCGCTGCATTACTCTGGGGCAGTTTTGGGGGTGCAGTGAAGCAGTTCAGGATGGAGGCTTCTTCAGGATTATTACCTTATATAAATACTTTTTGTTTTCCTTTACTCTCTCCCAACTACAAGATGTGGGCCTGTTCCAACTACATTAGAGTACACTGCTTCTGTCAGCTTATAATAGATTGGTGAAAAAGGAAAACTTGTGAAATTTGTAGGGCTATATATTTCAACGCAACTTTGCTCAACTAACTGTATTGAAAGGGGTTGTTCACCTTCAAACACCTAGTTGTTTTCAGTGTAAAGTGTCATTTTTCACCTTCTAAAGCAGCTCTGAGAAGGGGGTCACTGACCTTGTAAACCAGTGGTGCCCAAAAGGTAGATTGGGATCTACCAGTAGATCTTTAGCTGGTGATCAGTAGATTCCACGACAACAAACAGCTTGTCTAAATTACCCTCCTATTTCATGCTTTTTAATGTTACATTAGAAATAGTTTTTTGTTAAATAACAGCTAACAGTGCTTTTATGGATGTAGATCATCATGGGACAACATCACTAAAAGTGAAGTATGGGCACTCCTGCTGTAAACTGTTCTAAATTGATACATTTAGTTGATGCGTTTCTTGTCTTTGTCCGTGCGGAGTAGCATTCTGGATTTTATTAAAGGCAGCTTTTATAATTGATACAATAGTTGCTAATACTCCAGAGATGCTGCTGAGAAATGTATCAACTTAAGCTGGCCATAGATGTTGAGATTTTTAAAAGATCAGATTGTGAGACCATGATCTTCTCGGAACGATCATACGAATTGTCCATCAACTAAAAAGACCAATATGCCAGGAAAACAAAGGGGAGCTGCCTGCTTGGCCCTGCAAACATAGATAGATTGCACTGGGACCGACAAAGATTTTTTGACCTGGCCGATCAATTTCCTGACAGATGTCGGCCGAAAAATCGTAAGATGTACGATCGTTCGAATCCCACTAACCGCACGATAAATTTGAAGGATTTGTCGGACTTCCCTAAAATCGGTCGTTCAGGAAGAGAAATCTTTGCGTCTATGGGGAGCTTTAATGTTGCAAACTTGTAACAGTTGTGAGTCTGCACCTGAATTACTGAGCTGTCAGACTGAAACAGCAGAGACAGGAACATTCAACTTTAAACTTAGATTTTGGAAAAACAGTAAAAAATAAATAATGGAAAGTAAATTAAAAAAATTCTTTATTTCTTAGAAACAATTTTGAAAACAACTGAACAGAAACAAAGTTTTTAGAATGTGAACAACCCCTTAGCGGAATGCTACTATGTATGGCTATCCCTAAGGGTGGTGGCACACAAGATTCGGGGGAGATTATTCGCCCAGCGACAAATCTCCTCTTCTTTGGGCAAGTAACCTGCCCAAAATGCCTTCCCAAGTATGTGAATTGCCGGGCGAGATGGCATTTGGTTCGCTTTGTTTTCCATAGTTGCCTCACAAGGAAACTTTCGGTGATTTAGGAAAACCAAAGCGAACCGTATGCAATCCTGCCGCTGGAAAGGCATTTCGGGGAGATTAGTCACCTGAACAAGAGGAGATTTGTCGCTGGGTGACTAATCTCCCTCGAATGTTCAGGTGTGCCACCAACCTAAATGTTATATTTTTAAAATAAGGCTGTATTATATTGGGAATGTAATCTTTGCAAAAAAAAAAATTACACCTATGGCTTATGGCACCCTGCATTTTTAAACAAGACTTTGGCCTGAAAATTCAAACACGGGTGTCATCTGGCCGCAATCCACCCCCACTTGCAAAGGGACAGGTGAATTGCATTCCTGTCACTACAAACAAGGGACGACCACAGACAAAAATGTCATATTCTCTGTTTTGAACTAGAAATATGTCCCATTTGAACCTCTGGTTGGCAGCCACAAGATGCTACTACATGTATGGGATCTGTCATCTGGAAACTCGTTATCCAGAATGCTTTGAATTACAGAAAGACCATCTCACATACACTCCATTATAATGAAATAATCCAAATTTTAAAAAATAATTTACTTTTTCTCTGTAATAATAAATCGGTAGATTGTACTTGATCCAAACTAAGATATAATTAATCCTTATTGGACGCAATACCAGCTTGTTGGATTTATTTAATGTTTACATTATTTTCTAGTTGACAAGGTAAGAGCCAAATAAAAGAATGATCCATTATCCAGAAAACCCCAGGTCACGAGCATTCTGGATAACCGTTCCCATACATGTACAGTAAAAATGTAAATTAATTTGGACTGCACTGGATCTCAACGTACTAGGCTCCAAAAATGAATAACACATTATAAACGCTAGGCTCTGAATATGAGACTTGCCAGTGTAGCTGTCATGCAAGTATTGGGCATAGTCAGAAGTACAACTGTCACCACTTGAATCACAGCTTCTGTCAGAAATTACTTAATCATGAACAGGAAATTAGAAAGGAGATTTGCCCATTTGGATGTCATGCTGCCCTGCTTCTTTCAACAGGTCATTGCAAGGTACTAATACATCACTTTAATCAGGGATGCTTAGAAACATGATCCAGTGCATCACTGCATGAATATTAACCACTAAATGTTTAAAATGTTGGTAACAATGCCAGGAAGGCAATCCTATTTCTACGGCTAGTGTCAGAAGGTGTGTTTCATCCACCAAAAAATAAAAAGAAAATCCGCTGACTCCCATCCCATGTTAACACATTTGCATGTTCCCATATCAGTGTAAAGGTATTGGATATTGGCACAAAAACTCATACTTTTGCATTTTCACAGAAAAATCTGTACTGTGTGTGTGCACCCTGACTAACAGATGTCAGTCCATCTGTAAAAACTAGATGGAAAGCATCAGATTTCCCTTTCTTTGGAGGGAAAAAAAAAAATAAACATGTGACACTAACCCTAATATCACCAATAACAAGCATCTGTTGGCACTAGGTCACACATCCCATTTTTAAAGGGACATATAGAAATAGAAAAAAAATATAGCAATAAAAGCAGAGGAATTTCCTCAAATCACATTGATTTAGAGGTACAGGTGTGGGATCCGTTATCCGGAAACCCGTTATCCAGAAAGTTCCGAATTACGGAAAGGCTGTCTCCCATAGACTCCATTATAATGAAATAATCCAAATTTTTAAAAATGATTCCCTTTTTCGCTCTAATAATAAAACAGTACCTTGTACTTGATACAAACTAAGATATAATTAATCCTTTTTGGAAGCAAAACCATCCTATTGGGTTTAAGGTTTACATATTTTCTAGTAGACTTAGGGACACATTTACTAAGCTCGAGTGAAGGAATCGAAGTAAAAAAACTTCAAATTTCGAAGTATTTTTTTGGGTACTTCAACCATCGAATAGGCTACTACCACCTTCGACTACGACTCGGACTAAAAATCGGTCGACTATTCAACCATTCGATAGTCGAAGTACGGTCTCTTTAAAAAAAACTTTGACTACATACTTCGGCAGTTTAAACCTACCAAGGTACAATGTTAGCCTATGGGGACCTTCCCCATCAGTTTTCTAAGGTGTTCTTGATCAAAGGAAAATCTTTTGATCGATTAAAATCCTTAGATTCGAAGGATTTCATTGTTCGATCGTAGGATTTGCGGTAAATCCTTCAAATTCGATATTCGAATTTGTAAGATTTTACTTCGAGGGTCGAATTTGAGGGTTTATTAACCCTCGATATTCAACCCTTAGTAAATGTGCCCCCTAATGTATGAAGATCCAAATTACGGAAAGACCCATTATCCAGAAAGCCCCAAGTCCTGAGCATTCTAGATAATAGGTGTACTATGAAAATGCTGGTTATGGCAGAAAGCAGCAACTATGAAAAATGAATAACGCCCTAGCTGCAAGTCACAGATCCCCAAGAGATCTGCTTATCTTAAATTGTTACAATTGTATCTTTGCTTATCTTAAATTGTTACAAACGTATTGAAGAGCACCTGCCACATATTCTGGGCTCTCTGCCAAAAGCTATTCAGTGCAGGAGATCAAAGAGAAAGTCAGGACAGTTCTGTAACAATCCTGAACTGCGGGTTGAGCTGTCAAAATTGGGACTCTTTCGCGAAAAACGGGACAGTTGGGAGGTATGCTAAACTCAGCAATTTTCAAGCTATATGAAGATGGTATCTGCTTTTGGGAACAAACCAAAGAACTAATGGCTTGGAAGATTTATTATAATACACTATGCTATTGGTCATCCAAGCCTGTATTTGTTCTTGTATTTTTTTTTCATTACAATTTATTTTTATTTAGGAGTCTGATTCAATACATATTTGCCAACTCCAGGCACCCAAAATTGCTTCTGATGCTTTGTCAGTCAGACCAAACTGGCAACATGCACAGATTTTCACAGTTATATTGATTTCTGACCAAACTGTATGTTTTCCTGTTCTTATGTCATTACATAAAACACAACATTTTTATTAATCATGGTGGAATCCCACCAAAGTTGATCAACCAAAATGAAAAACCAGCTGACTGATGATGCATATCATTTCACTGGTCAACCAATAAATCTACTGTTCATGCTCTCCACAACTTTATGTAGTGACCCAGCAATTCAGTACATAAAGTAAATTTGCTCATTCGTGTCTTTGTTCATACTGTACTAGCATCTACCTATGGGACAACTAATCAGATATCTGGAACTTCAGTCCCCATGTTGCTATTTTGAACATATTTACAAAGTGAGCAGTGAGGTCTATCGAAATT
The DNA here is from genome assembly GCA_038501925.1 of Xenopus petersii. Classification (NCBI taxonomy): domain Eukaryota; kingdom Metazoa; phylum Chordata; class Amphibia; order Anura; family Pipidae; genus Xenopus; species Xenopus petersii. The sequence continues at coordinate 101,437,598 of CM076673.1, forward strand.
CAAGTGTATCAATATTTTGCAGGTCAGTTTATATTATTATAATACACAAAAGCAATGAATATCTTGTAAATTATATAGTGAATAAAGTACCCCCGCTTGTAAAATATAGGGATATTATAAGTTACAGAGGAGTTTCATGACCATATAAAAACACAAGGCAGAAGGCCGAGTGTTTTTATACAGGTCATGGAACTCCGAGGTTACTTCTAATATCCTCATATTTTACAACTGGGGGTACTTTATTTATTATAATCAGTGAGTCATGCGACAGAAATGACATCAGAACTCACCGTTTATAACTGATGACATCAGAATATGAGATATTCATGGCTTTTGTGTATTATATCCTTATAAATGGTGACTAGTGATGTCATCAGTTATAAACGGTGAGTAGTGATGTCATTTTTGTCACATGACTCACTAAAACTTGTGTATTATAATAAATAAAGTACCCCTTGTTGGAAAATATGAGGAAATTAGAAGTAACCTCAGAGTTCCATGACCTGTATAAAAACACTCGGCCTTCGGCCTCGTGCTTTTATATGGTCATGGAACTCCTCGGTAACTTATAATATCCTTATATTTTACAATAGGGGGTACTTTATTCACTATATAATACATACTGTATCTTTAGGGATGCAGCAAGCTTTTTTTAATCTATTAAGATCTAAGCAGGATCCTTCAAGTTAGAACAATTGCATTTTTATAAAATACAAGTGTACAAGTAATGTAATCTACTTGTGCTTAGATTGTAAGCTCCAATGAAACAGAAACTGGTGTTAATTGTAGTAGTTAATAGTTATAATAGCACTTTTGTTAATGCGTAGATGTGCACAGGCATAAGTAAAGGGCTGATGTATTTGATGTAATTACCAGTGGTCCTGTAGGATGCAAATAAGAACAGAACAGTTGCAATTATAAAATCGATGCAACAGATTCATCCTTGTCGCCATTCACTCAGAGGCATTCAGATGCAAATATACAGCATGAGTAATTTGCTTGGTTTATCTGCTTCTAAGCAGTAATGATTATCATCAGAGAGAAATTGAATTTATCAATGACACTTGTGCCATACTCAAAAAGAAAAGTAAAGAGACCCTGAAAATTGATCTACCGATATATTGTGACCATAACGGTAATGTCACACATGGAGATTCGGGGAGATTTAGTTGCCCTGTGACTAATTGCCTCTTCTTTGGGGCGACTAATCTCCCCAAACTGCTTCCTCCTGTCTTCCGCCTGTTACAGTGAGAAAATACCTGTGGCATGGCACTCGCGGCGCTTCGTTTTCCGAAGTCTGAAGTTTTCTTGTGAGGCAACTTCGGAAAATGAAGTGCCGCGGCTCAGTTCACGGGCCATCTTCAGATGCTTTGGTAGTCTTCCTAATGAGATCGGTGCTTCGACAATTTTCTTCATTTTCACGCATGCACAGTCGCGAAACAGAAAATTGCTCCAACTACGCATGCGCAAACATGCCCCCAAACATTTTCACCTCAGCAAATCTGGTCCTCGTTGCAAAAAGTTTGGGCACCCCTGATTTAAACATAAAAAAACCCAAAAGACTTGTTTTGCCTCCGATACGGATGAATTATACCTCAGTTAGGATCAAATAAAAAGGTACGGTTATATTATTACAGAGAAAAAGCAAATACGTTTTTGACATTTAAATTATTTTTTTAAAGTACAGTTTATGGGAGAACAATAATTTGAACAATTTAGAACTTTCTGGTTAATGGATTTCCAGATAATTGATCTTTACAGAAAGAAATTATTCTAAACGTGACATGTATACAATACAAAAAAGAAAAAAGGAACAAAGCCCCATGACAATGCACTCCCAGCCATTATGGGTAAAGGAATAGTGACATGGCAGGTCGGAAATGACTTGATATTCAGCCTATAACCCGAAGATCTTGTTGAGCTACAACTTTCACATTCTCCCTGACATTTTTATTGACAGTAATCAGCTGATACACATTATATTTTGTTTTGTGAGTACATGGATTTAGGTTTCTCTCAAATTAGGGATGCATCGAATCCAGGATTCGGCTGTATCCATCTGCCCGACAAAAATCCGAATTTGCATACTCAAATTAGGGGCAGGGAGGTAAATCACATGACTTTTTGTCACAAAACAAGTAAATAAAAAAAATGTTTTCCTCTTCCCACCCCTAATTTGCATACGCATTTTATGTTTAAATTATATTATGCAAATTATGATTCGGTTTCGGTATTCATCTGAATCTTTCGCAAATGATTCGGTCGAATCCAAAATAGTGGTTTCGGTGAATGACTACCTCATATAACATAGCTTTGACCTATAGCAACTTGCATGCAGTGCTAAAATCCCCCAGAAGTCAGTATGTGGCCAGGCCTTTGAGAGGTGAAGCTTTCCAGGTGTGTTTGGATACCAGGGATGGGATGAGGCTTCTTCCCCTCCTCTCTCACTGAATAATCAAAGCCAACAAGATCCTCACAAAATGACAGGCTCGTCAATATCAGGGAAGGGCAGGGGGGAAATGTAAAATATGTCTATAATGCCTGAGCTTTCAGCTGTCGCAATTACTACAACTGATAAGTTTTAAACTACGAATTGTCTGGACACAAAGTTGTACAGTGTGAGGAGTCGAACCATTAACAAGCACACAACCACCCGCCCACCCCTAGAGGGATGTTTAATGAGCTGTTTTGTTGGGAGAGAGAGAAAGAGACAGAGAGAAGCGCCCACCTCCGACTGCAAACATGACTTATACGTGCTCTGAGCTTGGTAATGAAATACAACAGAGAAGCTTTCCAGTCACTTACCCATCCATGGCCCAGAGGACGAGAGAGAAATCAGGAAGAAAGGGAGACAGAGCCGGAGAGAGCCAGTGCAAAGTAGAGAGCAGAGGCGGAGGAAGAAGGAAGATGAGAGGAGGAGGCAAAGGCAGGCACAGAGGTGCGACCGGAGCCCGAAGGAGGAGGAGGAGGTGGGGGAAGTAGCGTTTAACAGCTTCACTGCCGGGGATTCCCACAAAGCACCAACTACACAGGAGCCATTACTGACTGACACACAAGTGTCACCAGTACCCCATGTAAAGCCAAGGTTCGTTTCTGTCGGAGGAATGGGCCGCAGTTATCTCAATTGGGCTAGTACTACAGCAAGCTGAGGCACAACTTTATTAAAAAACTTAAAGAGTTTGAGTGAAATTAGTTTAAGAAAAAAACAACGCACGTGATGGATATTTTGCTGCTAGAACGGTGTATGGATACAAGTTTCTAGGAGATACTAATGCCCCCTACCCACCCTCAGTATTGCCCAACCCATGGAACCCAAGAGAAGCTAGAGAAACTAGTATATAGGAGGCTCATCCTCACAAACATACTTTTATGGCATTTTTGGGGCTTTAGTATACCATTGTGAGGGCTGTTGTAATAACGCAATCACAGGAACCTGTTTATTAATAAGTAGAGACGGGAAAGATGCAAATATGTATGGTGTTTCCAGCATGAGATGTTTATAAAATAGGGATGCCCCAAATCCAGGATTCAGTTCAGGATTCAGCCTATTTGAGCAGGATTCGGCCGAATCCTTCTGCCAGGCCTAACCAAATCCTAATTTGCATATTCAAATTCGGATGGGGAGTGAAATTGCGTGATTTTTGTCACAAAACAAGGAAGTAAAAATGTTTTCCCCTTCCCACCCCTAGATTTGGATTTGGTTCGGTACTCTGCCGAATCTTTCTCAAAGGATTCGGGGGTTCGGCCGAATCCAAAATAGTGGATTCGGTGCATCCCTAGTCTAAAAATATCCTGTGGCTGCAATGCATTCAGCACAGACTCTTAAACTGTAATTTGGGAGCATCATTTATGAACCTTATCAGCATTATTATTAATGAGGTGATCCACCTTTAAAGGGGTTATTCGCCTTTGAGAACTTTTAGTTAGATGTAGAGAGTAATATTGTGAGACAATTTGTAATTGGTTTTCATTTTTTATTATTTTAGGTTTTTGAGTTATTTAGCTTTTAGCAGCTCTTCAATTTGCATTTTAAGCAATCTTGTAGCTTGGGTCCAAATTACCCTAGCAACCATGCACTAATTTCACTAAGAGACTGGAATATGAATAGGAGAGACCTGAACAAAAAGTTGAGTAATAAAAAGTAGCAATAACAAAACATTTGTAGCCTTATAGAGCATTTGCTTTTTAGAAGGGGTCAGCGACGCCCATTTGAAAGCTGCAAAGAGTCAGAAGAAAAATAATTCAAAAACTATAAAAAATAAATAATGAAGACTAATTGAAAAGTTGCTTAGAATTGGCTATTCTATAACATACTAAAAGTTACCTTAAAGGTGAAGAATGGCAGATTCTAAGAAACTTCACAGTTGGCTTTCATTTTCTATTATTTATGATTTTTTAATTATTTGCCTTTTTCTTTGACTTTTTCCAGCTTTCAAATTCCAGTCTCTCAAATCACAGCATAAATTACCCTAGGAACCAGACTGCTGAAACTGCAAACGGTAAAGCTGTCAAACAAAAAGCAAAAAAACTCAAAAACGACAAATAATAAAACATGAAAACCAATTGCAAGTTGGCTCAAAATATCATTCTCTACATTGTACTAAAAAAAACATAAAAGGTGAACAGCCCATTTAAAGGGGACCCGTCACACAAACAAAATGATCCAAATCCAATTTTATCATGTTAGTCAAGCAAAATGAACTTTAATTACACTGTATGAATTATTTGAATCTTGTTTCCATCAGTCTGGGAACTCATAATTATAGCCACCAGGAAGGAGCCATTTGTGGACACTGTTATTAAGGCAAGCATTGTATCATCTCAGAATCTTGTTTGTGCACCAGGGGACAGGTACCCAATGTCCATCCAGATGCACTGGTTACACAATTAAATCATAAAGAGAGCTGGAGGAATGTGGGGAGAGCAGTGACATCTAGGAAGTGCTGAATGGAAAGTGAAAGTAATTGCTTGCCCCGCCTCTATGCCTAGGCATAGAGGAGGGGTAGGCAATACTTGATTGACAGCTGATATTTTTAAATGAGTTTACAACAGTTATGAATGCTTTAATAAAAAAAAGAAATTGGATTTCATATTTAATTTAAGAAGGACTTTTATTATACAGATTTTTATGTCTGGGTGACGGGTCCACTTTAATTCCACCTCAAATAAGCATTAATATTTCTCCATTCCTGGTGCTACTAGCCATATTATTCAGCATTTTTGGCACAAGCAGAAGCATGGGCAAATGCCTTAAAGAACACTCTTTGTGAATTGCCCATTTGCTTGCCACACATCTAGGAACTACTAACAATGCGTTGTTTAAAGGAAAACTATACCCTCAAAATTAATACTTAAGCAACTTAGAGTTTATATAAAATTAAGTTTAATATTAAAGAAACTTAACTAAACTGGTATATATATATTTAAGCTTGCCTTGAACCACCATTTCGTGATGGTCTCTGTGCTGACTCAGAGATCAGCTGACCAGAAATACTACAACTATAACTGTAACAGGAAGAAATGTGGAAGTAAAATACAGAATTTGCTTATGTGACCTAACGTATGATTTGTTTGTGTGCACGGTGAATCACAGGATCCCAGGGGGCAGTGGCAATGGCAATTTTCTATTTATGAATATCCATTGTCAATACTACTAAAAAAGTATATTATTATCAAAATGGTTTATTTACATGATGCAGGGTTCCATATGAGCTGTTTTATGCAATACATTTCTATAGAAACCTACTGTACATTTTTCGGGGGTTATAGTTTTCCTTTAGCATGCTTATGCATAGAACTAGCCTAAACCTAAGGGCAGAGACAGACGCTGCTAATTTGGGAGATTAGTCGCCCAGCGACAAATCACTCCTTCTTCAGGTGATTAATCTCACTGGCTAGAATCGAAATCGCTGGCGGGATGGCACTCGGATCGCTTCGACTTTCCGAAGTTGCCCTGAAGTTTCCTAGTGAGGCAACTTGGACAACTTCGGAAAACGAAGCGTTCCGAGTGCCATCCAATCGGCGATTTTCATTCAACTGATTTACATGACAATGAAAACAAAAGTCTGGTCCCCCTTCATATAAAAAAAAATCACCACCCTAAGTTCAAGGGACCCTAATTCTACATGACTTCAGTGCCATTAAATTGGCTAAAATACAGATACTCTGTTATTTTCTATTGTTAGTCATCCGTCTTGCGATTTCTATATTTTAACATTATTAGAATAGGTACTATAATTACAATAATAATTATTAGAATACTGTACATCTGAAATACACAGGTTATAAAGGTGTTACTGTTTAGTTTAGCATAATTATGTACTTTATATTCATTTTTTTTTCTCAGTATCAGTTAGATTGAAAGGGTATGCCACTGAACCACAATATCATGACACTGTGGTGACCACCAGGTTAGGCCTGTACATAGTAAAAGTGAGCTCAGTTAAGGAAAATATTGCTCCCAATAGCTAACATATGGCTCTGTGTACGTTACATTGTACTAGGTATAGTATGTCAAGGCTGGACAAATCTCAAGATACATGATCTATTAAAAGTCCTTTGTGAATCCTACATTTTGAAACTGTATCTATAAAAGCAGGTGAATGAGAAGGATAACATGCACTCTTGTCTCATCCCGTTGACTGCTTCTGCGGGAGATCTTTCATGACAATCATCAGATTTGCTGTAGGATTTCAAGCCTGCAAAACTATCTGTAGCACATCAAGATAATGGCACAAGTAAATCATCTACTGTATATTGATTTAAATGCACTCACTATGTAGAAAAGCTACAAAGTGACTCTTGAAAGCTGTTTATATACAAAAAAGGAGCATTTTAACACATGATACATGGAGGAAAAATATCTGTAGTCAGAAGCCAGGTATTACAATATGGAAAGGCAACGTTTCCGGCCTGCCAGGCCCTTTATCAAGCTTTATAAAGGGCCTGGTAGGCCGAAACTTTGCCTTTTTGTATGGTGTGGGCTTAATAAATATCTTTTTGTGCACTTTTGCAATTCAACACAGTGTGCTGCTGGTTTCCTTTTTGCATATTATTATGACCCGGCCACAAGAGTGGGTCTTCTTCACCTGACACTACAAAAGTGTGTGAGTTGCTATGGTTCAAATTACCCTAGCAACCATGCACAAGAGACTGGAATATGAATAGGAGAGGGCCTGAAGAGAAAGATGAGATAAAAAGCAGCAATAATAATACATTTGTAGCCTTACAGAGCATTTGTTTTTAGATGGGGTCAGTGACCCACATTTGAAATTATAAAATTACAAAATTACAAAATACTGTTTTAGTTGTACAGCACTTTTTCAAATCTGCTGCTTGTGCAGAGGTCAGTGTTCCCTGTAGTGCTGGGGTCTTAAGTCCAGGTACAGGATTTCTTCCACCCTGAAAAACATGCAGGCAGGGCAAATGGCTGTTTATAAAATTTGAACATAATGTGTGTTAATGTTATAGGGATTTAGATTGTAAGATCCGCTAGGGTAGGGACTGATGTGTAACCTCTACAAAACATAAAAAGTACAATAATAAAATAAATAACTATATAATAATGGTAATGGGGTAGTAAAACTGATACAACCCTTTTAATAAACAATATTCATTTTCTGGATCTAACTTGCTTAATCTGTTTTACCATTAGGTTGGATTTTATTGGGCATTCCTACAAGGCTGTGTCACTAGACAGTTAGTTCTAGGTCCCCACATTGGCATATGAATTTCATTCCAAGGTGCTGCTCATGAAAAAAAACCCACGAAGAATCAAGGTTAGGCAGAATGACCAAAGAAGAAATTCGCTGCTGCTATATGTATGGCAGAAAAACAATTAGCTTTGTTGTTCTGAGCTGTGTGACTAAGGTGCAGATATGTTTTAGAGGGTCCTAGTGTTTACATCAACATCATATTTATCATTTTACAGTTTTGGATGTTTCTTGTTTTTTGCTGTCTGCAACCGAGAAGTACTTTGCTTTCATATTTTTATTTTTGGATCAAATTATGCATGTAATTTCCTGTAATCTTAAGTAAGATGCTGTACTGCCTATTTAAAGAGCTGTAAACACAGTACATGCATAATTTGATAGGGTCTATTCAAAAAGACTTGCTATAAAACTGTCTTTGAATATGTCTCTTTTTCTCTTATTACTTTTTCTACTATTGTAGAAATCTGTTTTGTTATTCATCAGGAGTAAAAGGAATTCTATTCAACAATGGTCTAATCTGAATATTCAGGACATCCCTATCTTACACTTTCTATCTGCTCTCTCTGGTTTACACAGTCCAGAGTATAAACGTGACATCTATTTACTAATACAGGAGAAAAAAATAGCTCTGAATATTAATAATTTAAATATGTATAACTTGCTACACATACAGTATTAATACCATAGGTTTTCAGGTTTTAGAAAGCTAGTGAGCAAGTCTGTATGTATGTATATACTGACGAAGATGGCACTCAAGGTTCATATTTGAGTCAATACTGTCCTATGCATGGCATCATTCAGAGGTCTGCAATAAAAATGGACAGTAGTATACATGAGTGCACTACATTTCTTGTGTGTGTGTGAGACTCTCCAATGACTAGTGTTGAGTGAGTGCGTGAGTGAGAGAGAGGAGGGATGATTACATTCTTCCATGGCATGATAATAAATATTCAGCTGAAAAGAAAGTATCACTGAGGAGCAAATGTTTTTCAGAACATTAAATGGAGCATGTATCAATAAGCATTTTTTCTAGATTGTGGGTGTTTTGTTAGATGATACGGCACTGTGTTAAGCTGAAAGGTATTATTCATTTCAGTAACAATGGCTGACACCCTTGCATGGTTGCTTCACATTTTACAGAGGTGTATCTTTATAAAGGACATTGAGCATCATATTTGAAATGTAAAGACTAGATTTCAGGTTGTATAGCACAGTAAGCTCCTTCCCAAGACTACTCAGAACCATTAGTGGACACTTTAATGGGGGAAACAGAATCCTCAGTAAACAGCAAGCTATTGCAATAATCAGAGTTTTTATTTTACCAGTGAACAGAATGATTGTGTAAAGATGGTTCCTAGGCAATCCATGGAAACTTTGGACTTCAGTGTCTCAGGGCCACTATGTGGTTGTAGAAATTCAAATTATTCAGCAACATATAACAAATGCCTACACACATTATTTAGAAGACATTTCTTTTCACTATAACGATTGTGTCACGCTAGGGGTTTTCTCTGTTGGCAAGGTAATTGCACAGATAATTCCTCTGAATAATGGGCTCCTGCTAACAAAACAGTGAAGGAATAGGTTATTCAAATTGTATTTATCTACCTTGCAAGGACCAAACATGGTGTAACTTTAGCTACCCTGTTTACCCTGATTAGCTGAAGGACTAACAAAAACAATAGCTCTGATTAAACTATAGACACAATTATGTTCAGCAAAAGACCAATTCACTGAACTGAACAAATTATTATTTTGCTCCTTAAAAGTTTCTATGGGTTACTGCACTGGAGCAAATTTATACAGTAAATGAACCTTAGTGCTGTCCAATCTTTTCTTCCTAGCGGGCAAAATACTTAATATTATATTTAAATAATGGTTAACATATCTAAAGAAGGCCAATGGCATAGATCTACACGGAGACCCTGAAGTACTCCTGCTTTCAATGCTACTGGGCACCATGAGCATTATCAAAAAATTATTTGTTAGATTTGCACTACAGGCAGCCAGAGCATTTATCCCTAAGCACTGGAAATCAGTACAGACCCCTCAATAGCTGATTGGATTAGGGAAATAGGAAACAATATGAGAATGGAGAAATATATCTGTCAGCTATACAGGGTATCCAGGAAAGGCCAAGGAGTACAAAAGAGATGCCACACCTTAATAAGGCTGTAATAAATGTTTATTGTGTATATCTTTTCACTCATGTATTATCTAAGTCAGTGATCCCCAACCAGTAGCTCATGAGTAACATGTTGCTCTCCAACCCCTTGGATGTTGCTCTCAGTGGCCTCAAAGCAGGAGCTTATTTTTGAATTCCAGGCTTGGAGGCAAGTTTTGGTTGTATAAAAAACAGTTGTACTACCAAACAGAGTCTCAATGTAGGTTGACAATCCACATAGGGACTACGAAATGGTCAATCACAGCACTTATTTGGCACCTTTGGAACATTTTTCATGCTAGTGATGCTCCCCAACTCCATTTACTGCTGAATGTTGCTCACGGGTTCAAAAGGTTGGGGATCCCTGATCTAAGTGAACCCTCTCAGTGTTGAGCGGAAATGCCTGCACTCTCTGATTACCTGGAAAACTAATGGCTTTTGTATTGTACATCAACTTCCTTTTTACATTTCCTTTCTTTCATATACTTTCTCCTTTCTTGCCTATACTTTATGCTTTCTTTGCTTTTTCTATACTGTTGAAAAATGAAAAATAAAGAAAATGATGGCTAGCTAAACTGGAGCCAAGAAATAATAAGAAAATAATCTTGTGATAATCTGATAATGGGATTTCAGTCACATTTTACTACTTCCCGTGTTTAGGTGGTGCTGTTTCTATTCACAAATCCATGTTTCCTTTTCCACAATCTGCGATCATTCCAATGCCAGTTTCAAAATATTATTTTTAAATTAGCTTTTTTAGAAATATGGAACTAGTTTTCTTTTTTTTTTATAATTAAACAAAATGTTGTATTTGCATGCATGCAATATGTTTAAATATAAGATTGCGAACTCTATAGGATAAGGTCCTTCTTTCTCCTGTGTCTCTGTTTGTATAATTTGTGCCACTGGTTATCAAGGACCCAACTGTCATCACCATAGATTTTATTTTTCGAAAAGGCCCATGAGGCAAGGGGTTAATGTTTGCAAATATATATATATATATATATATATATATATATATATATATATATATATATTTATAGAACAGTGCATTATGTCCTATAAATGCACTGTTAAAATTAGAGATGGCGCGAACTGTTCGCCGGCGAACTTGTTCGCGCGAACATCGGGTGTTCGCGCTCGCCGGAAGTTCGCGAACGTCGCGCGATGTTCGCCATTTTGGGTTCGCCATTGTTGGTGCTTTTTTTTGCCCTCTCACCCCAGACCAGCAGGTACATGGCAGCCAATCAGGAAGCTCTCCCCTGGACCACTCCCCTTCCCTATAAAAACCGAAGCCCTGCAGCGTTTTTTTCACTCTGCCTGTGTGTGCTGAAGAGATAGTGTAGGGAGAGAGCTGCTGCCTGTTAGTGATTTCAGGGACAGTTGAAAGTTTGCTGGCTAGTAATCGTTTTGATACTGCTCTGTTATTGGAGGGACAGAAGTCTGCAGGGGTTTGAGGGACATTTAAGCTTAGGTAGCTTTGCTGGCTAGTAATCTACCTTCTACTGCAGTGCTCTGTATGTAGCTGCAGTGGGCAGCTGTCCTGCTTCTGATCTCATCTGCTGACTGCTGCAATAACAGTAGTCCTTGTAAGGACTGCTTTTATTTATTTTTTTGTTCCAATACAGAGCAGTATCAAGCAGATTACTAGCCAGCAAACTTACTATCATCTGTCCCTGAAATCACTAACAGCTCTCCCCCTACACTATCTCTTCCAAGCACACACAGGCAGATTTTTCAGATACATTTTTGCCCTTGATCCCCCTCTGGCATGCCACTGTCCAGGTCGTTGCACCCTTTAAACAACTTTAAAATCATTTTTCTGGCCAGAAATGTCTTTTTTAGATGTTAAAGTTCGCCTTCCCATTGAAGTCTATGGGGTTCGCGAACCGTTCGCGAACCGCTCGCATTTTTGCGCAAGTTCGCGAATATGTTCGCGAACTTTTTTTCCGACGTTCGCTACATCCCTAGTTAAAATGTACATTGCTGCACATACAATGATATTAAAATATACATAACAAATATTTTACATGACAGTGGGGTAGATTTCAACATGCTCTTAAATATTGCATTTTTACACCAGGGCAAAGCAGTAATGCAATATGTAGTCACTAATAGTTACACACTTTCAAAGGAAAAAGATATGCATAAAGAAGCAACTTACTAGCTTCTGCCAGTAATTAAAATGTACTTAAATTAAGTGTGTCATGCACAAGAAAATAATACAGTATCCCAGCACAAATCCACATTTACATAGGAAGTTAGGTTAAAAAAAGACACACTTCCATCAAGTTCAACCTTTTAGCTTTTTTTTAACCTGCCTAACTGGCAGTTGACCCAAAGAAAGACGAAAAACCCCATCTGAAGCCTCTCCAATTTGCCTCAGAGGGGGGAAAATTCCATCCTGACTCCAAAATGGAATCTAGTCTAGAATCAGACTAGTCCCTGAGATATTTGCCATAACCCTTTATTCCCTCCCTTGCTACAAAGCCATCCAACCCCTTCTTAAAGCTATCTAATGTATCAGCCTGTACACCCGATTCAGGGAGAGAATTCCACATCTTCACAACTCTCACTGTAAAAAAACCCTTCCGAATATTTAGGCTTGAAACGTGTACCTACTTCCCTTACATTTTTCACACAGACAGACAACTGACTTGGGTTTGTAAACACTGGGATTTTAAAAGGGGTATTCACCTTTAAATTGACTTTTAACATGATGCAGAGAACTATTTTCTAAGACAATGTGTATTTGGTTTTCATTGTTTTACTGTTTTTTGAGTTATTTAATTTTTAATTCCACTGCTCTCCAGTTTTCAGCAAACTGATTGCTAAGGTCCAAATTACCTTAGCAACAATGCATTGGTTTGAATAAGAGACTGAAATATCAATAGGAGAGGCCCTGAATAGAAAGTCGAGTAATGAAAAGTAGCAATAATAATACATTTGTAGCCTTACAGAGCATTTTGTTTTAGATGGGGTCAGCGACCCCCATTTGAAATCTGGAAAGAGTCAGAAGAAGACATCTCTTGAGAGATGAAATCCCACTACTAGTAACAAGACCAATCTCTGTATAGTTCAATGGTTGACAAACTTTATCATAATAAGCCCCTAGCTGAAAACATCAACATATATTTGCAAAGCATTACTGTATCAATCATTCAGTCAACAACAAATACAAAAGAATGGCTGATAGATTTTTATTGCATATTGCATGCGGCATTATACATGAGCCCTTATATGTTACCAAAAAGTGACCAGAAATGAAACTAAGAACAATTTAGCCTCCCTGGGCAATATGCATGAAGCACATTTCAATTATCATTATAAGCTCCTAGCTCAAAACATCAACATAGATTTGTAAAGCATTACTGTATCATCCATTCAGTCAACAACACATGCAAAAGAATGGCTGATAGATTTTTATTGCATACTGCATGGGGCATTATACATGAGCCCTTATATGTAACCAAAAAGTGACCAGAAATGAAACTAAGAACAATTTACCTCCTCTGGGCAATATGCATGAAGCACATTTCATTTTAAGATAAGAGGAAAATATATACAACAATGGTCTTGATGTGGCGTGGTTTAATAATGGACTAGTGAAAAGTGGACCTATACAATTTTTACTTTTTGTGCAGCCTGCTGCTTTTGTGTCCCTGGCTTTTAGTTTAACATTCTGGAAAACTTGGAGAAGAAACACCAAAAAATGAAAGTGTTTTGCTGGGACACTCCCAGTGACTACAAATCTAGAACCATGTTTGTGTACAATTCTTTTCTTTGTCTTTTTTGCCTGCAAATAAATATAAATTAAAAAAAGAAATGAAAGTGTTTTAATGTAATTGAAATATAATGCCCTGTTGCCCTGCACTGATACAACTGGTGTTTTTGCTTCAGAAACTCTACTGTAGTTTATATAAACAACCTGCTTTGAAACCATGGGGGCAGCCATTCAAAGGGGAAAAGGCACATGATACACAACAGATAACGGATAAGCTCTGTAGTATACAATGGGATTCTTCAGAACTTATATGTTATATACTGTGTATCCAGTGCTTAAATGGCTGCCCTCATGACTACACAGCTGTTTGTTTATATAAACTATAGTTGTGTTTCTGAAGCAAACACACCAAATTTACCAGTGGTGGTCAACAGTACATTATATTATCATTCCTTTAAAAAAACTTGTCTTTTTGGGGTTCCTTTGAGAAATGTAAAGAAAAGACCAACCCAATCTTACAAACATTCAAAGCCATAACTACACAATATATCCCCACACTAGGGGGCACATTTACTATGGGTCGAATATCGAGGGTTATTTAACCCTCGATATTCGACCATCGAAGTTAAATCCTTCGTCTTTGAATATCAAAGTCGAAGGATTTACCGATTCGAAAGATTTTAATCCATCGATCTAACGATTTTCCTTCAATCAGAAATTACTTAGAAAGCCTATGGGGAAGGTCCCCATAGGCTAACATTGGTGCTTGGTAGGTTGTAGGTGGTTGAAGTTTTTTTTAAAGAGACAGTACTTTGACTATCGAATGGTCGAATAATCGAACGATTTTTAGTTCGAAACGTTCGATTCAAAGTCGTAGTCGAAGTAGCCAATTTGATGGTCGAAGTAGCCAAAAAAATTCTTCGAAATTCGAAGTCTTTTTCATTCTAATCATTCATTCATTCATTCAAGCTAAGTAAATGTGCCCCTAGGAGTATAGTTGGGCTGAAATATTATTTGACCTCAATAGTGAACTTTTTTTTTTTAGTAAACTTTTTTTAGATAGAGGGATATAATGATACTGAACAAAAGAAATGTCCAAAAAGCAGTTACTTGCTCAGAGTTAACAATGGCTTGAGTAAAGAGAAATGGAGAAGATGAGAAGAAGATGAAGGAAACACTCAACTACACTCTGTAGTTGAACAGATAAGAGTAGAACAAGTAGACCAGTTATTACATTCACCTCAAATAAAACATAGTATTTGTCTTGCAAGACATTCTTCAGGAGACAGGGTCTGTCTAACAAGGGCAATGGGTAGTTATTTCTTCATCCAGATGGGACGAGTTTAAAACTATACCAGCAGAAAGAGCCTTAGACAATATCCAGAGGGGATTTTCTTAGAAAATCTTTCCTTCAAATGCTGTCAATTTGAGTAACCAGTTGCACTGGTTTTTCAAAATAATCAGGAACTGCCACTTAGGTTAACCATGGTTATACTAATTAGTGGAGGTCCGGGCTGATAATTAAAGTAGACCCTGGCATTTCAGGTACACAGAGGCCCAATCAGCCCACGCAGAGGCCCAAACAGTCCACACCAGCCCACTAAATACTGACTTTCTATGGGACCTTATAACAGCCCCACAGATTGCCAGTCCGGGCCTGGTAGATTTGTTACCTGCAGTAAAGCAGATTTACAAAAGATCTTGTAACATTCTGTTACCTGGGATCCCGTAGGAAGATGGCTGGTCCACGGAGGACTGGTGGCAATGGGAACTCCTCTACGGCTCCAGTCTTCACCGACGCCCTTTTGGGGCCCCGGGCTTTCTGCGGCGGAGACAGCAAAGGAGCCAAGCGTGTTACCAAAGCGTAGTACAAGGGATCAGGCAAGAAGGTAGTCAAGTTCAGGCAAGGTCAGTTCCAGAAGTCAGAGAAGCGAGTTACCAAAGGATCAAACAAAAGCGTAGTTTCAGGCAGAGGTCGGTTTCAGGCAGCGAAGGTTCGAAGGTCCAGGAAAACAGGCAGAGGGTCAAACAGGAACACTTACAACCAGGGCTTTAGCGGAACAGTAGAAACTGAAGCCAGCTTGGGCAATGAGAAGAGGAAGAGGAACGTATTTAAGGGAGCAGGAACCAACCAGGAGCAGGTTGAGGAAGGACAGGCACATCAACAGCCAATAGGAGAATAGACGCACCATTATGAGGTCATTACACCTAAGTGTTTTGGCGGGAGCGTCCGTGCACCGGCGGTTTGACGATGGCGCCTAAATTGACGCTGGTGTTTATGCGCCGGCACCTAAGTTGATGCGCGCCAGCGTTTAGGCGCTGGCACGCGGCGGATGTTACAGATCTGTACCTGTGCCATCACACATATAAGAGGCCAGGATCCAAAGTGGAAGATGATCTCATGTCCCTTGTAGTATATAGTTGTTTCCTCCTCCCATTCACTACATCATATCCGTTTTCTTATTGTCAGGGAGCCGGGAGCTCCCTCCAGGGAGGTAGTCAGGATCGAGGAGGAAGCCCTCTTGAGGGAGCAAGGTCGCGGTGTCCAAAGGGTTAATTCAAAGAGTAGTCAGGATCCAGGCAAGAGTTCACAGGCAGGCAGAATTTCAGCAAAGTCCAAAGTCCAGGCAAAGGGTCAGGGAATCAATCAGGAACAAGATTTTAGCAAATAAAGCTTTACAGGAAACCCAGGATACTACAAGGAAAGTAGTCCTATACTTGGGCGCCATTCTGGCGTCTAAACTGGCTTTTTATTCAAATTTGGCGCCTTTGTGACATCATTGACGTCCTTGCGGCGACGTCGGCGCACTTACGTCATCGCGCCGGCGCCGCTTACCCACGTGGCGGCCATGGGCGCCGCCATTTTGGGAGCGACGCCGGCAGGAGAGGACGCGCCGCCCGGAGCTCCTGGGCCTGCTCCGGGCGGCGATCGTTACAGTACCCCCCCTTCACGGGGGGCCTCCGGACCACCAGGACTTGGCTTCTGGGGAAACTTGGAATGGAACTCCCTCACCAGACGAGGAGCATGGACATCAGAGCATCCTTCCCAGGAGCATTCTTCAGGGCCAAAGCCCTTCCACTTGATGAGGTACTGAAGAGACCCCCTGGAGATTCTGGAGTCAAGGATCTTCTCCACTTCATATTCTTGTTGACCATCCACAGAGATAGTAGGAGGAGGCTGGACAACAGAAAAGCGGTTGGAGGTAGCGGGTTTCACCAAGGAGACATGAAACACGTTGGGAATTCGCATCTCAGGAGGAAGCTGAAGTCTGACAGCCACAGGATTGATCACCTCCAGGATGGAAAAAGGACCTACGAACCTCGGACCCAACTTAGGAGATGGTACCTTCAACCGAATGTTCCTGGAAGACAACCAGACTTTATCACCGACCTTGTAGGGAGGAGAGGGTCTACGTCTACGATCTGCAAACGTCTTATGAACCAGAGCACTCTTCTCCAGGTTGGACTTGGTTGCGGCCCAAATAGCAGACATGTGGGCTGCATGGTCATCCGCGGCCGGAACATCGGACAACACAAAGTCTTGTGGGAAGGCTTGAGGATGTTGACCATACACCGACATAAATGGGGACCTTCCAGTGGAAGTGTGGCAGGCATTGTTATGAGCAAATTCCGCCCACGGGAGGAGATCAGACCAATCATCTTGACAAAGGGAAACGTGGTTTCTCAAGAACTGTTCCAAGGCTTGGTTAACTCGCTCAGCCGCTCCATTCGTCTGGGGATGATAAGCTGAGGAGAAGTGGAGATTAATACCCAGATCTTTGCACAGGGAACGCCAGAACTTTGCAGTGAATTGGGACCCTCTGTCAGAAACTATCTCAGCCGGGAAGCCATGTAGGCGAAAAATGAACTGGATGAACAATTGTGACAACTCCACTGCAGATGGAAGCTTCCGTAAAGGGATGAAGTGAGCCATCTTGCTGAAGCGGTCAATGACAACCCAGATCACGGTATTCCCACTGGAGGGAGGAAGTTCAACAATGAAATCCATTGCCAAATGCGTCCAGGGACGAGAGGGAACAGGCAACGGCTGTAGTAACCCGCTAGGGCGAGAATGGCTAGACTTGGAAGTGGCACAAACGGTACTAGCAGCAACAAAGTCTTTGACATCTTTACAAATAGTCGGCCACCAGACTAGACGTCGTAAAAGTTCAAGAGTCCTAGCAGGACCAGGATGTCCTGCCTGCTTGGAGCTATGAGTCTGTTGCAGGATAGGCAGACGAAGCTCAGGAGGTACGAATGCCATTCCAATGGGGGTATCAGGAGGGGCAGAAGATTGACCAGCCAGGATTTGATCAGCAAACTGAGGATACAATGAAGCGATGATCTTGACAGGAGGAATAATAGGCTCTAGTCTTTCTGGAGTACGATCCACCGGAGTGAAACTTCGAGACAGAGCATCGGCTTTCCGATTCTTGGAGCCAGGGCGAAAAGTCAAGACAAAGTTAAATCGGGAGAAGAAGAGAGACCACCTTGCTTGTCTGGGATTCAGCCTCTTGAGAGATTGAATGAACTCAAGATTCTTATGATCTGTGTAGATCGTGACTGGAATCAAGGAACCTTCAAGGAGGTGACGCCACTCTTCCAAGGCAAGCTTAACAGCCAGAAGTTCTCGATTTCCAACATCATAATTCTGTTCTGCAGGAGAGAACTTCTTAGAAAAGTATGCACATGGGTGCAGCTTCCCATCAGAGGGATGTCTTTGGGACAGGATAGCTCCAGCTCCAACTTCAGAAGCATCCACCTCGATGAAGAAAGGTAACTCTGGATCAGGATGGCGGAGAACCGAAGCAGAAGTAAAGGCATCCTTCAAGGATTGAAAAGCTTCAATAGCAGGCGGGGGCCATGAGCTGGGTTTACCCCCTTTTCGGATGAGGGCCAGGATAGGAGCAATACGAGAAGAGAACCCCTTAATAAATTGCCGGTAGTAATTGGCAAAACCAATGAATCTCTGGATTGCCTTAGTGCTCAGCGGTAGGGGCCACTCTTGGATTGCAGACACTTTCGCAGGATCCATCTCGAAACCCTCTGGGGAGATGATATAGCCCAGAAAAGGGATCTTGGACACTTCAAACACACATTTCTCCAGTTTGGCAAAGAGAGAGTTCTTCCTCAAACGAGAGAGTACTTCCTTCACCTGGGAACGATGGCTTGTAAGGTCCTTGGAGAAAATCAGGATGTCATCAAGGTACACGACCACAAACTTTCCCAAGAGATCCCGGAAAATGTCGTTCACGAATTCTTGAAAGACAGCGGGGGCATTGCAGAGACCAAAGGGCATTACGAGGTACTCATAGTGCCCATCCCGAGTGTTGAATGCTGTCTTCCATTCGTCACCTTCCCGAATGCGGATGAGATTATACGCCCCACGGAGATCCAACTTAGTGAAGATTTTAGCCCCCTTCAGTTGGTCGAAGAGTTCGGCAATCAAGGGCAAGGGATACCGGTTCTTAACCGTAATTTTATTAAGACCCCGGTAGTCGATGCAAGGACGTAGGCCTCCATCCTTCTTTTCCACGAAGAAGAATGCAGCCCCGGCAGGAGAGGTAGAAGGGCGAATAAACCCCCGCTGGAGATTTTCTTGGATATACAGTTTCATGGCAGTGGTCTCCGCTGGAGAGAGAGGATAAGTACGACCTCTAGGGGGCATGGTTCCAGGCAGGAGATCGACAGGACAATCGTATTGTCGATGTGGAGGAAGGAATTCTGCAGACTTCTTACAAAATACATCAGCGAATTCCTTGTAAAAGGGAGGTAGAGACTTCAGATCCGACAAAGAGATATTTACCCTCTGGAGGGGTTCAGCAGGAAGACAGTGCTGCTGGCAAAATGGGCTCCAACGGGTAATCTGTCCTGCGGTCCAATCAATGGAGGGATTATGCAGGCGCAGCCAAGGGAGTCCCAAAACAACTGGAACGGATGGGCAGGAAATAATGAGGAACGAAAGTCTTTCTTTATGCAGCGTCCCAACCTGCACAGGCAATTCCCCAGTCGTCATGGAGACAAATTCAGCCTCCAGGGGTCTGTCGTCAATGGCAATGACACGGAGAGGAGTAGACAATGGGAATAAGGGAACTTCCATGTGTTTGGCGAATTGAGCGTCCATGAAGTTCCCAGCAGCTCCAGAGTCAATGAAAGCAGAGCCAACGATAGTCTTAGAGGCTAGGCGGATCTGTAATGGAAGGAGAAACCTGTGAGTGTTCTCTTGAGACTTTGGAGTAGTGCCCCCTACATGCGTTACCCTAGATATACCTCGGGGAACAGAACTCGTGGGCTTCACCGGACAAGAGTTTGCAAAATGAGACTGTCCGCCACAATACAGACATAAGCCAGCCATTCGTCTACGAAGTCTTTCTTGTTCGGATAGACGAGCCCTTCCAACTTGCATTGGTTCCTTCGGAGGAGAAGGAGAGGCTAGAGTAGCCGGAGTCTGCAGGAGAGGTCTCTGGAAGCGAGGTGCCAACAAGGGTTGAAATCTTTTACAGCGCTCCCTCTCTACTTGATGCTCTCTGAGCCGAGTGTCCACCTTAATAGAAAGTGCGATCAGATCCTCCAGCAGGTCAGGGGACTCCCTGGAGACAAGATCATCTTTAATGCGAATAGACAGACCTTGATAGAATACGGCCTTATAGGCATCGTCATTCCAGGAAGTCTCAGCCATCAAAGTTCTAAAGTCAATAGCATAGTCACTGACACTGCGGTTTCCCTGCCGGAGTTGCAGAAGACGAGAAGGAGCATTAGTGACCCGACCCGGGGCATCAAACACAGTACGAAATGCTTGAAGAAAGGCCTTGGCATCAAAAGTCAGTGGAGAATTCTTCTCCCAAAGAGATGTTGCCCACTCAAGCTGTTTGCCCACCAAACGAGACATCACATACCCCACCTTGGAACGTTCATTGGGGAAGTGCGAGGGTTGGAACTCGAACTGGATCTGGCACTGTGTAGCGAAACCTCTGCAGGCTTGTGGGTCCCCACTGAAGCGAGGAGGAGGCGGAATGCGAGGCTCACTTGACGAGGAACCTGCGGTGGACGAAGCGGCCGCCAAGGAAGGATTTACCGCAGCTTGGGGTGCAGGGGGCGCTGGAGGCATCCGAGAGAGGAGGGTATCGAGTGCCTGCCCAATGCGGTACTGCTGGGCTTCATAATCCTCCATGCGGGATGTCAGTCCGCGGAGCGCTCGTCCGACATCAGGCGTAGCTTCCTCAGTAGGATCCATGGCCCAAGTATAATGTCAGGGAGCCGGGAGCTCCCTCCAGGGAGGTAGTCAGGATCGAGGAGGAAGCCCTCTTGAGGGAGCAAGGTCGCGGTGTCCAAAGGGTTAATTCAAAGAGTAGTCAGGATCCAGGCAAGAGTTCACAGGCAGGCAGAATTTCAGCAAAGTCCAAAGTCCAGGCAAAGGGTCAGGGAATCAATCAGGAACAAGATTTTAGCAAATAAAGCTTTACAGGAAACCCAGGATACTATAAGGAAAGTAGTCCTATACTTGGGCGCCATTCTGGCGTCTAAACTGGCTTTTTATTCAAATTTGGCGCCTTTGTGACGTCATTGACGTCCTTGCGCCGACGTCGGCGCACTGACGTCATCGCGCCGGCGCCGCTTACCCACGTGGCGGCCATGGGCGCCGCCATTTTGGGAGCGACGCCGGCAGGAGAGGACGCGCCGCCCGGAGCTCCTGGGCCTGCTCCGAGCGGCGATCGTTACACTTATGTAGGGACAAAAGACCCTCCTCAATCTCATGGAAGACACATGTACTAATAAAACAGTTTCAGAGTGCAGCTCATGAATGGGGTTATACATTCCTTAGAAAGGAAGTTTTCTTTGTCTCAGTTTCTAGATACCATCCCCTATCTCACTGCCATGTGGTCACTCTGCTGCTGACCATATCTTAATATTGACCATTTGTGTACCAACCAGACTTAATTATATTCACTTCAGTGGCACTGAACTGATCTGCCTCGAAAGAAAGTCCAGTTGCTCTAGATTTCTATCTACTAGATACCTTAGGGCATTGTACCACATATGCACATAACTGGCTTAAGGCAAAGGGTTATGGCATACCTCCCAACATATGAAAAATGTAAAGATGGAGAAAAATTGCCACACGCATTTATGGCCACATCCCCTAATGACCATGTCCAGTTTACAAAATTTGGCAGATTATGAAAGTTTGAACACATTTCTGAGAGTTTTAGGGCCATGTGGTATAACAGTTTTGCTAATGAAGTGGAAATTGTCCTTTAAGCTGTTAGTCACAGTTTCCCCAAGAAACTTGCTTATCTTAAATTGTTACAATTGTTACTTTGCTTATCTTAAATTGTTACAAATGTATCGAAGTGCAGCTGCTCATGTTCTGGGCTTTATGCCAAAAGCCTCTTATTTTAATTAAGTTTCAGAAACTTTAGCTTGTATTTTTTTCTGGTCAGTCCAGGAGATCAAAGAGAAACTCAGGACATTACAGTAAGAAACCCGGGACTGGGAGTTGAGCTGTAAAAATCTGGACTGTCTCTCAGAAAACTAACTGAAGTTATATGGACAGTCTATTAGCTATGATCTTTCCAGAAGCTGGGCAATGAAGTTTACACACTCCTCACATAGCATTTGATGCTAAAGTTAGCATGATATTTATCTTTCATTGGCCTTTTATTAGGCTAAGGCCACACTAGGCGATAGCGCCGCGATTTGACTCGCGGCGACTTTTCGCCGCGACTTTTAATCCGCAATCGCTGGGGAAACTTTTGCGCTGGCGTCTATGGGGAATCGCGAAAAATCGCCAGCGTCAAAACACACACGGCGATCTTTTTTCTATTGTCGCTCAAAATCGCCTAGCGAGGCGATTTCAAGCGACAATAGAAAAAAGATCGCCGCGTGTGTTTTGACGCTGGCGATTCCCCATAGACGCCAGCGCAAAAGTTTCCCCAGCGATTGCGGATTAAAAGTCGTGGCGAAAAGTCGCCGCGAGTCAAATCGCGGCGCTATCGCCTAGTGTGGCCTTAGTATTAAAACCATTGCTGCCCTTAGGGTCAAGTAAACACAACACAAGCAATGAATATTAACCTCCCAAGGGGTATAATTAAGCTGCTTTCAACTTGAATACACCATATTTGAAATAGCTACGGGTTAAAATAATAACAACCCCATCTGATCTTTATAAAACCACTAAACCCCCAGCCCTTTAGATAGACCTACAGCTACAATGCTGGAAAAAATGGGAGAAATATTAAATTTCATGGATAGGGTGGATACATGGGGTTCACATGATTATCTTCCCTAAACTCCTATATTATTTTAGAACTTTACCAATTAATGTTCCCAAGAAAGATTTGGCACCCTCTAACAAAGAATAATAAAAGTTATGTGGGCCTCTAAGCCTTCTAGAGTATCTAATTGACAGCTGCTAGCTGTAGAGGTGCTCTTGGAATTCCAGAGCTAGAAAAATATTACCAGGCAGTGCAAGCAAGCCCTTGTCCGATGTGTTTAAAATTGTGAGGTCTCAGATGTCCCCAGTTTTTCCCCTGGACTTCACAAATGTATTGGGCCAAATACCTTAGTCTTATGAGCATACCCTTTCTTCTTGGGCTTTAACTGTTGGGTAACTAGGCACCTTACACATATAAAACACATTTGCAGTCTCTGCTATCCTATGAGTTATGAACAAATTAATCAAACTTTTCCGCTCCTTCCAATGAACTTTTAAAATTTTTAACTTCAAACTTTTTATGGGGGAAAAGTCCTCCATACATGATTGTTATACCCAAGAGATGTGAAACAGGTTAATAGATTTACTCAGTAGCTAAAATTTACTTAAGGAAAAAGCCAAAAGAATAACTCAAAAAAGTATACTAACACACAAACAAAGCAAATTTGAAAAACATGGGGGCATTGGCTCCAGTATGCCTACCTGTCTAGTAAGAAATGCAGCCTAAAAAACAAATTTTTAGCCAGTAAGGAAGGATGAATGGCTCCTGGCTCCTAGATATATTTAGGTTCTTTTATACTAAGACATAGCAGAGAGCCATAGGATTGTTGTGAATTTAGCAGCAGATTTCAGTATAACCACATAGGGGCAAATTCACTAAGATCCGAAGTTGCGCTGGCAACAGCTTCGCCACACTCCACCGCAGATACGCAAATTCACTAAAATGCGAAGTTGCGCTCAGGGAGGCGAACGGTATCGAAGTTGCACTAGTGTTAATTCGTCAAGCAAAGAGAATTTACGCTAGCGATGCCTAATTTGCATACAGCACCAAGTTAAAGTACAATGGACGTATATGACGTATATAAAGCTTCATAAAATAAAATAGAGTTGTTATTTTCCCCTATACATGTGCCCACTGTATAGTTTAGGTGCCATATGTTAGGAAATGTAGGGGGGCAAGAGGATACCCCCAAAAAATTTTACGATCTTTTTCAGCCTATCACCCTTAAAAAAGGAAAAGACGCCAGCGTTTTTTGGGACTTAGAAAAAATTTTGATAGAGCCCTATCTACTCTATTGCACTTCGCCTGGTCTCAGGTGGAGAAGGCAAGTCTGGCGCAAGAGGTAACATTCAGTAAAATGCACAAGTTAGTGAATTAGCGTAGTTATGTCCCATTCGCCATAACGCAACTTCGCCTGGCGTAAGGGTGCGAAGTAGCGCTAGAGTAGGTCCACTTTGCTAGTGAATTTACGCCAGCGCCCGTTAGTAAATTGGCGAAGTAACGAAATGACGTCACGCTGGCAAATTTGCGCTAGCATTCGCGGCTTTGCGCTTTAGTGAATTTGCCCCATTGATGTCTTCCACAACAGTAATCAAAGTATACCCAGAACAAACAAGGGAAAGTTGTGCCCACCACTATTTTTTATGCCCTACCCTTTAAACAAAACAGGGATTGCTTGTCCATACATTGCAATATATCTAAGCTGGGGTAGGGCATTTTTCAGTAGCAGTATGCACAAAATGTCTCTGTCTTAAATATATTGATAATGGGTTGAGTGCAGAGGACTCTTGTATTTGACTATATGTATTTTGTGGTCACACCCTCATTGCACCCCCGCCTAATGTTTTTAAAAAATAGTGGTGGGCACAACTTTCCCTTGTTTGTTATGGTTATGCAGGAGCAGTGGCCGGCTCCATGTTGTGGCTCCCACCCTTCCCAGCTGTAGTCGGGTGGTCCCACTGGTGTCTATTGAAAGGGCAGCCAAGTATGGGGGTTTACTTTGAAAGCAGCAAGTGAGTTGCAGGTAAAACCTAGTCCCTTTGTAGAATGTAGAATGAAGCAATAGAATTCTTAATGAATCAGATAAAATTGAGCATAGGACTGGCCAGATATGGGATGACTTTGACGTGGTTGGCCAGCTTAGATATATTGCAATGTATGGACAAGCAATCCCTGTTTTGTTTAAAGGGTAAGGCATTTTTCAGTAGCAGTATGCACAAAATGTCTCTGTCTTAAATATATTGATAATGGGTTGAGTGCAGAGGACTCTTGTATTTGACTAAAAGTATACCCAGACCCCATTTACCCAAGCAACCACCGGCCTATATTTTTCCCCATTTACTTCATTCCCTCTTTCCCTTCTTCCATACCCACCACCCCATAAGAAATTATAGACAAATACAAGAAAAATTTAAATTTTAGCTTTATTACTTTGTAATGTAGTACATTCAAATAACAAATAGTTGTACAGTGTTATATTTGGAAAACCCTAATAAAAATAATAAAAAAGATGTTTAGAGGCACCCAATATATGTTACTGCAGGCAAATATAGGATAAAAGGGGATGGATCTGACCGTTCATTCCACTAATATTGTGAGCCACTAAAAATATTTTTTTTATTAAATATTGTTATATCTTCTTGAAAGCTAAATCCCTATTTTATTATATTATCTATTCATTTTCCTAACAGCAAATATCTGCTACCTTTTCTGGAAAATTACCAGCCTTGTAATCTTAAACTTTGTTATTATGAATACAATTGGCATATTTTTTTTTATCTGTCAGGTAGCAACCTTAGCAACCCATCTATTAAATGTAAGCACTATTGTATTTTTTTACATACAGCAGCTGATATATTCTTTAAATGTTATACATAATTTGAATTACATACTGTATATTCATAACTTTGACCAGTAAGCCCAACAAAATTAAAGTTCGGTGGGTAGCTGCCAACAGGCAACAGTTATGTGCCATACTTGTTTTAATAATCGGTTCATCAGAGTGGGTAGTTGTGGATGATAATGCCAAGCATTTTTTACTGAACCTTTCAAGAAAAGTTAATCTCCTTATGTAACACAAAAATGTCAGGGCCCCATTTTTTTACTAGTAATTTACATTTTGCAAGTGCATACTTTTTCCAAAACTGGGGATTTTTGCAGTTTCCCATAGCAACTAATCAGCAATTTGAACAGGCTACTACAAGTTACCAATGATCTGTTGCTATGGGTAACTGTAATTTAGAACAGTTCATAAAATTGTTTAGCCATGTAGTGGTCCTAACAATTTACATCTAATAATATCGTTCATAAGCGGGCACATCCCAGCTTCACAAGAAGGAGTGATTCTGTATAAGAATGCTTCTGCTTATTCTTTACTGTTTTATCCTTACTTTAGAGAAAGTACTAAATTACAGTTACCCATAGAAACAGATCATTGCTAACTTGTAGTAGCCTGTTCAAAACTAATTTCTAATTGGTTGCTATGGGCAACTGCACTTGTGCAATGTAGAACCTATAGTAGTAAATGAGTTAACCATACTGTGTTTAATGTTACCAACTACAGCTGCAGCAAGAAAAACCATGGAGTCAGATTTATACAGATTAGGTGAGGTTATCATTGGAGGATCTAGAGATCTGGATAATATTTTATCAAGCAGTATTGCCTTAAATGGAAACTAAAGTTATAATAACACCCCTCCACACACACACACACACACCTTTTGATAATGTTAGGATAAACATGGCTTTAATCATGGCTTTATTGCAGCCATATTTTTTGCATAGTGGATTAAAATATGCATACCAAGTGTTTGCCTGGCTGTTGTGTCCGTTGTTTTGGGGATAGTGGATTAAAATATGCATACCAAGTGTTTGCCTGGCTGTTGTGTACGTTGTGTTTGGGGATAGGTGCATTTCTGATGACATGCATGGAAGAGCATCATCAGAATCCTGTTATCATTAACATACAAACTGGGGGCTGGGAAGAAGGCCCTGTAGGATTGTTTAAGTCATATATTACAATAAATATCCTTTAGTCTATTTTGTGTTTGACTTGGCTATTACCATATCTTGATCATTTGTTCAAGGCTTGCAAAAAAAACTACATACACCCATGATGTTCCAGGATTATGCATTCAGCATGCCTGTCACTGACACTCCTAATATGTTCCAAGATGGTGAGCTCTTGTGCACAACTTTTTAAGGGTGCTGCTGTAAGTTCAGTATATAGACCATTAAGCCATATCTGTTTTTATGGTTAAGTTCTCCTTTAGCCCTTAATAATGTAATAAACATGGGCAATATTTCATCAATGTGGATGGCTGTAGGTTGTCCAACAGTAGTATAATTCTTGCTTCAGCTCTTGAGTTATTTATCACATATATAGTGAGTTAAGTATCGCCTATTGTAAAATATGAGGATATTATAAGTCTATGAGGAGTTCCATGACCATATATACAGGTCATGGAACTCTGAGGTTACTTCTAATATCCTCATATTTTCCAACAAGGGGTACTTTATTTTTTTAGTGAGTCATGTAACACTAAGCTCCGTTTATAACTGACTACATCACTAAACTGTATATAAGGATATAATTTACAGGATATTCATGGCTTTTTTGGATTATAAATAAATATGTAAAATAAAGCAAGTGCACAGTACAGGATAACATTCTAGTGAGTATGGATCATGTGTTTCTGGGGGTAATAGTAACTGTGCTTGTTATAGTAATTGCTTGAAGGCACAAAAAAATTAGAAACTGTAATGAAATATGTTAGGAATGGTAAATGTCTCGTGCGTTTCTATCTGTAGCCACTGTAAACTACATAAGTTTTGTGTCTTTTACAGCTTCCGCATTATCAATCTGAAAGAACTGAATTTTTTTATAGAATAATGCTTAGCTTCTGTGAAATGTGGGTGAAGCCACGACTCAAATACAGATGTGACAATACTTGGAAAGCATCAGATGTTTGGCACGCCCCAGAGCATCCCAAAGGAAATAAAGAGGCACATTTCTCACAATCAAGTCTATATTTATAGTCTCTGCACAGATTTTCTAGTAATGGATGTTCTAATTCATAGAATATTCAATTAAAATTGATTTTTTTGTGTGTGCATGTACTGGCTGATGGAGGTTTGAGATGAGCAGACCATTTGTCAATTTGTCTGGTAAAGTAATCACTATCAGATCTGCAAGTTACAACGATTTTGTAGTAATTCTCTAGCAAATTCATATCTAAAGTGTTTAAAACCAGAAAGGTCAGTGCATGCACTACACCCCGATTAGCTTTTCAGGGGAAATGCAAGCCATTCATTTTATGTCTACACAAGAAGCCTATTGATACTATGTTTCCAGTATTCCTATACATGTGGCAAAATGGATATTTGAATGAGATAATAAAATGAACATTTTCATACAAATATTAAGGGATAGTAAAACTTGTATAGAAACATTGTATATCATGCTAATTTAGCAGCATTTGTAATTTATATGCATTTTGTCTGTATTTTTTGATGTAGTTGACATTTTAAATCCACTGTTACCCTTCTTTCTATTGTAAGTAGAGTCAATAAAATGTGTGGCTCAACTTCCATTTTAAGAAATACTTTCTTGAATCTAATGTAGCTGCCAGTACACCTCTTTTAAGGGCAAGAATTCATAGTACTCGGTGTAATAAAATAAAATATCCTTTCTTCTAATCTCAGTGGATGCCCTTGCAACTGCTGGAAGGACCCACTGCTAAATAAAACATCAGTGTTTTATTAAAGTTCCCCTTATATATTTAAACATATAGGTGATTCGTTATGGTACCTTACTCATAATTGTATAGGTCATTACATAATAAAGCAATAGTAAACTGCTTTGTGGACACCTGACCTATCTACCCCATTTATTAAAGACCAGCAATATTTAGTTTGCAAGATGTTCCCTTATAAACCATGTTTAATTTGATTGTTCCACTAGTTTTGGGGCAAGCCAAGTACCTCACTAAAGTTCAAATACTGAATACACATGGAGAGTGTAAAACACCTTAGATACAAGAGCAATATTTATTTACAACATAAAAGAAAGTATAAAGAAAGAGGTTACAACCCATTATAGCAAGTAAGTTTTGTGTCAGGTGAATGAAGTGGATTGCGAGACCCTGCTGCAACCTAAATATAATAAAGTGAAAAAAGAATCACATTAGTCACAAGCTAATGCAAGAAAAGTCGACACATTGAGAAGGTAATATAGAGGTATTTGCCAATAACTCAGAATGAAGGCAATTATGACAACGTGGATACCCAGCTACCCTAATTAAGTTTTTAGTCTTTATTTATATAATGCTGACATATTCAGCAGCACTTTACAAAGAATATAAATCATTCACTGCTCCACTGGAGCTTACAGTCTAAGGTCCCTATCACATTTACAAGCTGTAGTTAATTTTATCAGAAGCTGATTAACCTGTCTCTTTGCAGTTTAAATGTGGTTATGGTTATGACCAATAATAAAAGGCAAAAGTATTCGTTATCTACCAAGAACTTTTAAAATCAGTATGCTGAAATATGCCAGTGATATACTTTTCCATGTGGAATGGGATGTTTTGGGCAGAGTTCTGAAACGGTAAAGCTTGTGGCAGATGGGGACACAAAAATGCAGTTAGGGTGGGTCATGAAGGAGGCAGGACTTAAAGGGGGACAGTGCAGGCTTTTGTCATAATGGGGCATGGTCAAAACAGATCAAGATCTATTTGTTGGGAAGGCCTTTTGTCCAGGATGCCCTAGTGACCAATGAATTAGTAATAGGGCATAGCCCTGCTACCTTATTAGTATGGAGTTCCAAGTTTCCTGATGGTTTTAACATATACAAGAACATAAACATAATACTATTATATTCAACCATTCAAACAGACACATCCATTTCTGCCTATAAGCAGTGCAGAAACGCGTCAGCTGACACACTCTGCATGCTGTTTTAATGTGGATTAATAAAAGTAGTTGTTTTTAAACAATAAAATGATATTGTGGGACTCCATTCTGAACTCTACAATCTCTTTATTACCTTATCTGGGCAAGGGAAATAATTTACTAGAACAGGTATGGGATCCCTTAAAACCTATTATCCAGAAAGCTCAGAATTACAGACTCCATAGACTACCTGTCATCCAAATAATCCAAATTTTTAAAAAGGATTTCCTTTTTCTATGTATTAACAGTACCTGTTAAACTGCATATTTAAATTTAAAATGGTGTTGTTCTCAGGTTGGGAAATTAATTTGTCTGTTGACAACCTGATTCTTTGGTAACCTGTTGGGCTTATGTTCGTTACTGAGCCTTTTGTCTTACCTGCTGTCATTTTAAGCGAAGCATTTGTTAGTTAATAACAGAGTGTACACCGTTCATTGTGCATCTTCCTTTTTTTTCTTTTGATGGCACATTTTATTTTCAATTATAAAAAGCTTTTATGTTGTTTACTATAACTGCTCAGACATATAAAGCATTTCCCTGATGAGTTTTAAAGCTGTTTGTTTTATGATATTGAAAGATATGTATTTTTCTTAGAATTCTAGATTTTAACCAGTTTTCTAATAATTAACGCTTCAGCATTGTTCATAAATTTGGTTTCAAAAGCTTCTGATTAAAACTGTATCCTTTAGGCACATTGCTTGTTTCTTACTGCCACTGGGGTAAATTCACCTTAGTGCACTAACCAATATCAACAAATCCCATGATCACTTTCCTTAGTCTACCTGCTATGAATTTCCGCACCAATGTAAATTTGCCCAGTAATAGTAAAGCATACCTTGAAAATGAAAAGAGGGACAAAAAGATCTGCCGCGCGTAGTGAGGCAAAAAATTTTGTCCTTGCCAATTTTATTGCCACACCCCCTACATAACATGTTCTTTAACAAATACATTTTGGCAGGTTATGAAAGTTTGAACACATTTCTGGGAGTTTTAAGGCTATGTTTTATGTGTTATAGCAGTTTTGCTAATGAAGCTGAAATTGCCCTTTAAGCTGTCAGTCACAGTCAGGGACGATCCCGGCCATTTTGCCGCCGAGGCAGCCTTCCTTCTGCCGTTCCCCCTCCCTCCCCATGGCACTCACCTTTTCAGCGCCGGAGGGGTTGGGAGTCCATGTCGCTAGTGCAGAGACCTCACTAAAAGAGCCAAACTTCTGGGTTAAAAAACTAAAATTTGGCTCTTAAAGTTACCAGGAGCAGCATTTTTGCCGCCCCTGGCAACCAGGGGGAGCGCTGCTGCCTGAGGTGAGTTTCTCAACTCGCCCCATTTATGGAGTGCCCCGGGTCACAGTTCTCTTAAAAGGCTTATTTTCTTATTAGTTATAGGTGTATCTAATAAGTGAAGGTGCTGAATATTCTGGGTTCTCTTCCAAAAAGTCTCGGGAAGTTTCGGCAACTTTTTCTGGCGTCTGTACAAGAGATCAAAGAGAAACTTGAGACATTTTAATAAAAATCTGGGACTGAGCAGTCAAAATCTCGACTGACTGACAGTTGGGAGGTATGGTAAAGCAGTGCTGCATATACAGAGGTTCTACAGATTTTTCTTAGATCATAGTGAGTTTCTTTCCTTGTCTATCTTGGTATACTAGACTTCACTGCAGTTGCTTAAGCTGGCCATAGACTCAAAGATCCGCTCATTTGGCGACATCACCAAATGAGCGGATCTTTCCCTGATATGCCACTATCTGCATGGCTATATCGGCGTTAATTCGAACGTTCGTCCATATGGTCGAACGATCGAATTACGATACACCAAGGGGCTCCGACAGGTAGGTTGGGTAAAAAATCAAACCTTCGTGGCCAGATATCGATCGGGAAGACCTGTCGGAAGCCCCCATACACGGGCAGATAAGCTGTCAAATTGGTCTAAACGACCGATATCGGCAGCTTTATCTGACCTTGTATGGGCCACCTTAAAAGGTGCTGCGAAAGTCCAAATGTAGACAAGATAAAAATTTGTCAGTTATATGAATGGTCATGACAAGCACCCAATGATGGATTTCTTATTAGGATAATCAGGTAGGCCTGTCTTATTTCAATCTAACTTTCTTTTTTTTTAAAGGCCAGCGAAGGTCCAAAAACTTGGTTATTGGCGACTTGGAAAACCCTACATCAGCCTGCTCATGTGACACGAATGAACGGCAATTCTCTTCACTATAGTCAGAGGCAGGGACCTCAGCAGGCTTATAGATTATAGAATGCTAAACTGAGTAGACAGAAAGGGGTCTTGCACCTTGCTCCCCCAGTTGTGTTGCACCCTAGGCTTGTGCCTCCTGTCTACCCCTACCATATTTCTGGCCCTGCCCTTCAGCACATACATATAGCAGATTTGATGCAGAAACGCTCAAGTATTAATCTTATGCTATAAAAGTGTACGGAAGGCAGGGTATTGGATGGCATATATATATACACCAAAAAATAAACAAAACCATGTTACATTAGCCTAAGAAAGCCCCTGAAGAGAAAAATCATAAATGTCTGGCACTGAGTGTTAATAAAATGTTACATTTTGCTCACACTTGGAGCGCTAAACCATGCTTGCTTAAGAAACTATTTTGTAAAGTTAGGTAGAAAATAGGAATAAAAGTGTTCGCTAATATGTTTTTGTTTTTCATTTACTTCATTAAGGATTTGTCCTCAGGATATAACTTATGACACCTGTACTTTTGAGAAGGAAAAGAAAGCACTAAGAGTAGTGGCAACACACCAACCCTCTCCACCCTGTGTTACTGTAGCATTGACTGACATGGCAGTGCGCACACAGGGTATATTTTGGCATGAAAATGCTTAGTTGTGTGTTTCACACCGAAATCTACAATGTGTGCACCATTATCTAAAATATACTGCTCAACATCCGCTATAAGGCATATGGCAAACAGGCGTTTTGTTCACAGATGCCATCTGGAAAACTATCAAACAAAACATTCTCCACCTGTAAGCACTCCTGATTTTATTCAAAGAGCCATGGCTGATGAACACTGAACACTGTTTTTCACACAGAGAGGTGACAGGTAAAGAAGGGACACCATATGCTAGAGGGGACATCCCCTGTGCCCCATTACCTTAAAAATGTGTAGGATGACTTTAGTTTTTTGCCAATTTGTGTGTGTGATTAGGAAGGAAAGGGGTAATATGACACAATAACTGGGTTTACCAAGGGGTTCTTTCAGGCCAACTAGTACCTTAAAGTAGCCGTGCGTGCAATTAGCTTAATGTCACAATTATAGATGATAACGTTCTTGAAAGTGTTGAATGAAAATAACTAGTGTATAACATCTTCTTGGCTCTGCAATAAAAATACTAACCAAAAACAGAACTGACATATTATTTCAATTATTTTCTTAATAATTCACAGCATTTAACCCCAGAAGTTCCAAACCACCACATGCAGAGCCCACCCCCTGGAGGTGGGATATACGGTAGAAGCTTGTGCACACCTATCACCACCTTCTTTTTATCTCTATGGTGTCCAAGTGGGTAATAGATTGATTACTGCCCCCAACAATTATATAATAGCCTTAAGTGTCTCCTGGAGTTGTACTAACTGTGGCCAACAAACCACCTGAAATACTTTTGCAACTGGAAAATAAAGGTAATAGCACAATGTTTCATTCCAAGGTAACTTTGAATGTCTACCTAATATAGTTTACCCACTGTGATTTCCATTCCTGGTGCAAAGGTATTCCAGTTCATTTGTCGTCCATGTGTATAAAAAGTTTCCACAACTGACAAAAAGTCCATGGGTCTTTAGCTTTAATGTCGATGTCAGGGCGCAGAAGCACAGTGAATAAAGGCATGCCCACAATGAAAACATAAAGATATGCAGTGCAGCAGGTGAAATTGTGTGTGTGTGGGGGGGGTATACAGTGCAAGTGAAACTGTGGATGCCCTGCAGTGCACATTGTGTGCATCATGGGTCTCCCACAGTCCCCTGTTGCAGCCCCCTGTATAGAAGAGGTGGACCCGGAGTCCCAGTAACACCATTGATTTAGGTCAGAAGAAAATTCACTGGCACACAGGTACTGCTAGCAGGGTAAACCCTTGCTGATTTATTAAATGGTTTGCAGCAAACCATTTAATAAATCAGCAAGGGTTTACCCTGCTAGCAGTACCTGTGTGCCAGTGAATTTTCTTCTGATCCGTTGTTACAAGGTGGGATGCCGATTCCTCCATTGCTGTGAACCAGGGATTATCCTAATTGAAGGCCAGGGTGCAACTCGATTACTTACCATTGATTTAGGTGCCACAAGGACAACATCAGTTCATTTTCCGATTTCCTTTGGTAGTTAATAATGTGAACCACATGTTGTTTGACTCAAAGAGAACTGATTGGTTCTCCAATTTATCAGCCCGTATTTCCACCAGTTCTGCTATGGAAAACAGTTCAAGTAAAGCTAGATTCCTATTCCTGCCTGCCATTTCATGACATATGCTACCGTCCTGCATGCCACTTTTCAAGTAAACACCAAATCCCACTAATCCATAAAAAGCTTTTAAACATAAAAATATTTAGGTCCTGAGCTGCCTCATGCACCAGACCTGTGAGCTCTCAAACTGCACATGTGATGTCATGGTGCATCACTTCCACCTGCACCACTACAGGGACCCCCTACCCCCCCCCTGCTGCCGGTTATGATAAAAAAATATCTGGCAGCAGTGGAAGTGAGCGGGAGATTCCCCCTGGAAAGGTGTCCGAGGGTCGTCCCCTTAGACTTGCCACTCTTGGCACAAGCCATGTAATGTAGAAAATGAACAGCACCATCGATTTGGATGTAGTTTAAAAAGCCTTTATTTGTGCTCTTGTGGGCATCCCCCGCGACGTTTCAGGCCATGTGGCCTTTTATCAAGCTAGATAAAAGGCCACATGGCCTGAAACGTCGCGGGGGATTCCCACAAGAGCACAAATAAAGGCTTTTTAAACTACATCCAAATCGATGGTGCTGTTCATTTTCTACATTACATGGTCTGTCAATGGAAAGTGGTCGTTGCAGAACGTGCACCATCAAGGCAAGATACTAAGAATCGGTGTGCTGGCTAAATTTGGTCTCTAACTCTTGGCACAAGCCCTCATATGCCTATATAGTAAACATGCCTCTGCCTTTTGTGGGTAGGCCATAGAGCAATAATCAGATTTTGTGGGTTACCTGATGCACACTCGCTGGTTAAAGGAACAGTACCACCAAAAAATGAAAGTGTATCAAAGTAATTACAATACTGTGAACCTCAATTTTACCTCCCCTGATTTTAAGTTTTCCCTCATTTTACACCATTTTTTTGTGGTCCCACCTATATATATATATATTTTATGTATAATAATTTTCCCTGATTTTACATTTTCCTGGATTTTACACCATATTTAATCTGTTATATGCTGTGTATCCTGTGTCTTTTTCCATCTTGAATTGTTGCCCTATGGCTACACAGCAGCATGTTTGTATAAACAATAGCAGTTTCTGAAGCAAACACAACACTTTTACCAGTGCAGGACAACAGTACATTATATTTTAATTACTTTGATACACTTTCATTTTTTGGTGTTACTGTAGGGAGAGGAACTGCAAAGTGAGAAACATAAGTGTCAGTGTCTTTCCTCTTTGCCACCTTATGCAGCTGGTGA